>VWZP01004535.1:1193052-1453846 GCA_013396995.1 Dicaeum eximium | reverse complement strand
TGCTGAACTTTTTCTTGTCATATTAGATGTAAGAAACAACTACTCACTTTAAAATTTCAAAGGTTGATTAAACTTTAACAAAAATACAACAAAAGGACTAAATAGGGAAAAATTATAGCCCTGGGAGCATGGAATAAACCACCATGTGCTCGTCTACAAAATGGGTGCTCCACCTTTTATACCCTGAGCCCCTTCCAAAGTCTGTCAGTGCACTCCATCCTTGCTGACCAGGGGTGGAGTTCCCTTTCTCACACCGTGAGTGTTGGCCAGGTGTTGCCATAGTAACAAGCGACCCTCCCCACATGCCCCAGATACCGAGGCCATCCCATGATAACCATGCAAGGGGCAGGACATATCACAGTAACATAACCCTACATCTACAGAACTTAACGTACACCTCATGTTCACCTTTAATTGTGAGAGCCATTGCTCATCCGTAACATCAGCCTTGTCCTGTCCCCGGGATGGGTTGAGGGAGAACTATTCCAGAAAAAATACTTTATTTCAAGGAAGACATGAATTGTGAGTTCTGTGGTTTCCTTTCAGTCTCATGGTTTCTCACAGCTTGTGAGGAGCTCCTGAGCTGCTCTGGCACAGGTGGTGACAGCCTGAACGGCTCCGTTCCCTGTGATTTCCACCTCTTGGAGAGCCGGGCTTGAGCAAGTTTGGTAAAGAGGTCTGTGCCCATACGGAGAAAACCCGGAACGGATCATAGGAGGGATCCGGAATGGCGTAGGCAAAAGGGAAAACCAGGGTGGGATTTATGCCGGAGTCTGGAATGGAGTCGGCAAAAAGGGAAAACCCGGACCGGATTATGGGCAAAGTCCGGAATGGAGTCGGCAAAAAGGGAAAACCCGGACTGGATTATGGGAAAAGTCCGGAATGGAGTCGGCAAAAAGAGAAAACCCGGACCGGATTATGGGCAAAGTCCGGGATGGAGTCGGAAAAATGGAAAACCCGGACCGGATTACTGCTAGAGTCTGGAATGGAGTCAGTATGGCAAAAGGGAAAAGCCAGGTTGGATTTCTCCCTCTGTACGAAATGGAGCAAAATCCCAACTGGACTTTTCCTGCCGTACGGAATCGATATAACCTAATTCCACGCACAGTGTTCATGCGTTCAGTTGAGGCTAATCTAGAGGAAAATAAAGGGAGGGAGAGTGAAATTTTCTATTTTCTGTTGCTTCTTCTGGGAAGTTCATCTCCAGATATACAAGTTCATCCTTGCTTGGTGGCCTTTGGTGGAACAGACATATCAGCTCTCAAATAAGATTTGACAGAACTTGCTCTCGTTTCAAATTCTGAAATCATAGAGCAGCACATTTCCTGGGCATAAACCCAGATAAACCCAGCTCCTATTGAAAGTAAAGTTGTGTGTTTATTCTTAGCAAACAATGGTGAAGCTTTTAGGGAATGGCTTTTCCAAGGAACTGTTGAATCAAGACACGTGTTTACTGTTAGTTGTAAAATAACAATAAAATTGCAGCCATGGTCCATTATTGTGCGTGGGAGTGGCAGGTGCAGACTGACTGAAGCAACTCAATTCCACAGGAAGGCTGAGTGTTGCTTGGGCAGGCTCTTCTCAGGTCCCCCACGGTCCTGCTGCACCCCTTGGAGCTGCTCATCACCCTGCAGCTCCTGCAGGTGGGTGTGGGCTGGGATGTGGGCAGGGGGTCTGGCTGCACAGGGGGCACGGCAGGAGGATGGAGCCAGAACCTTCTTGGGGTGCTGAGCAGTAGAGCCAGAGGTAACGGGCAGGAGATGGCAACAGAACATTCCACCTGAACATAAGGAGCCTTTGCATGACAGAGCACTAAGAAAATCCTCTGTGCCAGGAAACAAAAAATGTGTCTGGTTTGCTGGGAGGTTAACATGTCAAAGAGGCTGTGAGGCAGGGAACAGATCACTGAGACAGGGCTGTGGAGCTGAAAATGGGAAATAACAAGAAACAAGAAGAGAAATGGAGGCAGAAGCTGTTCCGTGAGGAGAGGGTGAGAAGGAACAGGTTCTCAGAGTGGCCTGATTTGTGTTGTATCAGAGAAACCTGAGATTTGCATCACTGCAGAGCATTATTACTGTGACCTGATAGATCTTGGCGTTCCCTATCTGTTATTGTGAAGTCTCCCGTGGTCACTTTGGTAACAGAGGGGCTTATTCAGCAGGAGCACTTGACCCAAAATCGATGGCTTGGACTTGAGATTGTAAATTAAACAGCTTTTGACCAGAGCTGAAGATTTTGTACTGCAGAAGTGAAAATTCACATAATGGCTCCTCTATGAATAATATAAAAGTCAGATTTCAACAGACAAGCTGGGATGGAGAAAATGCAGGGATCATTTCACTATCACTCCATTCACAGGTACTTGGTTGTGCTGCCTGTCAGGTGAGATATTCCCTGAACACTTTTAGTTGGACATTAACATTGTGTATTTGAACTGGTAACAATTCAAATACACAGTGTTAATGTGTGGTGGTACAACATGGTAAAAAAAAGAAAAAAAGAAAAAGAAAAAGAAAAAGAGAAAAAGAATTGTTTTTTCAGTCTGTGTGGTTGAGGTGAAGCTGAAGGAAGCTACTGACATATTTGCTGCTATGGATTTTGACAGAAGATTTGCAGGTTCACAGTCTTGGAAAGTGTTAAGTACTCAGACTGTCTCAGCTCCATGAATCTTCCCAGGAACTCAGTGTGTTGCAAGACAACTGTAAACAGCTTCAAGAAATCTTTGAGCCATCAGTTGGAGCATGTTTGAAACCACATGGTGTTTTTTAAAGTATTATTTAGTGATGCCAAAATTTAAAAGGCTTTAATCAGTAGTGTAGCTGTAATATTTCACCTGGTGTAATTCTCAAAGAACATCCCTTTTGTGTGCTGGGCGTTCCACAGTTATCCTTAGGTTTGGTTTAAATCCATTAGACTCAAGGAGTGAATCCATGGGGTGCTGGAGATGTGCACAGCTCTTTGGGAGCAGCAGAAAGCAGCTGTCTGCTTCCTAACCTGTGCTCCACCTGTGTCCCACCTTGGAGCATGGCACAGCTCTCCACAGTGCCTGCCAATCCATGCCTGAAACCACTGGGATTAAACTGCAGAGCTCTGTGAGAAGCAGAGGGGAACAGCTCCAGTGCTCTGTCTACCAGAATATTCTTTCCTAAGTCTCTTCTTCCAAGAGAAATTCACATTCTGTCAAAATGAGGGTGGATTGTCTGCTTGGTGCCACTGTCCTACTGGTTCTACTGGGTAAAGGAAAACTCTTTCTTCCCACCCTAAATAAGAACCTGGATCTTTGGCCTGTAAGAGCTGTCTTCCTCTTGATCTCAAATGATGGATAATGATGTCTCTTCAAAGTGTGTCAGCTTCATCTTTTCCTTTTTCCCGCTCAATAGTGTCTAGATATTATTTAAACCTTCAAAAATGCTTCTATAAAGAAAAAAGCCCCACCTATTCTCCTTTCCTATACAGAGAACTAGGAGGCTTCGTTTTGGTGAAAAAGGTCCCTTATTTTAGGAGTTATTTTCCAGATTCTGAGCTTTCAGGGCAAACTGCCAACCCCACGGTTTCTGCAGGCATCTGGGAGGTCACTGAACTGGTTTATAAGGAGTTATCATATAGTGATTACTTAGATGGCTTGTGGTAATGCTATAATGGCAGTTCAATTAATATGATAAGATCTTAATGGGTTGTGTAGAATATTGTCTTTTAATCTATGCAAAGAGCCAAGGGTACAGCAGAGGTGCATATAAATCTGACTAAAGGCAGAGTGCTCGTGCCTCTCACTTGCTTAACCCCAGCTTTTAGAGCACTGCAGGCAGAAGAGTCGTATAGGACACTCATTTTTCCCAGTGGTGATAACATTTTTGGTGAAAATTCTGCCCACTGAGGGGATACAGAAAGGACCTGTCTCCAAAAATAGAGGCCTCAGCTCCTACTCAGAGAAAGGAGATGCTTGATCAGCAGAGGAGTGTCTGACAGGCATATCAAAGGCCAAAAGAGTGACCTGTGGGCTGAAAAACATTTCAGGAGTTTCAGCTAAAAAGTTGGGCTTTTTACATAGAAGTTTTAACAAATCTGCTTTATTGAGCTCAGTTTGTGACTCCTGGACATGTTCAAATTTAGGCATAGCTCTCTCTATAGCAAATAAAAGTCAAATGCCAGAAGCCTTGCTTTTCTCACTTACTTTTCACTGGCCCATTAGAAGTGTCTTCAGCCCCTGAGAATTCCCAGAGCAGTTTCCAATCTGGGAATTGGGCAAAGAGAAGAGTTCTGTCATAGAAACTGGTAAGGAACCTTCCAGCTCTATTGCACACAAGTTTACGTGGGCTAACAAAAATCATAAATCCTCATCTGTACCCAAGTGGTGTTATTGTAGGAACATGGCATTAAATAACACTTGGTTACTTAGTTTAGATTAGAATTATTTCCATTTAAATTTGTATCATCTGAATGCAATGGGGCATGGGAATGTCTCAGCCAGCAGGGCTGTCAAATCTGAATTTTTTCAGTTTGTATTCACAGGACCATTTAGGCTGGAAAAGCCCTCTAAGACCATCAAGTCCAACCATTCCCCCAACACTGCCAAGGGACACTGACCCAAGTCCCCAAGTGTCACATCCACAGGACTTTTAAATCCCTCCAGGGATGGGGCCTCCAACACTGCCAGGGCTTGACAACCCTTCTGTTAAAGAAATTTTTCCCAATATGGAACCTAAACTTGGAATTTTTCTTTGCTACTACAGATTAAAGTAAAGGATCTGTGGTAGAAAACTTCCTGTAGGATGTGGGAGGGAGAGATTTTGGGCATCAGTTGTGACAGTTTTACACAGGGGAAGGGTATGGAGGAAAGACAAAGAGGTACCCGTGGTTCAGGTGAACAACTGGGACACGGATGATGAGGAGGAGATGCAAACCCACAGGGAGGAAAAGAGCAGTGACTGCTTGATTCAGACCCTGAAGGCAAGAACAACCTTCCTGTGCTGAGAGGAGGGGATGGGTGTGAAGACTCAAAGGTTTGGACATGGTTTAATAATTCAGAGTTTCTTGATTCTGAAAGTCAAACGTTTCTTCAGTGGGAGCCAGAACCATCCTGTCCTTAACAAAATGAGCTCCACAGTTCCCGTGCAGGCTGGAGGGGATGTGATCTCTCCAGCCTGTCCAGGGCTATCACAGGAGGATTTCTTGCCCTTCTGAGTGATTCTGCTGTGCAGAAAGGTGATGCTGAGCTTAGGCAGATGTTTTGCTGCTCTTGCTCTTCAGTGGTCAGGTTGTTCATTCCCCACCTTGCACGTGATCTGTGAATAAAGAGCAGCCTGCAGTTCTCAGAGAGCACGGGAGCATTTACTCAATGGTTTTGAGCACGTTCCCTCAGCTAGAGCAACATTCTGTCTTTATTCTGTTTTTCCACCTCTGCCTTTTTATTAGGAAAGAGGACTGCATCTTTAATGCACTACTTTACAACCTTTTATGTAGAAAGATTAACAAAAAGGAACCGCACTTAATTTAAGATAACTTAGGTTTGCCTCTGGATTCTTTTTTGGCAGACGTTCTCTTAGTAAATTACATTTGACAACCTGAAATAAATTCAAACCAAAATTTATGCCTGCATTTGCTCACAGGGCTGTGGTTCATCAGACTGTGTGGTTAAAAAGCTATGAAAAGTAACAACTAATTTAAAAATTTATTTTTAGACAACCTACATGGACTACTGATGCTAAAACTTTGTTGAAGTAAAATCAGGTTTCTGAACACGTGGAGGTAATTTTTCAGTTGATAATAGAGTTACTTATAGATGTTTGTGCAAGAAAAAAGAAAACAACATTATGAAACAAGAAGAAATGAGTCATAATGATACACTTTCAGTTGCAGTTTAACACAAAAAAAGGTTTTAGAAACATAACCAAGGACACAGCATCATTGAAAATTTTCCCAAAGGAGAAGTCAATGTTAGCCGAGATTGCCAGAATTTACTTTAGCTATTACTATGGATGAATAATTATGCTCAATTCAGCCAGTGATATGGGTTCACAGCAGGT
Source organism: Dicaeum eximium (assembly GCA_013396995.1). NCBI lineage: Eukaryota > Metazoa > Chordata > Aves > Passeriformes > Dicaeidae > Dicaeum > Dicaeum eximium. Next base: position 1,447,823 of record VWZP01004535.1, on the reverse strand, counting down.
TAATTGGTAATAATGGGTTTCATTCCAAACAGTGAGGAATGGTTTTTCAACAAAAAAAAAAAATGCTTTCAGTGAGAGCTGAAGATGTCCTTGCTTTCAGTGCTCCACAGTCACAATAGCAAGTGTAGGACACCAGGGCTCGGGGTTCAGGGACCTGCCCCTGGCTGTCCTGCCTATTGACAGGGGATGAAGCATCATCTCAGCTGGGCAACCTTGGCCTGCTTTTTAAAATTATTTTCTTTCCCCCTGGCTAAAATTTGTGTCTGGACCAAGGAGAACAGAACGATCTTGTTAAAATCCCCAATGCAGACAGACCTTCATCTCTGTTGCAGAGGTGTAAACATAGAGGGAGTCATTTGAAGGAAAGAAACATGCTATAAATTGGTCTAAGAAGAATTTTCTGTGCTTGTGCCTACGGAGTAGCATGGGAATTCTCCATCCCTTCCTCACTGCACCATATAAATAATAATGAAGTAGGAATAAGTCTATTGATTGTGAGCTGGCTGAGAACAGGATCTGAGCTCTCCATTCAGAGTCTTCTCTCCCTTCAGCACCTTCCCCTGAGACAGGGCTATCATTTGTCATGTGCACACAGGCCCAGGCATGAGGAATATCAGTGTGTAGGACAGGAGATATGAACACAGTTCACCCTGGATAAGCCTCCTCACCTGGGTTCACCCCAAATCATCTCTCTTGAAGTGTTTTATCAAATTCTTCCATCCTTCACCTTCTGTGGACAATTCTGGCTCAGCATTTGTCCTTGTTTTCCCTTTGCTTCCTAAATTGTAGTTTCTGCATTTGAGGATCCCAGTGACTTCATCAGAAGCTCTCCAGACAGCAGGGAGTAAATCTCGATTTAAGAAAGAAAAAAGAAAACCCTCAATATTTAGTCCTTTCTCTAGTTCAAAAAGAAGGAAAAAAACCCCAAACCTCTGTATGCATGTTCAGAAGCTGCTGTGTCTAGTCCTGTTGGATTTGTATGCAAGTCATTCCATACAAAGAGAAGTTGGAAATACATTAATAGGACACTTCCAAGGTTGAAATATTTGGGCTGTTGTTTTCTTCTCTGCCCTAACTGCTGTTTCTTTGTAAAGTTCCCCAGAGGGAAAAATGCTATTATAGTGTTTGGATTCTTCCCCACTTTGATGAGTCAGTGCCCCACACTCTGCCTGGGGATCTGTTGGAGCTGTAGCACGTGGAGAGTCCCTGGAGATAAGCCCTGAATGAAGTTTCCTCTCAGCCCCCTGAAGTGTAGGATCAGCAGCTGTGTGACTGAGCCGGGCTGGCCTGGCCACTCAGCCCTGTCCCTCAGCCCTTCCTGCCTAAAAATCCAAACATTCACCCTGGTTCCTGTCAGCAGTGGCTGCAGCAGGGCATGGCAGCACAGACACACATGTCCAAATTCAGGATGTTTAGACATAACAGGAGAATCAGCAATGGAGCAGTGGATTGGAAATGGAACCCACACCTGTGCTCCCCATGCTGCTGTGGGCACTGGGCTCAGTGGGATTCTCTGTGTCCTTCCAAACACGAGTTTTAGACAGTGGGGAAAGAAGGTTGTGAGTTTGGTCCTCTCACTTATATATATTTGTATTAAAAATGATATAATAATTTATAATTCTTGTAAAAATATTATTATAATTATTTCTAAATAAAAAGTATCATTATATCATTACAAACATTAAATATAAAATATAGTGTTGTAAAATATTACTATAATTATTTATTATAGAATAATTAATATAAAATTTTATATAATTAAATATATGGGCCACTCATTTAAAAGCTGGACTCAATGATCCTTCTGAGTCCCTCCAANTTGCTTCCTAAATTGTAGTTTCTGCATTTGAGGATCCCAGTGACTTCATCAGAAGCTCTCCAGACAGCAGGGAGTAAATCTCGATTTAAGAAAGAAAAAAGAAAACCCTCAATATTTAGTCCTTTCTCTAGTTCAAAAAGAAGGAAAAAAACCCCAAACCTCTGTATGCATGTTCAGAAGCTGCTGTGTCTAGTCCTGTTGGATTTGTATGCAAGTCATTCCATACAAAGAGAAGTTGGAAATACATTAATAGGACACTTCCAAGGTTGAAATATTTGGGCTGTTGTTTTCTTCTCTGCCCTAACTGCTGTTTCTTTGTAAAGTTCCCCAGAGGGAAAAATGCTATTATAGTGTTTGGATTCTTCCCCACTTTGATGAGTCAGTGCCCCACACTCTGCCTGGGGATCTGTTGGAGCTGTAGCACGTGGAGAGTCCCTGGAGATAAGCCCTGAATGGAGTTTCCTCTCAGCCCCCTGAAGTGTAGGATCAGCAGCTGTGTGACTGAGCCGGGCTGGCCTGGCCACTCAGCCCTGTCCCTCAGCCCTTCCTGCCTAAAAATCCAAACATTCACCCTGGTTCCTGTCAGCAGTGGCTGCAGCAGGGCATGGCAGCACAGACACACATGTCCAAATTCAGGATGTTTAGACATAACAGGAGAATCAGCAATGGAGCAGTGGATTGGAAATGGAACCCACACCTGTGCTCCCCATGCTGCTGTGGGCACTGGGCTCAGTGGGATTCTCTGTGTCCTTCCAAACACGAGTTTTAGACAGTGGGGAAAGAAGGTTGTGAGTTTGGTCCTCTCACTTATATATATTTGTATTAAAAATGATATAATAATTTATAATTCTTGTAAAAATATTATTATAATTATTTCTAAATAAAAAGTATCATTATATCATTACAAACATTAAATATAAAATATAGTGTTGTAAAATATTACTATAATTATTTATTATAGAATAATTAATATAAAATTTTATATAATTAAATATATGGGCCACTCATTTAAAAGCTGGACTCAATGATCCTTCTGAGTCCCTCCAACTCAGACCATTCTGTGATTCTCTAATTATCCAACTGGGCCTTTATGCACAGCATGGGCCTTTTCTCTGCTGAGCTTTCTACTGTTCTGTCTTTTGACTCTGCTGCTTATATTATATTAACTTGCCATGCATTTTGTAGATTTTCTTGTTGAAAATTTTCCACTGTATTTATTTTTAGTTTAACTTCTTGATTTAGTTCTATGTGATCTTTTTCTCTCCTTGCTGTTTGAGACCTCCAAGCAGAAGGAGGTGTTTGTTGGCTGTCCTGAGGAAGGCTGGAGCCTGTGCTAAAAGTCATCCCCATTTATGTCAACACAGTAACCCTGAAATACTGACCAGCATTGCCCTTTCCTCTCCCCAGAGGTACTGACTGCTTTGCCTACCATTAATTACACCATTACAATCCCACCTTGGACTTTTAAAACCTTCTGTGGTGTTTTTACTCGGAGATTGTCTCAGATACAAATTGCAGGTAATTATCTACATCCATCATCCTTCCCTGTGTTTCATTATACAGAGAATGGTTCTGCACTGCTGTCTTGACTTCTCTGTTCCATTTCCCTCTCTGCCCATCAGTGTCATTAAGGAAGTTTTGCTTCCAAGGTCTTCAAAGGGCAGGTAGGATGAAGTCTGAGGAATTGGAACACCACATATTAGAACTGCATCCCCCCCGAAATAATAAAACATCCAGCATCTGTCTTGGGTAGAATAACCTTTTGCTTCAGGCTTCCTCACTCCTGGGAGCTGTATTTTACCCTGAGGAAATATTTTACTGCTTTTGTTCCCTGAGTCTGCCACCAGAGTGATATATGTACGTGTCTTTAATATGCAAAATCCGAGGTGACCTATCCATCCTGCTCTCAGATCAGGAGCCTGGCTCTGATTTCACCAACCAGGAAGGAGCTCTCCTCCAGCCAGAGAGATCATTCCAGTCTGAAGTTGGTAAAAGTAATGAATTAAACCATGAGATTGTTCTGTGACTACAGGAGGGGAGCTTTTCCAAGTGCTTTCCCTGCAGTGTAAATCACTTGGATTCAGATCCTGAGCTTAACTGAATCACTCATTCCACTGAAGCTTTGAAACAATCCAAGGAATCTGCTCACTTCCTTAGGCAACTGAGAAGGATGTCATGTGGTACTCTGATTTAGGAGCAAATCTAACACTTTAAAAAGTCCAATTAGAATCACAAAATTCTTTGCATTTGAATGCGTTTTGAACAACACAATTTATATAAGAAATAAATCTATTTTTCAAATAAAGTTTCCAAATGTTGCTGCTCTAGCAGCTGAATGAGTCTTACAGATGTGACAGGAATGCTTTGAAATGTAGCAAAACGCTTTTTAGCCTGTTGAAGAGCTAGAAATTGCTCACATTAGAATAGAAATGGGTAGTAAATTTATATAATAAATGATGAGCAGTCTGAAGTGCGTGGATCAGACATTCAAATTAGTTTCTCTCGTAACTCCAGTGAAATTTAAGTTACACAAAGATGCAAAGGGAAGATGTGAAGCAGCACTTGAGCAAGGTGCAAGGTCCTGCAGCTGGCTCAGGGAAGGGGAACCTCCCAGGCCAGGCTGGACAGGGCTGGAGCAGCCTGGGCCAATGGGAGGTGTCCCTGCCATGGCAGGGGTGGCACTGGGTGGGATTTGGGGTCCCTTCCCACCCAGCCCAGCCTGGGATTCTGGGAATGTCTCAGAGGTGAGATTCAGTGGGATGCTGTGAATACTTCATTTGGCAGAATTCATATGAAAAATCAGGCATTCATGCAAATGAGAAAAATTACCCTCTGTTTGCTGGTCCAGATCCACTTGCATGCCTCTAGCATGTGAATAGTAAGGAATCTTACTTGGACTGCTGCTTTGACTAAATGTAGCATTTTTAAAATCCCCTTTTATTTCTATAATATTTTCAACTTTGCAGGTGCTCTGAACAGCAGTGATAGTGACAATGTGGTGATTTTATCAGTTGTAGAAGTGCTCCAATTCTCCTGCATTTCTCTATCAGGATGTGAATTCCTTCAACCATAAACCAGAATCCTAATTATTTATATATTGATTATATATATATAAATTATTTCTGACCCACACTGTAGGAGATTTATTGGTGTAAAATCCACTTGTTGAGTTTTATTACGCTCTAGGTGGTGGGAATGGTTTTGCTTGATATCCCACAATGATATTAATAATATCATGTTTGTATATTTTAATGATTGTAACTCATCTAAATGAGGTTATAGATCTGCAATGCCAACATATTAATTTTGTAGTAGTACAAACATTTATTTTTTGTTAATGCACCTTTTATGTTCCCTTTTAATTTCATTCAGCTGATCCTTGTGTTAGTGTTCAGGAGCAGGGGGAAGAAGCTCTGGAGTCATCCATCACAATTTATAAAAACTTTTTAGCAGTGTGTGGGTTGTCTCATGCCTGCAGAGAGGATATAATTCACTGGCTGTTTTCTGCTGCTGAGGAAACAGAGCCTTTCCCTGAGAGCAGCAGGAACTGGGCTTTGTTTACGTGGTTTTTGCCTCCTGATGGTCACAGAGTCCACGGAATGGTTTGGGTTGGAAGGAACCTTCAACACCACCTTGTTCCAATCCAGTTTCCTCTAGACCAGGCTGCTCTAAGCTCCATCCAGCCTGGCCTTGATCCTCCTTTCCCTTCACTCTGAGAATACAGCACAGCCTTATCTCACAAGGGAAGTTTAAATTATTCTCCCTCACCATTACACAGATGCCCTGGAAACATTTCTGAACAAAACAGATGAGAATAGAAAAGGTTGAGTTACAGTCAGGGCCTTTCCATTACAGCAATTGTGTGCCAGTGAGGCTCTTTGTCATCTTCCCAGTAAATAACTGGTCCAGTTGAACAATTCCACTGATGTCAAACAGAAGGAAGTGGTTTTTTTATGCTCATGTTTATGTTTATACATTACACGTGTGTATAATGCTCACATAGTGCTGTACACACGAAGTCGGATGGCCCAGATCTGAAACCAAATTTCAGTGGCTGCCCCTGCTACCAGGTAGAGATCATTGAAGCAGAACCACAAGGAAAATAAAAAAGCAGACTTGAACACTGAGGTATTTTACTGGTATCAGTGCTGTTGATGGACATTCAGGTGTATCCTGTACCATGGAAAAAATCAATACCTAAGTTCCTTCAGTGCTGCTTGAAAAATTGTACAGTGACTTACACAGTGACTGGTTCACAAACAGCTTTGAAGGGCTGTGAGTCCATGTGTGCTGCTGATTTAGAGCTGTGGGCTCATTTTTTAGAAGTTAGTGGACAGAAAGCAATCAGTGAATTAGATTGTGAAAAAGTAAAAGGTTTGCAGTTCGTTTGCTGCAAAAACCTCCTTGGTCCTGATTTACCAACCTTCCTAAATTCTTGTGAGGTCTCTGTATCAGCTGCTCCTGTGGAGTAGACACTTGAGTCAGCAACAAGAGCAGACACCTTTGTGATAGGATGCTGCTAATCAGAAAACAATTTTGGCTTTTGGAAAAACCAAGTGCCCTGTGGTGTGAGTTGGGCAGCAGCTGCAGTGGGGTGTGAATCGAAAGGTGAAACATTTGGGAAGTGCTGCTGGAGCTCTCAATCCTCAGACATGGCTCCAAGGAATTCACTTTTAAGAGAGTGATGGTTTAGGAGTTTTTAAACCCAGAGATTTTATACATACTGCAATATAATAAATTATAGCTTACTTTGAAAAAGCTGATCAAATAACTGGTCATTACTTGCATTTGTCTTCTTGGTACGAGTTAAGTAAATGTACATGAAAGATCCCACTGTTTCCATACTAAAGCAGGAGCTGAATACTTGTTGAAAAAGAAATCAAATTGGTGGTTTAAGAACCACTGATCTGTAAAAATGAAATTTAAATTATATTCTACTGCATTTTTCACATTCAAGACATGGAAAACATATCTGGTACATTTCCAGCATCTGGCAGTTATTTGTGGCATTATAGGAACTTTCATCCCTGGAACCTAGGCCATATCCTTCCCTGGAAAAAGTCAGTTTTAACCCAGTAATGACTTTGTTAAATACAGTGTACAATGCTCTTGCACGGGAATCCTCCTTTTATCCAAAGGTCTCAGAACTTGATAGCTCTGCCCATTAAAAAAGTAAACAAAACTTTAACCTTCCTTCAGAGATTCATCAGAAAGGTCAGTGCTCAGTTCCCTCCAATTTCCCAGGCTCAGCTGGGAGCTGATTAAAGCTGCCAGCTACAACTTGTCAGTTTTGTCAGAGACAACTTTATAAACCCTTTGTTATTCACTTTGCTGTGTTATAAATATATTTATCTTCCTCTGTCAGGCGTGGACTGGACAGGTGCTAAAGGAGCAGCTAAGCTCTAACATTAATCTTTCTAACAATGTCATTACTTAGTAACTCAAACCAAAAACATGGGCAGAATATTCAGGAACTTTCTCTAGTTCTTCCTACAGGTGACTGGAGTGGTTAGGGGGAAAATGTTTGTTATTCTCGGAGGTTTCCAGAAAGTCTGTATCTGTAAAATTGGAATATATGACTGGCTGTTATTTCATGTCTCTGGAGAAATTTTCCTGAGCTTTCCTGGGTGTATTTGGGACCCAAATATTACCTGAAATCAGCTCTCTCACTTCCTTTCTGTAGTTGCTGAGGCTTGGCAGGCGTCTCCTACTGAACACAGAGATCACATTCTGCAGGTTCAGATTTAGGCATAACACTTAAGCCTGGCTTTTTCCAAATCAAGTAGAACTTGTGAATAAACCCAGGCAATAGAGAGTTAATTTAATCTAAGTAGAACTGTTCAGCCATTGAATGTCTTCAGTGAGGTTCTGCAAACCTGGTTGTTTTTCCTTTGAGTTTGGTCTGAAAGATTTTTACTTACAGAGGTACAGATAAAGCAATAAAAGGCCATTTTCCGTGACCTGCCAGATGCAAGAGCAGCTGCAGAAGGGGCTGTGCTGTGCAGGTGTCTCTGGGAGCACACACAGCCCATTGTCACCCTGACAGCAGCTCTGAGCAGGGCTCTCAGCAGCCACAGTGAGGGCTGGCTGAGCACAGGCTGTGCTTCCTTAATCCCAAAATACCAAACATGAAGTTACCTTTCTGGCAGAGCTCCTGCACTGCCTTTGAGGAGGGGCAATTCCAGGGGGCTCAATCCCTGCCTCTCTAAATGAGTGCAGGGGCTACAGTGTGACATAAACTACTATAGACAGGTGTGTGGTAAAGCATTCACTGTTACTGCTCCTCTAAAAGGTCTGAATTAATTTCAAATCTTTGACGCCTTGGCAGCTTTCTCAAGGACTTGAAGCTACATCTTGCCTTTCTCTGTTTCTGAGGAGTTTCAAAATGTGGCATTGCTGTGAGTCTGGAAGGGACAAAAGAGCAAAGGGCAGAGTGTGGCCTGGGTGGGCAGGTGTGCATAAGTGGCAGAGGGTCACTTTTAGAATCTTCCATCCATTAATTTCCTGTTCCTGCTTTGCAGTCTAATGCATTGTGACTGTGTGTCACTTGTTTCTTTCATTTCTTAAGGGTCATGAACAAACAGCACCATTTTAGGATTTTCACAGCGTTTCTGACAAATTCTCTGCCTTTTGGACTTGACTGGAATATTATTTCAAACTGCAATAAATTGAAATCTGTGTTGATATGCAGCACTTCCTCAGAGGCTTTATTGTGTTCTGCTCTCAGAGCTGGAAGATGTGTCTTTTGCTTACACTGAGAATCACAAGCAACGTAAATTTAGTGGTTTAACAAATTCCCTCCTGGACTTTTCATCACCCAGACTGGTATTTGTAAGTTTGAACATGCTGTTCTCTGTAAGACAGTCTGTTCAGGAATCAGGAATGAAGAAAGACAAACAGAGGATTTCTTCCAGGTCGTGTCTGAGTGAAAGTGTTAATGTGAACATGCTTGTAGTAGACTTTAGTTTCTAGTTATAATCAATATTTGACATATTTTTCCCATGATTAAATTAAAGCTGGGAAAATGAGATTTCCCTGAGGAGAAAACAAGTGGCAAAAGAGTTCATTGGTGATCTGCACCTAATCGAAATAAGTGCTATAATTACCTCTACTCTCATTCATTTCTTTGTCCCTGCTCCCTCCCCCTGGCCTGGTGCCCAACAACTTTCTGGCTTATCACCCAAATCAGAGAAAGAAAGACTTCACACATGTGGACTTGCTTTTTCAGGACTCTGCAGGATTCCTTAGGAGTGAGGTCAAGGAAAATTGTATTAGACCTGTGTTTTTTTTGCATGATACTTTCCCACAAAATGAAGAGGCTCTGAGCATCCTTAAGGTTCCATGTCAGCACCCACAAGGAGTGAGCAGGATTTCCTCCTCAGGAATGAGGACAGCCATGGGACACTTGTTTTGGTTTTGTATGGGAGGTATTTAAGTGGTGTATAAGTTTTAGTTATTGGAAGTTGTACAGATTTTTGTGAAATGTATAGTTAAAGATGAAAGAGATTTGGGATTTTTTTTTTTTTTTTTTTTTTTTTTTTTTTTTTTTTTTTTTTTTTTTTGTTTTTTTTTTTTTGTTCCTGGCTGGTAAATAGGTAATATGGTTCTGTTTTAGCTGGGTTGGGCTGGGCAGGTTTTTGTTATGGGGCTGGGATTTTTTGGGTTTTTTTTCATTGTTTTTATTTTAATTAGTTGTTGGGTAGGGAGAGGGTGCTGTAGAGTGTAGTAGGGTCTTGTAGAGTGGGGTTAGGTTGTAGTTATGATTGTTAATATTTAGTTGTTTATTATATTTTTGCTCCTGGAAGAATATTTTTTTTCCCTAGAGGTTGGATTGGCAGTTGGTGCTTTCTTTGCCTTGTCCTCCCCTGTATTTTTGCTGGGACTGGGTTTTCCCCTCCTGGGCTCAAGCAAGGTGTGGGATGTGGATGTTCAGCACACACCTGGGCTGAGGGGTCAGCTCCTCCCAGATCCTCTTCCTGCACATCCATCCCTACCTGGGCACTGGCACTGCTGGTGCCAGGACTGACTCACTTGGTTCTTGGAGGGCAGTTCCAGGAAAATGGAAACAGGAATCAAAATAGCTTGAAGAAAGACATCAAGTAGAAAAATGTGACTGGAACCATTTAAAGAGTATTTTCTAGAAAATTATACTCCAGCCTTATCTTCCCCACACCAGCAGTTTGATTAGATTCTGAATGAGCTTTTTCAGAGTCCTCCTGGCAGGTCAGCCAGAGCTCACCTGCTTCTGGGAGCCAGCTGTAGCCTCATTTCTTTGTTTCTAGGAATAGAACTCAGCAATTGCTCCACCATTAATGATTTCTGCTTCCTGAGTCTCTTTCCCTGTGGCTTTTTGAAGGATTACCATTGGAAACAAATTATTCTTTTATACCTCACTTTTTTTTTTTAAGATTTCTTTTAGACCATGAAAATAATTAAACTGTTTTGAATCTGGAAAACTGATATATTAAATAAGATGTCTGGGTTTTTATTTTGAAATCAAACTTTCTTTGTGCACTGCTACTGAGCTAGGAAAATCCTTTAACAATTCCTGACAAATACAGATGTTTACTCAGCTTTTCCTGTGAAAAGTGTAAGGATGTTATAATTTGTGCTACATTTCTGAGGTACCTGCTAACAGACTGTAAGATTATGTTCCCATGCAAACCGAAAATTATGGTGGCTTTAAATTAAAATTAAGAACTCAATCTTTATGACGTTAAGGCAGAGGCAGTCTAATGCTATCCTGCCTGCAGTTATTTACAGCCCAGATGTTTACAGAAAATGAACCAAGCTCTTGATTTTTATTTTTTATGGAACTACTGTCTCCTTATTAAGTCCCTCCTCGGCACTGGCCCACGTGGCTCTTTGAGGCAAACGTTGTTTATGACACATCTCTGAGCTGATTCAGAGCTGAGCAGAGAGAAACTGGGAATAATTCCACTGCAAAAACAAGCAATAGTTCAGGTGTTCAACTACCAAGGTGGAAAATTGCTCTGACAGTTGTGATGGTGTTCCATCTTTTCCTAAGACTTAAACAGCATTTCCTTCCAAGGTGTCACTGCTGCCTGGTTCCCAGCACTCACCAGCCTGCCCTGTACTGGTCAGACTGGTCATACTGGTTGTGCTGGGCACTGAGCACAAACACCCACTGCAGGCTGGGCCAAAAAACCTCTCTAAAAATTTCCACAGATTATTTACCAAGCAATTCTTCCCTGTTGTTTATGCTTGTACACCTTACACTGAAGCAAAATGCAAATAATGAAATACAGGGAGCAGGTTTATCAAGCTGAGTTTCACTTTTATAGACTGAATTATGAGCATCCTGCTATTTCTTCATCAAATTCTCTTTAGCCTCTTATTAATATGAATGCAGAATCCAGAGGTTGCATTTCTATTTTCTAGATGTAAGATTTTGATAATAAAAGACAACTTGATGGGATTAAGAAGAATTTCATAACTTGATTGCTTGACTCTAGAATCCTTTGTGGGTTTTTTTCCTTATTTATTATGTTTTGGGGGTTTCAGCTGGGAAAGCTATGAGTTATCAGAGTTCTTGCCTGTTCTTTGCCTGCTTGATTAATCCTTGCACTCCATGATTAATCTGGGGGACTAATGAGCTTCTCAGTATCAGTGGGTTTTGATAGAGGAAGAACTGGATGACCTTGTGCACTGTAAAAACAGCAAGAAATTTAATAAAGCAACTATAAATATTAACTGTAATTAATTAAAATAACGTGAACCTTTGCTGTGAGGTAGAGGCTCATCATTTGGATGTGACAGAGGAGAAAAGAGATCTGGTTGCAGTTCCAGGGCTGATTCAATGAGGTATTTTTGTGCAGAGATGGAAAAGTGTCAGAACCTTTGTACAAAGCAGTGTTCCTACAAGGTAGAGTGGGGATGGGAGAGGTCATGAGTGAACAGAAGAATAAATGTGGCAGAAAGAAATAGAAACCTCTCTCATGTGAAAACTTGTTTATTCATGAACATCATAAAGGCCATAATTTTTTTTGAGCCTGCTTAGGGTGCCAAAAATGGCAGCACGAGGAGCAACGTGGCTGAGAAGAAGCATCAGATGTGAGGCTGTGTGATGTCACAGAATCATTCTGTCACTCAATGCCAATGATTTCCCGGGCTGATTGCAAGCAATCATTAATCACTTTGTATTGAGAGCAACCAGCTCCTTCACATCTGGGGCAAGAACAAGTGGCACCTATTTAGCCAATGTTCTGCTCTCAGCAATTCCACACGTTGTCTTTCAAAATAAACCCAACTGGGAGAGATGAAGCAAGGTTATCATTTTTTCCCAGGAATTCAGATCTAACCTTAGTTTACTTCTAAATTCAGTGTTCCCCACTCACACTGACAAGAGCGTGCCAGTGAACAACAGGGAATGTCCTGTGTGGAATTGATGGAGCTGCTGTAAGAATATTGACAATTTCTGAGTATTGTTATACTTCCCTGTGGGGTTATTAGAGAGAAGAATGAGATCCTATGACAGCTGTTCCTTTTTTTCTAACCTGCACTGGAAAAGGCTGCTGCAGAGCAGGTGTGTACTCAGATTATGGGATTAGAATAATCTCACCAAACCCAGGGGTCAGTTGCTATACATGGCTGATATAAAGCAAGAGCATTAGGATATATATTTCCCAATTTATATATATTTATCCTCAAAGCCAAAATGTCTTGGGAAATGGGACCTAACTGACATATTAACCATAGAATCTGCCCTATGGTGTTAGCACAATGCATTTATTCCACCCTTCCTTTCTAGTTTAGAACCAGAATTATTAGACCAGGTACGATGTTTCTGGTGAATCCCACAGTGTTTCATAATAATGAAAAATTTCCCTTTGCCTTTCTTCCATGCCTGACAATCATGAGAAGTTACTTAGACATGTTACATCAAATTGGAATATTTCTAAATGTAAATGTTTCTCAGTAGCTGGGGTCTCAGGCAGTCAAAGTGAGAGGCAGCAAAGTGCTGCATTTCTATGAGTTAATGAAATACTTTGCCTTTCTGTAATCGTTGTTCCCTAAGGATTGCAGTCGTTCCTTTGAAATCCTGCCTAATCTCCACAGTTATTTATTTTGTCACTACCTTCAGTCGTGATGGTTTGCTGCCAATCATCCATTGTCAAAAGAGAAGTGAATTCCATCAAATATTCTGTAGGTGCTGTCCCAGAGCCGAGGAAGGATTTACCTGCAGCCCTTGGTATTGTAAATGAGACAAAGCTCATTAATGACGTGGCTCGTCTGCTCTAAGTGGCTCTGTCAGGCTGGAGAAAGTGGAGCTAAAGATGACTCATAACCCCAATGTCTTCTCAGAGTGGCCTAAACAATAGGCATTGATCTAAACATAAATTGCAGTTATTGCAGACTTCATTTTTTTATGGTACATAATTAGATAATTCTCCAAAGAACTTTTTATCACATGCATTTTCATTAATTAATATTAAACGTCATTAGCAGTCAACTCAGCTCGATCAAAGGCGGATAAGTTGCAGCAAGATTCTGAGAAATAAAATACCATTTACTAATTATATTATTGATTTTCTGGTCTGAAGAATCCTCATTACAAGTGATCCAAAGTGGACCTTGCTGAGCCTGCTGGGGGTGCTTTGAACATGAGAAGTCGCTCGCACAAATCACTCCTGGGCCTGCTTGTGCATCTGTTTTCAAAGGTGATGCTTTAATGGACTCTGAAAGCTGCAAAAGTGTGTTCTGTGTGGCTCAACATGAAAGAGGGAAGAGATTTGGGGTTTTTGCCTCCTGATTTTAATCATTCGCAAAAGATTTTAGATCTGTAGGCGGATATTTTTGAACAGTGGAAATAATGTGGCATAGTTGATTTTAATTAGTAGGCCAGCCTAAGACAGAATTTCCCATAGCTCCCTGTGACTTTTTATTTTTTAAATGAGTTTTTAGTACTTTTTTCAAAGTTAATGATGCATTCAGACTCTCCAAATTTTAATTTCTGAAAAAAAACCTGAAAAAAACCAAACCCAAAACAAGCCATGAGGTGAATATTTGATTAGAACAAATGTGGATCTGAGCAACAGGAGCAACCTCAGATGTGTCTTATGTAAGTTTAGTGCTTTCATAGGAAAATGAAAAGGAATTGAGATCAATGACATAATTAAAACATTACTCTTACCCTTAATTGCTTATACTTAAGAACATGAAAAGCCTAGATTTTAAAGTATGTGTCTGTGTATCTGATTAGCCTATTCAGTAGTATGAAATTTCAATTTACTCTCAATTCATGATAATAAGGTGAGATATTACCAGTAAACATTTTGTTTGGATTGTGAACATTATTTAGAGCTAAACCACTATCCAGACTCCAGCTGGCCTTTTTGTGCCTCTTTTCATTGAGCTGTTAAAGGTTTGAGGATTTTGACTAAATCCTTCAGAGGAGTAACTTACAGACAGATAAAAATCTTGGTCAGAGTCAGTATTCTAAAAAAAAAAAAAAAAAAAAGGTCCAAAAAATGAGAATTAACTGTAATTTTTAAAAATCAACTTCTGATTTTCAGAATTTTAAGGTCTCAGAATAACATTCTAAAAACTTCTGACTGCTCTGGTTGCCACCTACTCATTCCTACTCCCACCTTCTGTTTGACTTCCTAGTTAGCAAATCAAAGAATTGAAACAGGCTGAGAAATGAATGTCTGGGCTGGTGGGTGGGCTCCAAGCTTAAACAAATAAACAGACGAGCAAAACACATCCTATCCCTGTGTGTGCTTGTGCCTGAGTCTGCTTTGGCACAGGATGAGGGGTTTGATTCCTCAGCAGATGAGGAGGACACACTGTGGAGTCTTTTCCACTGGGTAGAAAACCCAAAGGATGGTTCAAGGTGTATTAACAGCAAATTCCTCAAAAATCAGTGTAAGGAGCAGTTGGGGAGTTCTTTGAGTAGCCCAGGTTATAAACCAGTAATCAATGATTTGTTCAGGTATTTTGGTGTTGTGTTTTTGTGTTTACCCCTTGTGGCAGTTTTTTAATTGGACAGATTTCTCTGGCTCACACACACCTGTTAAACATCTCCAGCTTTGTGTGGCCCAGCTGTAACAGCAGTAAATCATAGGAAGAGTTGGGTTAGGAGGAGATGAGCTGCAGTTTAGCTTCTCCATATCTGAAGAAAGGAATTCCATGAAAGGAAGCAATGCCATGGAAGAGGAAGAGGTGGTAAGACACAAGAGTGGTGTGCAGGCTACTGAAATTCTAATGAGTTTACAATCACCTGTCCTGCTTCCACTCAAACATTTTCATGCGCAGAGAAAGCTTGTTAGTTCTGTGGCAGAGGAGGGATCACTAAATTATACAATCTTGACCCTTTACCCTGCAGCTCATGGCACTCCTGGAGTCCCAGCAGGTGCTGGAATTCATAGCCAAAAGCATGGAAATTGCACAGGTTCCCTTGGAGACTGAGTGAGTTGGGTTGAAGTTTAAATAAACAGAGATACAATTGTCTGCAATGAGTTCTGTGAAGGGGATGTGGCAAGTGGCTGTTGATCTGGGAAGAAGTTCCCATAAAATTCTAAGTGGAATTCTCCAGAGGGGTTTTGGACAGCGGTGTGTGAGATAATAACACCTAGAAGATGATGGTCAGAAAAAATGGCTGAAGAGGGGAACAGGACTCCTAGCATGCACCTAAAGAACTGGAGCAGGTGGAAGGAGGGGAATAATCTTTGGGGAGCTTAGAAACTCTTCATTTCTGCTGTGCTCTGCAAGGGAGATCAACATCAGCTCACACTCACAAATAGAAGTTTTCCACAGGTGTGGTGCTAACAAAACCAGAAGTCTCCAGGCTTGTGCTTTTTTCCTGACTGTGCTGAAGGTGGTATCTGATGGGAGAGGAAAATGGGGAGCTCCCTTGTTTCCTGCCAGCCAGCACCTCGTGTGCCCACTTTGTGGAGAGGAGGACTTGGCTTTGGTTCTGTTTAGCAGGATTAGTGGTGTTTGCTCAGAGAACTCAACACACAGTGAGCTCTGTTAAACTTTGTACACAAAGTTCAAAGCAATACAAGCAATTTTTAAGCTCTGATTTTTTGGCTTCTGCAGAGAGATTGCTAAAGGGCTGGTAATGAAGTGTTGTCCTTGGTCATCTGAGAGCAGTGGAGCTGAGAGCAAGCTACAGAGAGGGGTCAGTAAGAGGACTCAGCAGATGGTACATACATGGTGTGAAAAGAACTCAGAGAGAAAACTGTGCTTGTCTTACCTGGTAGGAAAAAACCTTCATTAGTACACCTGAAAATGAAGGAAATTAAGTCCTAAAATTCCCCCATAAACTCTCTCTTTTATAATTTTCATTAACTTTTTTTCTCAAAGCAGTTAAATAAGTTTTTAGTGTCAAATTTAGGAAGAGAAAGCCAAGGCAGTTGCACGCACCAGTTGTTCAGGTCTGGTTTTGTCCATAGTGGTTTTCCCAGCTCCTGTTTTCCTGCCAGAAAACAGACTCTGGCTCTAACCTGAGCAGCTCCAGTGCCATCTGCATCAGACTGAGCTGGCACATCCAAATTCTCCCCAGATTCTAACTGGCACAGTGAACTCAATGGACTTCAGCCATTTACACCAGTAGAGACTTTGGCCCGTGCATCTTCTTTGCCTTTCTTCCACCTAAGCTACTCCCTTGCAATCCTGCTGTTCTCTGTGGGTTTGCTCTTTCTGATGTGTTTATGAGCGTTCCTCCCTTGACTTTTTGACAGACATTTTGCACAGTGCCCTGTTACTGTAAGCCAGGTGCTTTTATCACTAATGAAGAGTTTCCTGGAAAAAGAAAAAAAATAAACAATAGATAAAGTAGGTCATGGAGACAGCAGAGTCAAGAGCTTTGCATAGTGATGTAAAATTAAATAAGGCTGGGGTCATGTTCTCGTTTATCTCTGCAGTTACTGCTCTAACAGGGTCTGTGATGGTTCCTGGAAAGGTGAGGATATTTTGGAGGGCTGTTTAGATCTGCTGGGAGTTTTGGGCTCACAGAGGAGAAAGCAGACCCAGAACTGTAGGACCTGGCTGTGATCAGAGAGCATTTGCAGCTGCTGTTCTTGCCCATCTCAACCCTCTGAGACCCCTCTCAGTGAAGGTGCAGCTGCTGCACTGAGGCTGAGCAGTGGTGGGGCACCCCAAGGGCCCACCCTCAGTGCTGGGTGGTTGAGAGATCCACGTTTAAGTCTGGATTGCAGAGATATTTTGCAGAGACTTTCCCCAGCCCAGACCCAGCCCTTGATGCCCAGCACTCCTCTTGCCTGGTTCACAGGGGAATCCAGCAGGGATTGCAAGGATTTTCTTCACACACTTTCTCTGTGTCATCAGCTTTGTGTCCTAGCAAAGGGCACATCTGCTCAGCCTGTTTTCCATTCTGGATGCCTGAATCTGGCAGTTTACAGCCAGGCACCCCAGTAACCAGCCTGATTCTCAGATTTGTGCCTGCTCTGAAAACCAGATACATTTTGTGGACGTCTAACTTGAGGCTTTGATTGAACCAACTATCAATCCTCCAGTATTGACAGTGTCCCAGATGTGTCTGTAAGAAACACAAGAAAGCACAAAGGATTATTGTAGCTTCTGAGGAAACCTCTTGTATTTCAAGTAAAATTGGCAGTTTTTACGTGGCCACTCTAATTCTTAAGCCATTAGAAATCTAAAAATTGATTGAACGTTTATCTTATACTTACCAGACATCCACAGAAAAAGTTATGTTCAGTCTGGGATATAAATGTCTTCAATAGCTATGAAATTAAAAACTCTTAGATTAAGGTTTCAAGAGGCTGAGAGGGGAATGGACTGCAGGAGGAGGAAACCTATGTGCTGCTGTAACAGGGAATGCCAGGGGAGATAAAGCTCTGGGAAAAGCCCCAGGAGAAGAGCTGGGGATAACGTCCTGTTGGACTAGTGGGGTCAGTACAGGTGGAGATGCAGAGGTAGCAAACATTATTTCCTTTCTGCCTGGTGAAGATTCTGAAGATAAAAAGCTTCTCCCTGTCTGCAGCATTTTTAAAAACTACATGTTTAATTTCAGTGTTCATTTTATTCCGTGTTTGGTTTTGTTTTAGTTGGATTGGTACCTCGAAAGTCCAAGGAATTCACCAACTTTAAAGCCAAATTGGAAAAACTGAATTTGGATTTGCAGTGGAGCTCCAAGGCTTGCAAATCAGCCTTCTCCCATAAATACTGCACTGTTTCTGGAAGAGATGGGTCTTTAAATGAAATATGAGCTATAGCACTGGGATGTGATGGTACTGCTGTAGATCAACAGCCATCAATCTGTGTTACTTAATTTGTCCCTGGCTCAGCTGTTCACTGTACTTGGGACTTTTTTGCTGTTTGTTTCATTTTATTTTCCTCTGAGATAAATGAAGACAAAAAGAAAGGGTCAATTGTTCTTGACAAATAGAAGTAATTTAAAAAATATATAACTGTAAAGGATATTTTACATTTTCAAATGGCTTTTTTTTTTCTGACTTTCACAGCACTTTCACAGATCACAGTTAATTTATTTCACGGTGTATCTATTGAACATCCTTTTATTTTATTGCTTGTTACTCTCATTTTCAGGTCAACTTTATGTGCACTCTTTAAATGCTGTAAAAAAGTCTGTTGGAATAAATAGTTGAGGTTTTTAAACTAAATATTTAGAAACATTATTCCTCGTCTGGGCACGGCTGTAAGGCTCAGGTTGCTTTATTTATCCTGGGTGCTCTGGGGATTGGAGGCCCTTGTTGCTGTAAATGTCCAAGGAGACATATGCTGTAATTGTTTGCCATCTTGCACATGGGTTGGGTGGGTGGCTGGGTGTGAGCTCAATTCAAGCTCATTTGCCTTCTCACTGATGAGCTTTTTGATGGGTGTCAGCCACTTTCTCTCCTGATGGAATGTCTGTGGAGGCATCTCTGGAAAGCCATGGGACAGGGAATATAAATACACCATTCCATCAGGAGCCAGTGTGACTCCCCACACAGCTCCCAGCAGCTTTAACATTCCTCTGAGTGAGTTCTGGGAGCAGCAGAGAGGACACCGAGCCTGGCTCCTTCCTGGCCATCCCTGCAGCAGCTCTCAGGTGAAGGGAGCAGCCAAAGGCACTAAGTCTTCCTGTCTTGCCTTGTTTTCCATGTTTTAATGGAGAGGGCTCACAGAAAGCTGCCCCAGGAGGGTCTCCCAGCCTGCAGGACAATGGCTGTGTTGAAATCCTTCAGGATTTTGTCTTGGTAGCACCAGGCTGTCTCTGGCAGAAGGTGCTGGTGGAACGTCAGCCCTGTCCTGGCTGGCAGGGCTTGGAAGGACAGCTCAGGCTTGGGCACTACCAGGAGCACAAACATTTCACTGGCCTTGAGTTCAGATTGATAACTTCAAGGGCCAAATGTTCAAAGGGCTGGCTTCCAGTTTTACACTGGTGTTTGAGTATACAAGTACAAAATTATGGGCAGAAAATCACAGAAAGTCTTTTCCCAAGCCGACTTTTCTGAAAAGGAGCCAGCAATTATGTGGATTTGGGCACTGGTTCAGCAGGGGTTTTAGGTGTTGTTAATGCAATATTTTCATTATATTTCTGCTGGACTATTGATTAAGTGTTCAATTATTTAAGAAAAAGAAGTTTAGCATTGTAGTGAATAGTAGCCTTTTGGATGGGTAGTTGTGCTTTGCACAAGTGTTCATGGGAGTTTGTGTAAGAACTGACAAAATCCAGTCTGCATCTCTTTGTATGCTGATGATAATCTCATGGAGTGGATGGGCAATGCCAAACATGTTTGCACATTGTTGCTTCAGTGTATTAACACTTTTCAGTTTGTAACAAGGTTATTTTCAAAGCACCTGGCCGGTTGGCCAGTCCTCTTCTCCTGAGGAAGATCCTGAGACTTTGAGAACTTGCATGTCCTTAATTCCACCTGAAGTTCCAGAGCCTGGTGCTGTGTGTGGGCTCAGATGGAAAACACTGGATGCAGAACTTGGGGGGAATTTGAGCCACCTCAGCCCAGCCCACTCTGCTAAGACAATCTCAAGCCTGAAATCTTTGCCAGAGTGATTTAAACAGAGGCCCAGACACATCCACCAGCCTTTGTCTTGATAAACATATTTCATTAGCCATAACTGAAGTAATTGCCCAGATTCCTTGCCTCTGACACATCTCTGTGGTATTTTGACCCAGTTTTCCTCTGAGAGCACTGAAGGAACAATCTTGAGCTTCCAAAAATAACATTTGATAGATTAAGCAGCACTTACTTCATTATTTATTCTCACTTAGCTGTGGCCAAGCTCCTGATGACTCCAGA
Source organism: Dicaeum eximium (assembly GCA_013396995.1). Lineage (NCBI taxonomy): Eukaryota > Metazoa > Chordata > Aves > Passeriformes > Dicaeidae > Dicaeum > Dicaeum eximium. Next base: position 1,427,735 of record VWZP01004535.1, on the reverse strand, counting down.
AGTCAGCTCAGAAAAGCGTTAGCACTGAAGCAAATCTGCAGACTTCATAAGTTATCCCTGGAACTGGAACAATGTTCTCCCTAACAAGTACAACTCACACTGATGTATTTTAAAGCTTAGAAATTTAAAGCAGCTTAAGAGTTTTAGATGTTCAGATCCCATTGAAATCAGCCCCCCAGCCCAGTTTTGGAAAACTGAGCAACTGTGGTTCAGAGTATAAGGGAGAGGCATGAGGGCACTACAGCAGGTATGACCCTGGTGTGTTTATTCAGGCTTCAAAATAGAGCCTCTAAAATGAGATCTTGGAAACAGAATTGCTTCCTTTGTTGGTACTGAGCAGCACCCACTTCTCAGGATGATGTAGCAGTGGTGGTGGCTGTGGAGTCTGAGCACACAGGACTCAGGATGAAGGATTTCCCCATAAACTGTGAAAATCTCAGACTTTTGCGTTTATTCTTTCATTTCCCAAGTCATGTTAATTACGTGTTAATTCTTGTCTCCTGTCTCCTGCATTGATGGTGCAAGGTGCCAGCAGAGGGAACACAGCAGCTCAGGGCACAGTCTGCTGTTTCTGCTACTTCTTCCATCACTTGAATTTCTCTGTGCTCAGATGATAAGAATCACATTGTCAGTGCTTTTGTATTCAGTACCTGATCCTTCCTGGAAGTATTTATCTGTTTAAAACAGCTTTAAATTTTCATTAAAAAACAAACAAAACCACAACCTGTCACTGGCAATATTTCTGTTGGTCATGACAACAACTTTTAGAGGTGACTGGTGAGGTTGAATGGATTTGTTCTTGACTGCCCAGATTAAAACAAGCTGTTCTGAGCAGGTATCCTGAGCTCTGCAAATTATCCAGTCCTTTCATGGTATCTCAAGTTATTAATCATAAATGGAGGCATCCAAAAAACCCTGATCAGTTTTGAAACTTGTGGCCTCATTTAGCTTTCATAACAGCTTGTTTCGAACAAAATCTGATGTGGAGCCAAATGAAGTGTGTGTTTAAATGATCCCTTGCCTAAACTATCATGAAAATTTCAGATGGGATGAGAAGAAGGAATGCCACCAAGGGCAGCTTGTTGGAAGCTTGCTACTACTTAGAGACTAAAATAGTGTAATCAGCAAACACTCCGTCACTTTAATGCTTCTCCAGTGAAATCCAACTTTTTGTTTCCTGGCTCAACCACTCTTTTGCATTTTCCTCAATTGCTCCCACACAAATACTAGGATCCATTTTCATTTTGGCACACCTCGTTTTCCTGTTTGGTAGAAACCAGAGTTAAGAACAGAATTATTTATCTTGATGCATATAATACATTTTTGAAAAATCAACATGGCTTTGTAAAACCTTCTTAACCTGTGAAAACTCTTCGAAGTAAACATGTGCATCAGGAAGGTGCAGTTAGATTTCCAGAAGGCTTTTGCAAGGTCAAACTTCCTGAACGAAACAGAACTTTCTTATTAGGATATTAAAGAAGGAAAAGTCTATATGGGAACAAAATTAGGTAGGAAATGACAGGGAACAAATTTCTGGAGGGATGTGTTACATCCCCCGTGTTGTTCCACTCTTTGGAAAGCAGGATAGTGGGATTGGTCTGAAATAGCACAGTTACCTTCTGTTATCTAATGATTTGGAATCCTTTGTCTCATTTCTGCCTTGATTTGTTTCCACACCCCCAAACACATTTCCTCTGACCCAGTTTTCTGTTTTTCCTGATTGCTCACAGGGCCCAGTGACTTCCCAAGAGGTTTCTCCCACTCTCCTGTCGATGTGCCCTGTGTCTCCATGTGCTGGGGATCTGTAAAATCAGGATCCACTGGGAATTTTTAGCACTTTAAGGTAAGACTTTTTAACACGGCTCTTTGCTAAGTGAGTCACTTGGAAATTTGTGGGGAAAATTCAGCCTGGGTTAACTGACTACATAAACATTTAGACTTTATGATCTTCAGAAGTACATAAGGATTTAAGAAAGGTGTTTGCTAGTGAAAGACACCTCTGCTTACAGCTAGACACAAAATTAGGGTGGGTTTTTTTGCTTGGTTTAGAGCTCACTTCATCCCAAATTGAGAGAAAAACATTCAGCTTAGAACTCTGTCATGGACTGGAAGTTTTGTTTGAATTTCATGTCAAAATCATGTTATGAAATACTTTATGACAGAGATGTCAAAATGAAATGTTGCACCACTTCTGGCCCTGAACAGGAAAGCCTCCAGTGGTCATTTTTAGTTAGATTTTCTAGCCTGTCAGCCAAGGAAGCAGAGGAGAAATTGAACCTGTAGTTTTGGGTTTCTTTTTTTTTTTTTCCCTTGGCCATTTAAAGTACACACTGGTCTTTTTTCACAAGAATGTCACCAAATCAAAGCCCTCAACATCTAGAAAAAGCTTTCTAGGATATTTATTTCACCCAGCAAGGATTCTCTGAGATCCTAGTTTCTTTGCAGGTAGGTACCCCTACCCTCAGAGGTAATTCTGCAGGAGAGATCAGACCTGCTTTTTCCACACTCTGATGTCCATGAAGTTTAAAGGATCATCTGCATCTCGAGGTTTCTTTGCAAACCCCAGCACAGTTTCCTCAAAGAAGTTTGTTTTTTTTTCCTAAAGAGACTCCACAGACAAATAAATTAATGATTTCCAACCTACTAGATTTCTGGAGCTAAGATTTGGAGCTTTCCTTTCTTTTTTGTGATGGAGCCACTGACTTGTGTCAATATTGTAGGTGAAATAGTGAAATTTTTCAGAAAGTAGGAAGATAGGAGAAAATGGCCTAAGGAGTAGCAGATACCTCATCAGTTATAATTAACAGAATGAGACACTTGTGAAAAACCACCTGCTTGTCCTTTGGATTGAAAGACTCTTCCCAAATTTTACCTAAATTGACTTCTTTCACTTCTGAAAAGAAAAATCAGGCCTGGAGAGACAAAAAGTAAAGAGTCCATGTTGCACAGACAACCTTTGTGCCATTTATTTTGGTGTTCAGCCCCCCAGGCTGCCTGTCCTGGGAGAGTGGCAGACACTGGAAATGTTTGGATAATTTGGCTGCAGCTTTAATGAAGTTAGAGGCATTGTCCCCCTCCAGGCTGGTGCTGCCTCCTTGGAGAATCTGCCCCAAACACTGAATTTGAGGCAGGAGTTTCCTCTGTGCTGTGGTGAGCAGTGAAAGCTGAAAGCCCAGCATTAGATGTCATTACTGGATTCTTTTTTGATACTGGTTTTTAATATGTGTGCTCCTATTTTTAGAGTTTTATTCTGACTCCTTTAATAGCAACCATTCCATTTTGGTGCGAGGGCTTTTCTATTAACAGTGATCAAAGTGAAATATTTCATTTGAGTTACAAAAAGAGACACTTGAGATGAATGAGGTTCTGCTGGATTTGGGGAGTTGGATGCTTCTGATCTTCGATCTGACTTACAAAGTTAGGAAATTAATGACACAAAGGAGCTCCCTCACAAACAGATAATAACAGAGCATTAGCAATAAAAGTTTATAAAACAATTTGGAACCTCTTTCTAATACACTGTAAAATATTCTGGGTGCTATTAGGGCTTATAAATAAGTCTTTGACATTTGTTTGGCTTAAAAACGAAACTGAGGCATAATTTTCTTAGGAACAAATTGAGGTCTCTGAAAACTGCAGAATTCAAATATGGAGCTGCTTTAGACCTCATTCTCTTTTGAGGAAGTGAGGCAGCAGGGCTCTACTCTCATTTATTTCTATTTTGTAGAGAGTACTTTAATATAAAGGATATATAAAATTCAATATAAAGAATGGGTAATTTTCAGCAAGAACGAGTGATCTTAAGAGCCTCTTTCTTTCTTAGCATCTGGTGTATTCTAAGCAAATCTTTCTTGAAAGTTTGCTTTTTCCTGAACTCCAGGGCGCTGACTTCAGTTGGTACCAAAGGAGAAGAAATCGGAGTGAGGGAGAAGTTTGATTTCTAGCTTGAATTAATTATTATTTACCTTTCAGGTTCTGAAAACTGATGGAAAGCAAACGCAGGCAATGAATTACTGATTTAAAGTCAGGCTGCCTTTCTGTTTGAAATTAATGTAGCACAGAGCCAGGCTGTTGATGTTCTCCAGAAGTTAACAAACTGAGCACAGAGCTGTGTTTAGATTTAAGCCCTGTCTGAAGATTTGCATTTCCTGGAGCAGATTATTTTGCCCTGCTCCTGCTTTGCCCACACCTGCCCAGCAGAAGGAGCTTTCCTTTAGCCCCATTTGCTCAGCCCTGTACCAAAGGTGCAGAGCATGAAGAAGGAGGGGAAATGACAACCTGGAAATACAATACCAAGACACGCTTATCCCCTTGCTTTGGCATTATTACAGTGCTGCCCTGTGTCACAGTTAAAGGCATTTTTGGGAGGGATTTGTGTTAAAGAGCTGCCAGTTTGTGGAGCCTCATCCATTGTTGTTCACACCCATTGTCCATGCTGTGCTCAGGGAATGTTCAGCTCTGCTCTCCCACAGCTCTGACTGGTGGGACCTTGGCACTTTTGGCAACTCAGCCCCTGCAGACACTTTTCCTCCATGGAGATGCAGTGCCCAGGACCAGGATGGGCAGTGGCTTTTGCATAAAAACATCCTTGCCTCTTCAGCCCTCTGGATTTGCAGACTAAGCTTTTGCATTGTTGCTGTGGGACTTTGGAAAAGCCCACAGGTAAAAAATGGTCACTCCTTGACTTAAACCTATTTCATGAGGAACATTAGCATTAAATCATGTTAATTAACATTAATATGACTTACATGGCTTAAGACCTATCTTTGGGTTTAGCAGCACTACAGGAATAATTTAAAAGATGAGCTATTGCTCCCATTGGGATTTTGACTTGAATCCACTAAAGGCAATGGGTGTCCTTGAACTGGCTAAGAAGGCTCTGGGTCAGGAGGTAATTTCTGAGTGGTTTTCCTGGCTCTTCATTCTGCTTTGTGATGGCTCCTTTATGCTGGGCTGTATATCAGGGCCCTGCAGAGCAAGCCTCTTAACATCCCTTTGCTGTTCTGGACCCTGAGGCAATGAGCCATGTGTTTTTTTGATGATCATATGAAGATTCAATCTATTTTTAGGGCAATCTTGTTGCCAGGAATAATTTCTAGGACTTCCGATTTGAATGGTGAATTATGTGTCCATGTAAATGCCTGAAATGGATATTTAAAAATACTTTTTCCTGACTTAATGTTTTATAGATTAACACCTCTAATGCTGTTACAAAAAAAGCAATTTTATTTTCTATCTATTTTGAAATTTTGATTGGTGTCATTGGAGACTTCTAGGCCTACACCACAACTTTGGTTTCAAAGCCCCAAGCAGGTGTAAGTCAGGACATTTCATATATGAACAGGAAGGTGGTGAAGAGAACACACCCAGTGAATTTTGTACAACCTCTTTCCAACTTCAATGCAAATATTTTTATTTCATGTTCAGTGTTCTGTGTAATGTGCCCCAATGCACTGACCTCTGTAATTCTCAGTGGTTCCCCATGCAAGGCTTGAGGAGTGCATTGATTTTCCTTCCATCATGCAATAAGCACGAGTCTCACATCCAGCCCATATTGACACCTGTAAACCCCATTTAAATAAATCAAAGGGGGCATTTGGGTATTCTCCCACTTGCCTGTAGGTTGATGGAAGAATAGATTGCTTTAATCCCTCAGTGATTTATTTGTCAGTACAGACAGCCTGTCATAAAAATAATCAGCATCAGAAATGTTCTTTGGAAGAATCATTGGGGCTATCAATATCGTGGGTGGCTTAATCATCAAATTCATTGCTTTTATTAGGTTTAAATGTATAAATTCCTTTTAGAATGGATTTGAACTTTTAAAGCATTTTACTGTTTAGTTGATTGCTTTTTCAAGTATTTCACTTTCTGAATAGCTCCACAGTATTCAGATTTGCACAAAAGTTAGGAGGAAAAGGCTAGAAGGATATTTCCTTCAAAATTTTCCTTAATGGCTCTACTTTCTTTTCTTTATCTAGATACAGCAATGGTGGCACATGTGCTGTTCCAGTGGATTCTGAGAGGGCTTATTCTGACTTTTCTGCTCAAAACTACTCTGTCCCTAAATCCAGATGATCCAAATGTTTGTAGTCACTGGGAAAGGTAATGTGTAACCTGCAAACTTTTTTTACCATCCATTTCATATTTTTGCCACCCATTTCATATTTTTACATTTAGAAGGCAAGCTGAGAGCCATAATTTGCTAAATATCACCTTGTCTCAGAAAAGAGATTTGCTTTACAGAAATAGTACTTTTGAGTGCCTTGGAGGGTTTGGATCATCCCAAGGAATTGGGACTGAGGCTACAGCTATTGGCCACATCCCCCTGCACCCTCTGGGGAGCTCCTCCAGAGTCTGAGCACAGGAGTGCACTGAAGGGTTTGCATCTATCATGGAGAGACCCACAGAAATGCTGGCCTTCTTCTGCCCTGCTTTTTTCTGCTTGCTGTCCAGCAAGAAAGTTTGAAGCCCTTCCTGCTGCAACATCCAGGCTGTTTTTATCTGGCCTGAACTTTGGGGCTCTTCCTGCCAAATTCGTGTCGGCATCAAAGAGGGAATGAAAGCTCTGAACATGAAAGGCCCTGGAATTTCTTGTTCTCTCTGTTGTTCCAGTGTCCTGGTCCTAAAAGTGGATCTGAGCAGGCCAGTTCCTGTGAGCACAGAGAAACTCACAGCCTTTGATGGGGTTCACACTCACACAGAGGCTGTGTGCACAGGCTAAAGGTCCTGTACTTCTCAATTTCATTTGCTAAATTTCCAGTTCTGCTCTCTGGTTCAATTACACACAAATCTGAATTGCTGTGCACTTCAGCAAAATACAACCCTTAACAAAGGTAAAAATAGAATCATATTTAATGACTATGTTTTGAGGCCTTAATTAGAGAATTAACTCTTTGTAGATAATGCAACTGCAAAGCAAAGACTGTACAGGAAAAGGATTTTGCAGTCTGGGCACTGGAAGTGCATTCAGAGCACAGGAATAAAATATTGATTTTGTCTGAAGAAAGTCAGCAACCTAGAGACCCAATCAAGGAGAAACAAAAATTAAATACCAAAATTGATTGGTTGTACTGACCAAGATGACTTTGTTAGTTAGATGTTAATAAATCAAAGGGAAAAGATTGTTAGGACTATTGCTGGATAATAAACGGGATCGTAAAATAATAATTGAGATTTGCAAGTGTTACTGTCTTACATTAATAATGAGCAATGTAAATATTTTATATTTTGGCATTAGCAGAAGTAAAAACATTATTGTCAAACCCAGCAAATGGTGACAGAGGGCAGAGCAGCATCCAGGGGAACCTTGGCTTGTCTAGAGGGGACACGACAAGCAGGGCAGGAACAGCCCAATCTTCGATTTCAAGCCAGCCCCTCCAAGCAAATATCTTGGTATTGCCTTGTGGGTGCAATCTCCCAGGGCTTAATCACATCTGCAGTCCTGCTGATGAGAGGGAAATCAGCTGCAGAATTAAGACAATCGATATAATGAGTGACCTAGAGGATCTAACTGCTGGGTCTTGTCCTGCCTAGGGTGATTTGTGTATTGTTCTCCAAAGATATTGTAGATCTGATGAAGAGGGGCCTGTGTGCAGATCAGCACCTGAGACAGGAGTCCCTTGAGCAGTGCACACACTGCTATGGGGCAGTGCTCTGCCATGGCTGACCCCAACATGAGATTTGGGTTCCTGTATCACGTGAGAGGTCCAAACAATAATGAACATAGAACCTGTTGCATGGCTAAGTGGTGTTTTGGGAAGATTGCTCAGTTCTTGCTATTGTTGGAGCTCTGTGATTTCTCATCAAAGTGCCCAGGTTTTGTCCATATCCATTCACCTTTCCACCTTCCAAATTTCCCTGAATTTTAGTAATATTTGTTTTTTTCCTAAAAGAGAATGGTTTATTGCTCACAGTGATATCTCTATGCCTATATCAGCCATGAAGCCAAGCATTTCCAAACTTCTCAGGAAGAGGTCTAGCTGAAGGAAGCCCTTTTCTGCTCTTTGCTAATACCCTAAGTTTTAAGATTCTTGGTGTAAATACGTTTCATACTGGAGTTCCACGAGCAGCATATACAGGGAACTGCAGCTTTTTTTGTGGCCCCAAACAGCCTCTCACCTCCTTCCTTGCCCACCTGCAGCTACGCCGTGACCGTGCAGGAATCTTACGCGCACCCCTTTGACCAGATCTATTACACACGATGCACAGACATCCTCAACTGGTTCAAGTGCACCAGGCACAGGTAAGAGCTAATCCTCAGAAACCTGAGCTGCCTTCTGCCTTTTCACCTCCTCACACACCTCTTGTTATCCATATGTTTGTGGTGCTGCGATATGGATGTGTACACAAAGATATGGTTTAGGACAGGGTGTTTGGAATTCCAGGGCGTTGAATAGAAATACAGAGATTTTTGGCTGAAGTTTGAGTGAGGTAAGTGATAGCCAGTCCCTCATGGAGACATCCAGGAGAATGTATCCTTCCACTGGCCCTGCCATGGGATTGGAAATGTTTGTTCCCTGACCAGACATGATCAACTCTCTTTTCCAAGTGATTGATGCCTCTCCTGGTTTGTAAAAGGAAGTCCATGCACCTCCTAAATTGTGAATAATCAGGCATTCGAGGGTTAGTGATAATTAGAAATGGATCTGTGTTAGAATTAGTGCACCCAAATCTGCACTGAAAATCAGGTAAAATTAAGATGGGTCCATTTCTAGGACTGAATGAAAACTTGTAGCAAAAAGTTAATTTTTTCCCAGGTTGCAGGATATTTTTTTAATATTCATTCTGCTTCCAAAGTATCCTAATAAATATGTGCTAATATTCACAATCTTTCAAGGGGGTTTTAGAAGCCTTTTTGTATCTCAGCTCTCATACATTCAGTGGCAAGTTGGCTATTCAGCACCATCCCAGTGGGACTGTGGCACTTGGCTTTTTAGCACCTGTGTTACAGAGTTTGGAAGTGAGCAGAGCTGCAGAGCTTTCTGGAATATTGTATGGATTGGAATGCAGCAGAGTAAATTCGATCAGTTTATCCAACATGAGGGACAATAGATTTTGTTCAACTGAGGTCATTTCCATAAACTAGCAAAGCTGTTTTGAAGTGTTTGCTGTTAAATATGCAGTTAAATATTACCTTTCTAATGTGGTATCCTTGCTAATGCTATGAATAAATGTAGGAATGCTTCAGAATGCTAAACACCTTTTAATTTCTGTGGACTACAGTATTGTGGTGGGGAAAAAAAGGCTTTAAATACTGAACTGGGACTATGACACTTTGCAAGGTATGAGTGCCTTGGAAGGGTTAGCAAGCAGGAACAAGTCACTTGGGGTTGACTTCTCAAGATGTGTACTGAGAGCAGTTGCCACTGTGGTAAGGTTTTGTGCAGCAGCTGACACAGTGGTCTCTGCAGAAGGCTCTGTTCCTTCCGCTGATGAGATCTGACCTTGCTGATGTGCAAAAATAAATCATTCATTCTTGAAGAAACTCCTTGCCCTTGCAGCAGGACTGGGAAAATGTTTTAAGACAGCAGCTGCCCCAGGAAGAGCTCCAGTGACTGTCACTGTGTGTAGAACACAACTCATATTTCAAGCTTCGAAATGAGTATCGATTCCTTCCTTATTGTTTATTATCAAAAACCTTTCACGCATTTCAAAATAATTATTGAATGCTAGCCTTCCTATAATTTAACACAAATATCACTGCAGCAGGAGGCATTGATTTTCAATGGTGTCCAATGGTTTTGTGTCTCGTGGTGCAGGATCAGCTACAAGACCGCCTATCGCCGGGGGCTGCGCACGATGTACCGGCGACGCTCGCAGTGCTGCCCCGGCTACTACGAGAGTGGCGACTACTGCATCCGTATGTACACATGGCACAGTTCCAAGGGCTTGGAGCAGCTGTAGATAAATGAAAGATGTGTTGCATTAGGGGGGATTTTCAGAGCTTTCAGCTGGTGCTGATGGCGGGCAGAATGGCGGGCACAGAATATTTTGGGGGGTTTTGGGAGATGTGCGTCTCAAGTGAGTAGGGAAAATTTGGGTGAAGTCATTGGAGAGGGAGTTAATGAAGTTCCTTAGTGCCTTCTTGAATCAGAGCTTACTTTGGGGAGTAATTAATGCAAGTATTCACCGATGTTAAGGAATTAGTGGAACTGGGAACACTCAGGAATAAACTACCACAAAATTTAAGCAGCAGTAAAGTTTCTGCCTCTTACCTTTGAAAGTTCTTACTTCAAGAGTTAAATGAGTTAAAATATCTTTTTTTTTTTCCACAATGGTTGCCATGAACAATTTAATTTCTTAAAGCTTCTCAAATGTCAGAAGAACTTTCTCTCAACTGCACTGTATAAATAAATACAGAGCTCTGGAGTGTTTTAGGTCAATATGAGGGGGGACAAAAATCAAAGTGGATCTTTCAGCAATGCCTAAGAGCTTTGTTAATTAAAAATACCCTGTACATTAGTGTCACATATTTTCAGTATTGCAGCTTCCTGAGTGGTGTGCATGTGCTCAAAAGGAAAGTGGAGATGGGATCTCTTGTCTAGGTCTTGTGTTGTGAGATTACGACACAAGAAAAACACAAAGAGGTTTTGACCAGCATCAGAATCGAAATTTTATTAACAGGTTTATAATACCATGGAATAGATGTGAAAATGACACGATTATCTAGCTCACTTCAAATATCTTGGCACTGTGCTTTACAGCTATTTCTTTTTAGCTCTGTTGATGTTTTTATCTGAGTTCATGTGTTGGACTCATATTGTAATACATGAGCAGCTGAAAACCATGAATGGACCCTGACCTCATTTTCAATGACCTTTATGCCAAACAGTCACATTAAAGGGGGTTGGACTGTGAAAAATCACCAGGCTTTGAGATAAGGCATAGAATTACTTTACAGAAAGTGTAATAATTTGATCTTTTGAAGTGCAAAATGCTATTAGTCAAGTCCTGAAAAACATTTATTGCAACCTATTGTCTTTGCTGGAATCCTTCCTATGATAAGTATGTACCCACCTTCAAATATCTCAGATGTCAATACCATGTCAGCAGTTATTCCACATACTTTTATTACAGCCTTGAATTTCATGACTCAGAATCTTGTCTGGCACAGAGCATATTTATTATCACTTTTCTCCCTGCAATCTATTGACTTTTTATTTTAAATTCTTTTTAATTGCCGTACTGTCACAACAATAAATCTCTCCAGACTTTCTGATTCTTTGAGGATATTAACATTTCTTTGGAAGTGGGGTTTTTTGTTAGTATTAATACTTAGTGTTCTGCTGCTGCCAGGCAAATTTATCTTTCTGTGGTGGAGAAAGAACAGCATACACTGAAATTTTGCTAATGCAGAGCAGGCCCCAGGTATCTGGTCAGCCCAAGAGCCCTGTGTTTGACACAGAGCAGATAACAGTTACACTCTCCCTGCTGTTTACATGTGCAGGAGTCAGGTTCTTGTATTTCATTATCAGCCTGGTGTGTGCTCAGGGACATCTGCTCTCCGTCCTTCCCGGAGATCGGAGCAGCAGCAGCAGCCGACAGGGAAATGATGTCAGGAAAGAAGTTCTCCATCATGATGGATTCCAGATGCTTGGACTTATTATTTTGCTACTACAAGTAGCCACACAGCAAAAAAACCCCACAACCAAACAGAAAACCTCCTTGAAATCCTCTGAGCCCTCAAGCAACACTTTGGTGGCACAATATTTTGCTAATGGGATCCTTGTCATGTCACCCCTTTTGTTTGTAACACATCAAGCCCTGATCCTATTTGTTTTGTTTTGTTTTGTTTTGTTTTTCCACAATATGTTCCTGTGCCAACAAGCAAATTCTCTCATTCATCATTCTTTGCAGTCAGCAGTGAATTCCATTTTCATTCCTGGAGGCACTTCTCCGCTTTTGCCTTTTTCCATCCCATTTCTTACTTCTCTTTGCACTGGTATTTTTTTTTGCTCTTTCCTAACGAGGTTGTCCAGTACTCCTGTCCCACATTTCTCTAGACACATTCGGTGCTGCTCCTCTAAAGGCAGCTGCTCCAAGAGTGGTCAGGACACAGAATTCTGCTTTCTGGAGCTGTCCCTGGCAGGGAGGGAGGGAGAGAAGCTCCAGCCCTGCAGAGAGGGCTCTCCCTGCTCAGCCAGCCCTTTAAAATCCATTCCATTAGCAATCATGGAAGCCACTACAACATGGGGAGGAGGGATACATCCTGCAGTGAGTCTGATGATCAAAAGAAAGTTTGATTAAAAAACAGTGTGTAGATTAAAGGCTAATTGGTTCTTCTTTCATTAATAGCAGTCTTTATTTCTTGCAAAAGTTAAACAGCTTTGTAATTAACGGTGACATGTTTAGACTAGAGAGGGCTGAGTTTAAATCTCTATTAATGACTGTTTCTTGGATTTTAAAGCAGAAGTGAAGGCTTTCAGCTATTGTTTTGATCTTCTCCCTTTTAATTTACTAACTTTTAAAGGGATGTCAGATATATGGTTTTATCTTTGTCCTCCTGTTGGAGCTTACTAAATAAAGTCTAATAGAATCTACCCTCAGTTCTAAATAATCACATTGATCCAGAGCTTCTTGCTCCGCCACTTCTCTGGTGTCTTCTTTGCCTTTTTGGCATCTGTATGTGCTGCTGCCCCGTTAAATATGGAATTCAGGCACAAGGTCCAATAATTTAACTGATTGCCTGGTAAATTATAGAACTGGCCAGCCCATTGATACTTAGGCTAAACATTTTTGGGGTATGAAATTGTCTTTGTGCCTCCAAAGGGCTTGAAATATTTTGGGGTTGCAGTGGTATTCCAAAAATCCCCCCCGAAAAATGCTGCAAATGCACATCTGCACTTTTTTTCCCCTTCACTGATATCTTAGAAATGTTGTTACCATTGTTGGAGCTTTGCAAAGCGATTCCCCTTCTCTGAATGTTCTTACACTTGACAGAGCTTTTCCCTGAGCTGTCCCTGAAAACAAACAGCACAGTCTGGGCAGTAAATCAGAGCAGCTATGATTTACTGTACTTTGTATGCTAAGGTAAGCTTTTGGCAGAGCAAATGCATAAACTGCAGAAAATCTTTTTTTAAACAACCACGGGGTTCAACTGCCCTTCAAGGTTTTTGTAAGGATGTTTTAAAATTATATTGCCTAGATTAGTATCTGTGGTAGATAAAGCAGCTCTGAATACTTTGCTGCTCAAAAAAAAAAAAAAAAGAGAAAAAGAATATTACATGGTCTTTTGTGCTCTTTAGTCTGTAGGAGATGGTAATTGAATAGTTCCCTTTAAGAATATGTCAGGTGGAAAGATGCCCTGTGTGCTAAATGGATGCATTTTTGTCTGAGAGACCAATGCTTTGTTCAGTCTGTCCATTTTAATCTTATTCCTGCACAACAGACTTGTACAGAGGAGACACTTCTTGTGGGGAACAAAGGGTCAGAGACCTGACATCAGAGGGGAGGCAGACGGGACTCTGAGCAGCAGCTCCTGCCAGCTGACTTTTGGGCAGAAAAGCACCAACCATGAAACAAAATTTGGGAATTCACCTTTTCTTCACAGATTGAGTTGAGCTTTTAAGTGTTTTCTTCACTCTTCTACCTTACACTCTTTTCCTAATGTCTAAATCTATGCAATGTGACAGGATGTAATAATGACAGGATTAGTGATTTAACAATCTGATTTGCTGCCATTTATCTGTCTTTCAAACCTGCCAAAATTCAGTAGAGTTATAGATGGACCATTTCATGGTGCTTTCCTTTCTTGGCCAAGGTATTATTGATCCCAGATTGTTTCTCAACATTCAGCTTTCCACATTACAATTGTCACAAGCATCAGCAGGGCTCCCTGACTTTGACAAATCTTTTTCTAGAGAAATTGCTGGTCTCACTGGTTGAATCTCAGTTTTTACCCACAGAGGTATTTCCCTCAGGCCAGAGGCTGGGGACATTATTGTATTTACATGTATTTATTTACCCAGCTTTTCAACTCACCTTCGTTTGATGCCTTTAATGAATTTCAAAACCAAACGAGGACTGTTCTTTTAATAGCTGACTTGGGGAAATTATGCAAATACGAGGCCTGATTGTCTTCAAGGGTTTAAATAATGTTCCATAAATTCAGTAATTGCAATAGCCACGCCAACTTCCCGGTGTGATGTGTGCATTTATAGTGCAGCCATATGAACATTCCCACCTCAGGACTGCGTTCCCATTTGCAGGGCTCTGCGTCTGGTGCAGTTTTTGTATTCTTTGACAAGGCTGCCTTATTGGAGCCATATGGTTGGATTGTTAAACATCTGTAGCATAGGAGTAACAATTCCAGAGCTTCCTGCCATCTGGATGAATTACAATCCCCGCAATTCCACACATATGCTCCAGCAGCACACCGACACCACGGTCGAGTGTGCTCATGATGAGAAGAAAAAGAATGGCTTGTGTGATCAGTGCAAAAGTTGTACAGTCCTAGAAAATGTTGTAGTGGCTTAAACTTCCTGAATATTCATAATGTTTGTTCATACATCAGATTTGTTGATTTTTTTCACTTTATAAGGCAGTAGCTCATTAGCATTTTAGAAGAAATGTTGACCCCCCATTCTCACCTCAATTTTAAATTCCTTGTGGTGAGCATTCCTGTAACTTGAAAATATATTGTTTGAAAGCTGCTGGACTTTTAAAATACATTTTTCTTATCTTTATAGATACACATTAAAGCCAGTGCTGGTGCTTTCTATGAGAGCCTTACTGTTACATTATTCAAGTACAGAGTCCTGTACATCAATAATGCAACCTAAATTAGGGGAAATGCTATAGCAGGGCATAGATACTTCCTATCAGGGGACATTCTTTTTCTCTGTCTGATTTGGGATATGTGACAGCGAGAAAATGGTGTGGAAGGCCTTTCTGCATATAGTTATTAATTATGGAATTGAAACGACAGTAGGAGACACTTTGAAATTTCTCCCTTTATATCATCGCATTGGAGATGACTCCATACATCTTTTGCCAGTGAAGAATGTAGGGAAAATTATTTGACTCCTTTGTTCCCATCTGAAGGGGAACTGAGAGGAAATGAGCCTTTGCTCATTCAGAATCTCTTGGGACACAGAGTGTGAGGGCAGAGGGACTCCAGCCCTAAAAGCAGGTCAGTTCAGCTGGTGACACAGATGGAGCCAGTGGGTGGCTCTTCAGCCTAAAGACACTGCAGAAACCCCCTGGATGGGAAGGTGGAAAGGTCAGTTCTCATCTCCCATCCATCACTTTATCTTTGCCTCTGGATGCTGAGGGCTTTGCAAAGATGCTGGTGGGGAGCAGTCATGAAATAAAGGAAGGACTTCTGGAAGCAGTGCAGGAGAAGGAGGAGAAACAAAATGCTCATACAAAGGAATGAAAATAGCATAAAGTTAAAAAGGGGGGAATGCTGAAGCGATCTAATGTCTCAAGGGGCTTAATAAATATCAGAGAAAAAATTATGCAGGCATTATGGTTGGAAAAAGATTTAGGCTGTTGCTAGTGTAGCAGAAAAAGCTTTTCTGGCTGCTTCAGGCAGTCTCTGTTGGATCAGTATAAAAGCACACTGGGACTGCAGACACAGAAGGAGGCACTGGATCCAGAGCTCCTCATGGTGCTCATGCTAATGGCCTGGATGGCTGGGAGCTTCAGCAGGATCAGAAAAAAGCACAATAACCATAGATGTGACTCATTGTTGAGTTCAAAGAAAGAGCCATGCAAAGTTTAGTCCATATATTTGCCCTCTTTTAGCAAAGTCAGGCTGGTCCCCAGATGCTCTAAATCAGCACAGATCCACCAGGATGTGTCTGGATGCCCTTTCAAATCCTGCTGCTGCTGGGCTGCAGCTCAGAGTGGTCCATGGCAGTCTGCACTGACCCTGCATGGCCTGGAGGCACCAGGGCTGCTGGGATCCTTTCACCTGCACAGAATAAAAACAGGTCCTGTGCATCCCAGGGATGAATGAGGGTGTGGGCATACAGGGCATTTGCTGGTTATGGAATTATGAAGACACAAATTTCCAGATGATTTTCCCTCCAAAACAGTTTGCAGTTCATGAGTAGTCCAGGCATGTGCTGAGCTAGTTTAACTCATGGAAATCAATAGGGTCAGAAAAAAGATAAATGTGTGAAATGGAACAGGTTTAAAATTGAAATTGGAATAATAGAATAGTTTGGGTTTGAAAGGACCTTAAAGGTCAGCTTGTTCCAACCCAGAAGTTGTTTTCTTGATCACTCCTTTACATCCTTCTCCCATTAATAGATTTCTCTTGTGCTCTGGAGAAATTTTAAAGCCTAGGAGAAAAGAAAGGAAAGGTAGAGAGAGGAAAAAGTTACCTAGATCAAGATGGCGTTTAAAAAGAGCTCCTGATGTACATACAAAATCTGAGATAGCATCTCTTTCTGCTTCCTTTCTGTATTCCTCTGGCTGTGACCTTCCCTGAGCAGTTCCCACACGAACTCTGCATGTCTGGGAAGCCACCAGTGAGATGTGGGGGACATTACCAGGCAGATTCCTTCCTGCCTACAAGAAAGAGCTACTGCAACCTCCTGCCAGGTGTCAGTGCCAGCGGCCCCTTCCTCTTTTCTAGGCATCTTATGGACTGAAAATGTAAATAAAACTGAATCACCAACGCTGCAAGGATGGCTGAAGTGCTACACTAGAAGATAACACATGGTAGCATATGATAACACATGGTAACATGTGAATAACATATGATAACACACAATAACAGGTGATGATAACACATGATAACATAGCAGGGGTGTGGTTAACCCAGTGCCTCCTCCCTCACTGATCCCTGCAGCCACTCCCATTCTCTTTGTTTGATGGGATGGGAGAAGAGGAAAGAAGAATCAAAGAAAACTTGTGGATTGAGATAAAACAAATGTGAATGAGCCTGAGGAGCAGAGAAAGCCTCGGTGCTGTGCCAGCAGAGTTCAGCAGTAGCTGAAATGTCAGCGTGGTCAGCATTGGTTTGGTCACAACCATAAACCACAGCATGATCCAAGCTGAGAGGAGTTAACCCCATCCCAGCCAGCCCAGTACAGCCAGCCATGCTGGCTGTAAAAACACTCATCAATATGATGCTCAGGAAATCTCCTTATGGTTTTTCTTTGTCTTTCCACCTCTTGGTTTCAGTAGTGGCAGGGGAGCACTTTGGAAGCTGGAGTGAACCAGTCTTTTCACGTGCTTTGGTCTCTGTTCAGAGCATTGGGAAGGACGAGCTGGTGCTGGCTGAGGCTTTGTGGGCCTTGCTCCTGCCACCCTCTGCTCTCACAGCCTTTTATAGCAACAGCCAAGGATGCCCTAAATACAGCAACCTGGCCAAGCAGGAGGAGGCATTTGGCTACCTGTGTGCACTTACAGCTCAGCTACTCCCCATCTCCTCTAGCACAGGAATGAGAGTGGCTGGAAGCATTTGGCAGATGGAATTTGGCCCAGAGGATACAGTGCTTCCAGCATCTTCCTGTGCATAATGGGCATTTCTTTTATGTGAACTTTTGGAATGCCTGTCTGTAATTATTCCATCCTTTTAACAGTGCCTCTGAACAATACCAACGGCAGTCACACAGGGAATACCATGTGAGCCTGACATAAGGATACCATTCCAGGCACATGGTGTGATCCTGTGCAGGGCCAGGAGCTGGAATTCAATGATCTTTGTGGGTTCTTTCCAGCTCTGAGCTTCTGTGATTCTATGATTCTATTAATCTACTTGTGTTTATTGATGTTGGTTTCTCAAACGCTGGGTAATTCCTGGAGGTGGGTTTGCTGAGTGAGAATTTGAAAAAGTTGTTATTCCCTTTGTTTCCAATTAACTTTGGGGTTTATGGCACATATTCCACATCTCATAGTAGGATAAAGATATATTATTCCTTGGGTTTTTTGCAACTGCATCCATTTCTGATGAAGACTGTAAAAAAAGGCAGTTACTCTGGAGCTTAATGCAAACTGACAGTGCTCTGTTATGGAAGAAGCCGTGAAAATTTGTAGAAAGCAATCACTTATGTTAAAATATAAAATACTTACAACTCTGAAGCATAAATAATTTAGACCAAAATATAAAAATATTAAGATGCCAAATTGTGCAGGAAACCACTCTGAGACTTTGGAAAAAGTAATTTCTTCCTATTGAATGTACAGCTTTGTAGCAGGAGCCTGGGTATCAAACAGGGTGAGTGTTCCAATTTCCATCACCTTGGGTGACAACTGGGGCTGTGCACTCTTTCTATGCCACAGTAATAAATGATCTGCAGAGTGAGTTCATGGAATCCTGGAATGCTTTGGGTTAGAAGGGATCTCAAATCCCATCCCATCCCACCCCAGCCATGGCAGGAACACCTTCCACTGTCCCAGGCTGCTCCAAGCCCTGTCCAGCCTGGCCTTGGGCACTCCCAGGGATCCAGGGGCAGCCCCAGCTGCTCTGGGCACCTGAGCCAGGGCCTTACACCCTCACAGAGAAGAATTCCTTCCCAATATCCCACCTATCCATGCTCTCTGGCAGTTGGAGTTGCTGATACTGAAGGGAAATTCTTCATGGAACAAGGGAAACAAAGGAGTGTGGGAGGGCACAATGGTAATAGGAGTGAACTGAAGGTGCCCGGGGGGAACACTATGGAAATTTTATGTTTGCAATAGAGTCACTTGGCAAATCAGTTTTCATTTCTGGTTCCCCAATTGTTCTGAGGGAAATAAGGTGATATTGGCTGGAAAAGCATCTGTTAACACTCGATGCTTAGCACAGGGAAGGGGATTAATCAGATGTCAAAAAGCTAATCAGGGACAGAGCTCTTCTAAGCAGCCATGGTTCCTTTACAACCTGATGTGAGAATTACTGTCTACAGACATTCCCTTTTCCTCTCTGTGGCAGGATTACAGCATTTCCCTTCACATTGTGTGGTGTTGCACTTCCTTTCCATTTTAATAGAGGGGTTTTAGAGCTCCCAAGGGAGATTTTTCATGCAACTTCAGTCCATTGCAGATTTGATCACAAAACGTTTTTGAATAGTTTATCTCAAGCTCAGTATTTCTAACATAGGTATTCACTTTTGGAAATCTCCCTTTCTCTGATGCAGTAAGTCAAGAGGAATTATTTAATCAGTCTATCTGACCCCAAACCTTTCTTTCTTTTTATCAAGATTTTTCCTTTCTGAATGCTATGATTTACTTTGATTACTGTGATGTCCAGAAGTCCAAGTGCAAAACTAGAAGATGGACTTGCTTCACAAAGCTTATACTGTAAATATGTAAATCGAGTCAAATTAAAAAACTTTTTTTCTGATTAAAAATAAAAAAAAAAAGTGTATGAAACACATTATAAAGAGACTGGTAAAGAAATGGAACCTTTTCAGGTACAGCAGTGCTGTGCAGAAGAGCTCTGCTGAATCAGCTCTCTGGTTCAGATCTTGGGTCTGATGTCACCACACCTGCATTCACGGGTGTCATGTTTTGAAAAATGTCTAGCTTAAATAGTATTCCTTTTAAAAGCATTACTAAAAGCATCTAAAATTATGTTTTCATCAAATACTGCCAATGCTGTGCCATATTTACTCTACTAGAAATGATAACCCTTTTCAGTAGTTTCTGATAATGTAGGGAAAAGCTTTTGTTTCCAGTTCCCATGTTCTGTCTCCAGGCCACAGGGTGAATCCCAGGAATTAGAAAGTGCATTTCACTAAGTGTCAGTAATAGAAAGTTTCTCTGGACATTCAACATTCAGAAACTGGGCTTGATCCTAAATCAGCTGAAGTTCTGCAATCTGGAGCTGGTGACAGGAAGTTTAAACAAGTGGCTTGAGATGAGAATCAGCCCCCATCATTACAAAAGAAGTTTCCTGTGTTGTCTTTTTTGCAGTTCTTTTCAGAAAGCTGCTGTCAAACACATTGCTGTGATTGCTTTTGAAATGTGAGAAAAGTGAAAGGAGTCTGCATTTAAATATTGCATCCCCAGGAATGTTAGTGTAGCTTATACATGAGCCTGATCTTCAAACAGAGCAGAGTCCATCCTTGATTTCAGCAGGGTCACCTTCACTTGCATTATGGGCCTTGGTTTGAAATGAAATCTGAAATGTGTTGGCCCTCTGGGACCTGTGCCTGGCCTCAAGGACAGGTTTGCCTTCAGAAATTTGTCCATATACATCTTGTTTTGGTGAGAAACAAAGAAAGGATTGTTGTTAGATTGACTTGATAAATTTTGGAATAAGAATGAAGAAAGAGTTTGTTTGAAACATGGATAGTTTATTCAATTTGCTGCAGGACTAGAAGTTTTCTAGGAACATCTGTGTAATTTGGTTTTATTAAGTGTTGCATTGCCTAGCAAAGAGAGCCAGAAGTGTCATGCAGTCCAGATGTCTTCATCGATCTACTTTTGCTCTTTTAGGAACAACATTTTTGATGCCTCAATCCTCACTCTAACACACAGCACACACTCTGTACCTATGAAAATCAATCAGCAGTGGAGCTCTGTCATTTGCTGTCAGAAAATAGAATTTTCTTGGCATGAGACCCACAATTCAGGGCAAGTCAGTAATCACAGAACTACGGACATGTAGCAAGGTTACCAGATTTAAAAATAAATATATCACAGGCTGATGGAATTTGTACACAAAGAAATTCACTCAATGCCCTGAGTGGCTAACCTGTAGCAAAATATGCAAGTGCTGTGATTTTGAGGTGATTTCCAGATATAAATGTTTCCAATTATAAACGTGTGAGGGTTTTTTCTGATAATGGCTCATTTTCTTTGACATTTTCCCATGTGTTTCCTGTCTCAGTGTTTAAATCAAACAGCTCCTCAGCCAGTGTTGGTAAATTCCTGATCTCTTGGATTGCTTCAGGAGGAAAGCAGAGGTGGCTGTGGCATGAAGCAAAGCAGTGGTGCTGTACTGGTGGAGTTTCTCTGGTGAGGCTGGAAATATCTCCCAGCAGTTGAGTTTCACCCATTCTGCCACGCCTCTCACCTGTCCATCTGTCATTTACTTCTCACCTTCCTCACCTGCAGGGCACTGCAAGCTCCTCCAGACTTTCTATGATGGGAATGTTTGTGATTGACCACCTTTAGCTAATGTGCAGCTTTGTACTTCACACCTGGCAGCTCATTTTCCACTCCAGCACAACTCCCAGGAGAGCTCAGACTGCAGGCAAAGTTACCCAGGGGTGGAGAAAATGGGCATTCCTGCCTCTGTGCTGGTGGGGTTTGGTGCCACCTGCCCTCACAGGTGGTTTGATAGGCCAGGTTGTGCTTTATCTTCTTCTGGTAGGTTTGGCTGCTGCTTCACAGATTGGCAGGAAAGCTGGAAGGACCAGGGATCTTAGGTACAGCTTCTCCTCTATTCACAACTGTCAAGAATTCAATTTCCTCAGGCAACAACAAAGAAATCCCCTGAAGTTACAAAGGGAATGATTGGGGAAAACTTTCACTGGTTTTGGCACTTCTGTCCTCAAAAAACCTGGAGCTTCCTGCAGGCAAAGCCTATCTGACTACATTTGGTTTTGTTGGACTGAGGTCTCCTAGGCTGTGTACAGAGTGAATGAAGGACCATGCCAAGAGTAAATGTTAGTATTTCTGCATTGCTTAGAAAAGATAGTGCTTCTCTTTCTGAAGATGCCACACAGAGCACAATTTGCAGACAAATTAAGTTTGTTGGTTGGATGAATCAAGTTCCAGTGGAAAATTAACAAGTGAAAATGTATTTCCTACAAATTGCTGAGAAGAGTTGGTCAATTTACCAGAATGGAAGAAGGGGACAGAGGGCACAGGAGGGGAAAAGCTTTCCAGGGTCACAGATTCTGCTCTGCTGATTCAGGATCTCCCTTAACCTCATTAACAGTTTGAACTAGTGCTAATGATTGTTTTGAACCCTGAGTGAGGCAATGGGAAATCATTTACCAGAAAATGTTAAATGCTGAAATTGTCCCACAGAATAATATTGTATTAGAACATTGATCAGCAGAATTGATCTCAGTGTAACTCTTTCCTCTCAACATGGCAGAATGCAATGATTATTTCTACTTGAAACAATGACAGAAAATGCATAAAATCAGTTGCAGGCCTCAAAGGATCAACAATCATCAATATTTAGCTGATCCCTGATGAGTTCTCTCTGGGCTCCAATTCACTTTCTGTGAAGACAATGAGAAAGACTGAGCCCTAAAACTGTCTCTTGGTTTGAAAGACTGGTGTCTGCCAAGGCAGGAACCTCCCTTGGAACGGAGAACACGACCCCTTTCCCTCCAAATTATTGCAACATTGAAATGTTGGGGCTTTCAGGCAAAGAAATGGGGAAAGGAATGTACTTGACTGGTTTGTATAACAAGGCAAACAAAGAGCACCAAGCAGAGCACAGACCCAGCCCCAGCCTCTGCCGGCCACAGGCGCTTCCCCCTCGCTGCAGTTCCGGGCACAGCCTCAGGGGGCGCTGCTGGCTCCTGGCCGGGCACGGCGGGCGGGTGGTTCCGCTGAGCCTGCAGGGGGCGCCGTGGCGCGGGCTCCGCCGCGTTTCTCCCTCACGCGGTGATGGCGGGCAGGATGGGTGGTGAAAGGGGCTGCAGCAGGAACCTCGGAGCTGGGGCTGGGAGGGCGGGGATCAACAGACCCCAGAGTAGCAAAGGGAGTGTATCAGAAGCTCTAATACAGAGCAGGAACTCTGTAGCAGGAACTGTGGGGTGTCCAGCAGGTAGTGAAGTGAAAAACCCGGAGCAGTGGCAGAGAAATGGCGGGGCTGGGCAGCAGCAGCCCAGCTCCTGAACACAGCTGGGAGAGGCTCCTCTGGAGGTGGAAAGGGCTCAGGGTCCCAGAGTTTCTCCTGAGGCCCCCAAGATGGTGAGGGTCCTTTTTTAGTGAGGTAGGCTGTTAATAAGGTTNGCGCTGCTGGCTCCTGGCCGGGCACGGCGGGCGGGTGGTTCTGCTGAGCCTGCAGGGGGCGCCGTGGCGCGGGCTCCGCCGCGTTTCTCCCTCACGCGGTGATGGCGGGCAGGATGGGTGGTGAAAGGGGCTGCAGCAGGAACCTCGGCGCTGGGGCTGGGAGGGCGGGGATCAACAGACCCCAGAGTAGCAAAGGGAGTGTATCAGAAGCTCTAATACAGAGCAGGAACTCTGTAGCAGGAACTGTGGGGTGTCCAGCAGGTAGTGAAGTGAAAAACCCGGAGCAGTGGCAGAGAAATGGCGGGGCTGGGCAGCAGCAGCCCAGCTCCTGAACACAGCTGGGAGAGGCTCCTCTGGAGGTGGAAAGGGCTCAGGGTCCCAGAGTTTCTCCTGAGGCCCCCAAGATGGTGAGGGTCCTTTTTTAGTGAGGTAGGCTGTTAATAAGGTTCCAGTGCAACAGCTGCTCCCACAAGCAGAGCTTCACTCACAGTAGGAGCAGACAGCAGGAGACAGAGCCTCGCAGTGGTGGTGAATTCTCCCCACAATGACCACAGCCTGTCTCCCCACCAATGCTGACAGAAGAGAAAACCCCCCAGGTAAGAGACTAGCCAGCTGCACCCTTCTCCCACCTTGGCCTTTCTTTCCTCTCTCTTCAATATTGGTCGTTATTGTCTCTTAGCAACAGATAGGACAAAATTCCATGAGCTAAAGAAACAAAAGGAAAAATCCTAACCCCCAACAAACTGGTAAGGGATTTTGGAGTGTGACTCACCTTAGAGGGTCAGGATTTCACCAGAAGGAGGAATTTCTCTCTTTGCTCCCTGGTCAAGCCCAGGCTCTGGTGTGTCCTGATTCCTCTGGAGCCCTGGGGCAGAGCAGGAGTTCCTGTGTGGATGTCTCTGACCTTGGTCTGAGGTGTGAGTTAGTCAGGAGCTGTTTGAATCAGCCATTGCCTTTCTTGCAGGATTTGCCTCCTTCGTACACTGAAGCCCCTCCTGCCTTTGCACCCGTTCTGTTGGCTGGAGCTGAGCTGTGACTTTATCTCCAGACCAAGGGATCAGTGCTGCTCTTACCCAGCCCTGTAACCTGTCCACTTTGCAGGGCAGATGCACTTGAGTGCTCAGAGTCCCTCAGTGCCTTTCCACCATCCTTTTTTGTGCCTTCAACTCCTGCACTTTTTATTAACACAGCCAAAGGTATAACAGAGTTCAGCTTCCTGACCCCAGTCGTGCTCTCTGACATTTGCTGCTAGGAGGAGGCTGCTCAGCAGCTCTCGCTCAGACAGCACTAAATGGTGAGTGCTGTCTCCCATTCCCTCTCTCCACCAGAGCAGATGAAACCAATGGGGCATCAAAATGCCACAAAGACTCTGTTAAACGTGTGACTCCCCCGACCTCTCCTTTTGCAGGCTCTAAACGTCTCTGTCACTGTCACTATTTTATGGTCAGTTGTGTGATGCCATTCCTGTCTCAGGGATGTGCTGCTCCAGCTCAGCTGCTCCTCAGAAGCAGCCAGCCTGGGATTCCAAACTGTGCCCCACCAGTCTCAGGGCACACAGAGCAAGTGACAGTCTCTTCCCTACCCTGCCCTTCCCCTGGTACAGTTTACTTCCCTATTCACTCCCTAGAGTAAGGCCTAAAGCAACAGATTGCATCATGGGCTGAAGGAGGTTCTCATCAGTGCCAGCTCCTCAAGTGACAGTAAACTGTGGGCATTCCTCCTGAAGGGCCCTTGGAGTCTGAAACATTGAGATCTGGATGGAATTATTCCAGGACCCCTAAACTAGTCCATGTCACAAGCTGGGGACACTCAAGGGTGTGAAAGGCTGTGTTCACCTCTATAGTGTTTAGAACCCCAGGTTGCCATTTACCCACTTAAAAAGGGTAAAAAACTACCATAGAATTTATGCTTATTAACAAATCTTCATGTCCCACCAAATGGATACAGGGATTTACTGATCTATTGGCAGTGATGACACTGACACCTGTCAGATTCTGCTCTTGGGAAAAGACAAAATCCTCAAAATAGATTTCCACAGATCTTTTACTTCAGACATTTACAAGTCATGTCTGGCCTAATCACTGAGCTTTGGCTGGGTGTCAGGACTGAGGATAACACAACCTGGAACAGATCAATACCTCACTGAGGCAATGGTCAGAGATCCCCCTGTCCCAGACAACAAAAAGATTCTGTTCTGATTGCATTGATGCAGAGTGTCTTAATTCCAAATCTGCAAAAGAAGTGCTGGAATTGCACCTACAGGAAAAGGAGCTGATCTTGTGACCCACTGGTGTTACCTGCTCTGCGTCAGTCTCATCTTTCCTTTGCTCATATTGATCTTCTTGGGTTTGTGTTTCTCACTGGTACTTTCATGGGGAGATGAAAAAGAAGGGTTGCCATGCACTGAAACAATAAATTCCTCAAAGCCTGAGCAGCCTTTGAGATCTCTTCATCTTTGGAAGTTGCTAAACCTTGCATGAAAGTGCTTTCCAAGGTGATAAATTAATGGATGTATCCTGAGTGATGACCACAGAAATAGACATTAAGCAATGCAAAGAGCTATTATCCCACTTCATTGAAGCAATTATCCAGGAAACCATCAAATCAGCTTGATTCCTGATGGAAAGTCAGTGATTTAGGGAGGAAATCATCCATTCCACAAATAAGCAATAATCTAAGAATGAGGAAAACCTACCTGGATGCATTAGCTGTAGTCATCTTTCTTGTGCTATCCAACCTCCCTTTCCTGAGCGCAGGCAAAGAAAATCCAGCCAAAAGCTGACTACAGGCTTATCTAATGAAGCTGATATTGTAGATTCAGCACAAGCTGGACCCAGGCCAGTACATTAAGATGGAAGCACCAGAGAGGCCCTGAGTGAACAGATTCCTAATGGATAAGGAGCAAGAATCTTTTTCATCTTTTTTCATCTGCTTTGACCTCTCTGCATTATCTGAAACCACTGGCCATAGGATAACAGCTATTTCACCTGACAAAATCATTCTTTACCCTGAAAGTGGCACGAGGGAATGGAGGAATGGGCTATTATGGCCCACATTATTTCAGGGACACATATTAAATATTGAAGGAAAACATCACTTTTTCCATTAAATTTCTGCTTTGTTTAGTCCAACAACTATCAAGCATGGGGCAAACTGGTCAAATAACCTGAAGTTAAAATTCCAGCAACATAAAAGAAAAAATGCAGGTTTACCATTTGTTCACAGAAAAGAAATGAAATTAGTCAGAGTTTGGGCAAGATCAGTGTATAGTGAAGAAAACCTGGCAGAGGTAAGACTGAGAAAAGAAGATATTTTGAGGCAATGACCTTGTGCCACATGTGCAGTCCAAATAAACCAGTTCATTCCATGCAGTTCCAGGCGAGTGCCTGAATTTCTCATTGTGTCTCATAGCAGCATCCATATCTCCATTTAGCAATGTTTTTCATTATCATAATGTATCTACAGTTATTTATGCTTTCTGTCACCTCCTGGCTGCTCTATGATCCTGGGCAGGAATCCCACAGAGCCCAGGAAACTCCAGCGTGTACGGAATGCTCCGGCAGGGCTCTCCAGAGCACCGCTGCCGTGAGCGAGCACAGCTCATGGAGCCTGACTTCTGTTCTGCTCTGGGTCCTTCACACTTTGTAATTATCCTGCTCTTTGTTTTGGAGACATTTTGTTTGTCTGGCATGGCAAAGTGGGACAATGGCAGATGGAAGTTGCTGGGTCGGTAGCTGTGAACTCCCACAGGTTCTAAGGACCACTACAAATGTTACCACACTCCAGTGTGTAAGCACAAATTAGGTTGTTTGTGACTCTCTCTTTTGCAAAATAAATGCCCAGGTTATATTTTTGGACAACGAAAATTTTTCAAGTTAATCACTTCATACTTGTTCCCCTAGAATGAAACTCTTCCCTAAATGCACCTCAACCTCTGGGAAAGAGGCTGATTGTGGAGCTCAGTGGGTGCCAGCAGTCAGTGAGTGGATGATGTGATGAGCAGGGTGTCACAGTGGGTGTAACAACAAAGTTAAACACTGCAGCATCATAGTTTGGGTCCATACAGAGGAATGCAGCATCAAGGAAGAGAGAGCAGCTCTACATCCCTGCTGTTTGGGATGAAATCCCTGTGGTGCCCCTCAGCTGAAGCAACTCTGCAGTGGAAATACTCTGCAGTCTGCTCCACTGATCTCTTCTCCTCATTGCAATATTCTGGCCACCTTTGTGGAGAGGAGACACAGACAAACCATTTATCATATCTGAATTCAAATTCTGGGCAACAATTAAAGAATAAGTACTAGTGTTAGAGGAATTCATTTCTCTAACATCCATTCCTCAGTGCAGCCGTTTCAGGTGTGAAAAGAGTTTAATCTTTAGGTCTATTTCCCTGAGGATTGACCTTATATGTTAAAAAAAGCCCAGTCTGTAATTATAAAGTAAGTGATAAACATCAAATGGATTGTTACAGAACCCTTTTGTTGCCTTTATTGCATGATAAGGAGCAGTTGCTGTGTAACCTTGAATGTGGGCAAATAACTCATGCTAAACACATTGTGACAAAGATGGCATTTTGGCAGGGCTTTGATGTAGGTCATTTTATTACCAGGCTGAATCAAACTACAAACTGATGTCAAACTCATGCCAAGAATGCTAATAATACACTGATCAATGAGGTGCTGGATTGCTCAAGTGGAGTGGTCGAGGGAAAATGCAGACATAAAAAGTCTGGAATTCCAAAGGTTGAAGTGCTTGGGCTATTATATTGGGAGGAATTATATTCCTTGCATTAGGACAAGTTTTCTTTACTCCAGGGGCCTTTAGCTGAGTGTTGAACAGGACAGTGTCAGAAAGTATATACTTATCTTTATTTTTCTTGACCTTTATGTGCAAGTAATTTTTATAGTTCCATTAACTAGTAAGATCATTTGCAAACCACTGTACAAAGTGTATTATGAAGAATGCCTTGGGGACCATTGTATCCTATTATGTTGAATGTTAATAGAATGAAAAATTAATTTAAACTCTAAAGACTTGAGCAAGGCAAGACTTCCCTTTTATAGGAGAAATTCAAAATTTTATTTGCAATAGTAAAACTTTAGAGCTGTACCCTAATATGACCTTTATAAGCCTGATTTGAATCAGTCAGTGCAGGGGTCTGATTGTTTGCCACTTTAAATAAAATTACTTTTGTCAAAGCTTCTCTGTTTAAAAAAGGAGGTTTTCTGTGACCCCCACATTTGGAATTAGTCACTAGTGAGCTCTGAGCTCACAGCTACTTGTTTAGCAATTAATCAACCAGAGATGAGAGAAACCCACGGTTCCAAGAAGCATCTTCACCTTACTTGAATCTTTAATTGCTCATTAAACATTGTCATCCTCAGTGATGTGGGACTTCAGAACACCTGGAAACAAAGATACAGTTCTTTATAATATATTTTTTAGTTAATTTTCATGTGACTGAGTGCTTTAGAATGAGGAGTTCTCTCTTGAGTCTTGCTGCTAAGTCCCACATTGCACTCTTCCCACAGGACTGCAGCTAGACAAGTGATTAAGGAAACTTTATTGCATAATTACTTACTATTATTTCATATTTATGTTAACACAGTTAAGGTGTGATAAATTTGTGTGGAAATCAACTAAATTTAGAGCAGTAATGTGCAGGAGTTTTGTTATTTGGAAGAGTAAAGAACCAGTCCCCCATCAACCTTCTTACAATGTTTGCCTTGAGGTGAGAACGTGGCCCAGTTAAAAGGGTAAAAAATGCTACACATTTTACATGTTAGAGTGATTTATTATTGCAACTGTCCGTACAGGCAACAGCAAAATCTCAGTTTTGTCTTCCACATCTCTTACAAAACTAGGATGTCACACCAATGAGAAATGTACTCTCAGCTAAAGCTGTGCAGGGCACAATTCCCAAGGTACCCCTATCTCAGCATATCCTGTATCTTTTAGCACACTGTAGTTTGAATAAAAACCTAGAAGTTTGTGGCTGTTCTATGTGTGAACTTCTCCTTGTACTGGATAACCAGCCATTTTCAAATGATTGCATGAAGGTGTGTATATTTTTATTGGAGTATCCTGTTTATCGAATATCCTCTCCTGAATTTCATCCTACAGCTGTAGAGTAGGATGCTTCACTGTCTCCAGAAAACTTAACTTGAGTAAAATAAATGCACAAAAGATTAGGACAATTAGTGACTAGAGATTAGCTATGAATATTTCATGCCCACTGCAATACTGTCTAAACACAAGATATGGAATAAGAATAAATGGCATTTTTGACATGCAGCAAACGTTGAAAGGAAATGATTAATTTAGAAAGATCTTGCAGTCATTTTAACGAGGCAGCGTTCTAATCACTGGTCACGTGGGATCTGCTGGATAAAGAGCAGGGAAGTGTGTCCCACAGGATTATTCTAAGCTCACCTGCATTTTGATGTTGGATTTAAATATTTTGTGAACGGTTCAGTGGGATTGGTCTGCAATGACCCAACCACAGAATAGGCAGCAAAATGTTTCCATGAGCTTTGATGGCAGCCTGGGTGTGGGTCCAAGGTGTGATCCAGTCTGGGAGTCCAACCAGAATGTCAGGTGGAGCAGGAGCCATTCAAAGCTACAAGGCAGTGGTGGAGAATTTTTGGCACAGGAGGTATCTGGGAACTGAAAGGGTTCCAGCTCTCATTTCACCTGCAGATCAGGGAAGCTTCCAGAAGCTCTGCTGGCTAACTTCAAAGGAATTGGGTGGTTCAGCTCCATTTTCCCTACAGCAACCCAAAGCTGCTTCCCAAATCAGCTTTGCTAGCCTTGGTTTAAACAGGAAGGAATTATTTTTGTCTTGGGATAAGTCTTTTGTGGTCCAGCTTCAGGCAGTTCTTGGTTAAGTAAACTCAATACCCACGTTTTCCATCTGATATAAAAGCACAGGATATACAACCATAGGTTATATATGATCTAAATAATGCATTTTATATGTACATACAGTTTAATACAGTGACCCCATTGCATCATATTGAATAATAACTTTAATTATTATAATAATAATTAATATGGAAATGATGTGTTCCAACTTAACCATTCAATTTAAATCTCTGACACAAGGATTTTTTGGCAGTGTCCTAAGTAGTAAAATGGAAACAAGGTAGTAAGCAAAAAAGTTCAGTGTTTAAAGCAGTTATTCAGTGCTCTCCAGGTTCTTTAGTATGTGATGGGCACACACTGGAAACTGTCAGATACTGAAACAGCACAGGAAAAGAGAATCCTAAAAACCAGGAGCTGTTACTCAGCCAACCTCTTTGTCTTGGTTTGAACTTGGGGATATTGAACTTCCAGTATTCCACCAGTGAGACAGAGAACTGTAATTATGGAAAACTGGCTGACCTTGAAAAGACACAAATGCACTTACAGCCACTGCATCATGGAGTAAAATTATTTATTTTCCTAGAGGTGTTTTTAAAAGGAAATCTATTTTGGATCCTAATACACTTTCAAGACTGAGCTCCATTTTGTCTTATGAGCAGTTGGAATTTGAGTGCAGTATAAGAAGCTGCCGTTCTGTAATATAATAATAATAAATGTCAGTTTGGTAAAAACTTTATTACCAAGAAAAACTGCTAACCAAAGGAATTTCTGGTGTGTGAGTTTTTCATTACAGGGCTGAAGTGACAAATGAATTTATCACTGACAAGAGACCTATATTTTATTTTGGTCACTTAGCAATAATTAAATCTTGCGAGTAATTTTTTTTTTGTGTGTTTGCTTTGTTTAATATTTTTAAACAAAATATTGCTCTCTAAGGCATTGTTTAGGGTATGCTTAGCAACCACTTAATATGTTTACAATGCTGTGTGTTGTTTCCTCTCAACAGCACTGTGCACAGAGGAGTGTGTGCATGGAAGATGTGTCTCTCCTGACACGTGTCACTGTGAACCAGGCTGGGGAGGGACTGATTGCTCAAGTGGTGAGTAAAGATACCAAAATATGATAAAAATATGTGTTGCTATTAAAAACCAGGCCTTATAAAGCAGTGGCCTTAGAATGGAAATAGAATCCATGCTTTGAATGGAAAAATGAGGGTTGTCTGCTGGTTATTTTGGATGAATTCCTATTGGGTTGGAACAAAATGACCTTTAAGGTCACTTCCAACCCCAACCCTTCTGAGGTTCTATGAATATGTGAGGATAGCCTTTCCTAGGATAATGACATTGGACTTTTTTGGTTGTGTTTTGCAAAGAAGTGTGAAATGCAGTGGAGGATGCTGTTAATGCTTTTGGTCTTGTTATTAGGATACCAGTACAGATAATAGAGCTCTAGAAATATTTTTTTTTCTCTCAAATCTTTAATACAGCACATTCTTCATGAAATACTCTGTGGAGTGTTAGAACTGTTTGGAAAGCACTCTCTCCAGATAGAATTTTTGTCCTGTTCAAGCCAGTGGGAGTTTTGCCATTGACTTTTCAGGCAGCCCAGATTCTCTCCTCTGACTTACAATCCATTCCTTAAATCCATACTGCAGAAGTTAGGGAAATGAGAGTTGGGAGTTCTGCACCTTTTGCTAGGGAATTAATCCACACTTGAGGCTTTCAATTCTTTCAGCTGGCAAGGCTGTGTTTGTTAAACTCTCTTAATTGGGAACGGTGAGTTTAAGTGGTTGGTTCATGCTGGAATGGAACAGGCAGCACAAACATCCAAGTGTGACATAACACAGGCCTGAGACATTATTGACATCACAGGAATAAACTTGATAAATGGAGTCAATTTGTGCACCAGGCAAGTAAATAAAGCTGCATGGGTAGAGATGCTGTGAAATGAAACTGAATGGATGTTTCCTTTTGTGTTGGCCTCCTCCCTTTCTCCCAAACTGATTGGGATCTTAAGAAAGAAGCATCATTTCCAGGCAAGAAGGTGACAGAGAAGGGATCTATAGAGGGAGGAGTTAGAAGGGAATGGGAGGTAAATGTGCCTGAGGGTGAGCACAACCAGAGGCTGAAACCACTGGGGCACTTTCCTGGATGGGTTCCTGGGGTTTTGTCTGCAGCTCTGCTGAATATCCCCTCGATTCCAGCAGGAAAGGGAATAGGAAGGGAGCAGGGAGGAAGGACTTTAGTCCAGAGGAGATGTGGAGGCTCCAGCACTGGGAGTGTTCAAAGCCAGGTTGGACAGAGCCCTGAGTAACCTGGTGTGGGGGTGGCATCCCTGCCCATGGCAGGGATTGGGATGAGATGATCAGTGAGGTCCCTCCAACCCAAACCATTCTGGGATTATGTGATTCCAAGGATGGGAACAAAGGCCATACTATGAGGTTTGAAGCAACAGTTTGGGATTAACTGGAACGTATACAATGGAAAAACTGGGCGAAATGGCATATTGACCATCTATCTTTAAAAATATTTTAAAAAATAAAAATAATTCCATCAATTATGAGATATTGTATAGATTCTCAGGAACTCATTTAGCATTTTGATTATTCTTAGTACTAAATTTAGTTCATCCTACCAGTGAGTATTTGTACAGTGCATGTGCACTAACAGAAGTTAAAATTAATAATAATTAAAAAAACTATGACAATAAGGACATACAGATATAGATTACACATTTTTACACATGTGCACTCACAGAGTAAAAAGCACTTTATTCTGTGTAAAAATGGCCAGGAAAGGATAAGATGTCAAAGAACAGAATGGTCTTGTGGACTAAAACTACTCAGTAACTCTTATTAAATTGCTCTAATCTTGCAAGTGGAGATAAAAGAAAAAGAAGGTTTTTCCTATATTGAATATTTAGCTTTTTAAAGTAATTAGGAATATTAAAGCACTGACAATGATTGAGATAGAAACATTATTCATAACTTTTATTTCCGCACTGGGCAGGGATCCAGTATATTTCATTTATGAGGTTTCAGCGGTGGAAAGAGAAGTGTTAGCCAATTCCTAAATTAAATATGCCCTGTTAACTTTTATAAATGATAGCCCAGGATTAGCTTCAAAATTTAAGCTTTCATTTTATTAATATAATTAGTGTGTTTGCTGGCCTATAGTGCCCATTGTCTTTCATTCCACTTGTTATATGCTGGATAACACGTGTTCCTGTCCCAAGGTCTGATCCCACAAGCTCTGCCCACTGCAATGCTCCAAGGAGGGAAAGCCAGTTTTACTGCACCCCAGAGCTGCTCACCTCGTGCTTGACACTAGAAATTTGGGAACTGGACTCTTCATTGTTAGGAGACTTCGTTTAAATTCAAAGGTTTAAAGGAACAGATTTCAGCTGAATACAGCACATTGTTACTCCCAGTATTTCCAAGAAAGGGGGAATCTGGAAGCTTTGCCTAACAGGTTAACCAGGTTTTCCTGATACATGATCCATGTGTTAAATAATATTTTACTGTTATCCAGTTATAATGTGGAAAACAATTTTCACTTCTACTGGAATACTGTATCACCTGTACCTACTCTCTTTCTGTTCCTTCATGACTTTTGGGTAACCAATGAAGGTCACGTGTTTGCAGTCAAAGTCTCTTTGGGGTGTTCCTGCAGGGTGTGCTCAGGAGAAACTGAGGCTGGTGGTTCAATGGTGCCATCCCAAACCTGTGGGGCTCGAGAACTTCCCAATATATTCCTCAGGATCAGGGATTTGATGCAGTCCCAGGCATATTGCTTTTCATGTTGGCTGTTTGAAGTGCTTTCACTGGGAGAGGGATTGCCAGCCAAAACACTCCCTTTAAATTTAGCAAAGCTCCCAGGAGCTGGAATGGTTTCCTGAATGATCTCTGCTGAAAGCAGTGCTGAGGAGGGGAGCCTCCCTGACACTGGGGTCGTGTGTTGTCATTTACTGGGGAAGATCTAAGGATGTTCACTCTTCCTGAGATACAATTTCAACACCCTACAGACACAGCCATTATAACTTTCTAAAAGTTATTTCTAACTTTCACTTGATTAGATGGGTGAAATTCAACCATAAGCAAAGCTCCAGCACAAGGTCCAAGTGTCACTTCAGAACCAGAAGTCAGATCCAAATACTCTTCTTTTTTGGTGTGCCTAAGCCTGGAGAGGGTCTGAATTCTGACACTAAGCCCCAGTTTCCCATGGAGGGGCAAAGTTCTGCTGTAAAATGCAGTTCCCCAGCATTACCATTCTCCCTTGGCTAAAATATTCTCAATTAATATGTTTTGAATAGTTACAGTTACAGCCTGTTATCATGCAAATAATTTAATCATCTTGCTCAGACTTGGTTTCATGCTTTCCTAGAACTCAGCCTGTAAGACAACAGTTACAAAACTTGCTTTTCTGTGCAGCTTTCCAGCGACTGATCATGGTACATGTTAGAGTTCATCTGTTGTCAAGGTTAAAATAACTTCAGATGAATTGCTAAACAATTATAAAAAACCCCAGTGCCATATTCAGCTCTGCATGTCTCTGTACCTGTGTTTTACTGCATGCTGTTGTACATCTGTCCATGCCCACAGGCCTAGCCTTGATTTCATGCTATAAAGCTGCAATATATTAAGGCTTGATTACCATAACAATAAAAAGAGAAGTAATGAGGTATTAACTAAAGAAGCTCTTGAACAAAATGTTTTCAGCATTTTAATGATGCTAAAAATTAAAAAGAAAATCCTTTTTAAAAACCATTGCATACCTTTCCCTTCCCTTTTAACTTGTTTTATTGGATCATGCCTGTTTTGTCTGTGCAATCTGGACCACTGGTTTTTTAAATACAAAGCAAGATTGCAAATGCTCTGTGTGAATCTACCTGCTCACCTTTCCAATTATTTCAAAGCAATTAGCTTCAAACAGTATGATATTCTGGCTTGAAGTTCTGGTGGGGATATAATTGCCTGTTGGTGGTTACCTGGCCTCTTCTGGGTCTTGCTCACAGCCATCTGTATTTACAGGCCCTTAGGCCCTCATCCAGCTGAGAATTTCAGCTTATCCTTACACAAGTAGGACTTTTCATCTGCTTTAGGTATTTAGGTGGTTGTTGAGTTAGTTTTGAAGAGACAGCTAAAAAAACTTAGTGAAACTAAGAGCTAAAAGCTCTTAGTTAAGAGTCTGTCTTAACTAACAGCTAAAAAAGCTCAGTGCAATCTATACAAAGCTCTCATTGAAATCATCAAGCCTGTGAGGAATAAGGTGGTGTTTCTTTCAAGATGTTAATCAGGTAATTTTATTGAAAACCATTTTGACTCTCATGAGCATTATTTATTGTGAGGAAGGTCACAGAAATCTTTCTGGTTAATAGGGCATTCTCAAAAAAAGGGGCAACAGGTAGGAAAAAGAAAGTTCAGGGCAAAAACTCCAAATTAAAAGCAAAAATCTTGCAAAATTGTGTGTGCCAGGTTGAGAAATCTCCAAGTAAACAAACACAGAAGCTGTAGTGAAAAAATAAAGTGGTTTTCAAAGTGTTTGATTTGTTATTAGTTTTGAGAGAAAACACAGTACTTGCCCAAAGTGTAATTAAAGAGATGTTGGCATAATAACACCAAACCATCTTTCTTGCTGTGTCACCTGGGGGAGAGAGATGACAGTGCTGCTGTCTGCCATAGCCTGATCCAGAATGTATACATATGGATAACATAGCTTTCCTTGGAAAGGATGTTTTGTACAAGCTGTCATTAGGAACAAGAACCTATTTCATCTTTATCTCTTTGTCAAAAATAGTCAAGGTCATAACAACAGGCTGTTGTAACATCACAGCAAGATCACTTTTAAGGGTATAGCCCTGGAGCAGCTGGAGTGCCTCAGTCCTGAGACTCGTGATGAATGGGAACAGCAGATTCTGTGCTAAATCTGAACAGGGTTGTTTGACAAGCCATGGAAAGCAACAGCAGAAGTCTCAGGAGAAAAATGAAGTGTTTTAAAGTGAGGCTGTGGTGGTTTTCAGGCTTGATTTTGGCATTCATGTTCTCCAACTGCTTTGAACTATTTCTGAAGAGGAAATGAAGTTCAAAGGAAAGATCCCTGGTTCATGAATTCAGACTCAAACAAAATTCATGTGGGAGGCTGATCTGCCAGAATCATTAGCTGATTTTTCATCCTCAGATTTTTAGGATAGGACTGACCAGGAAACCACCAGAGTCCACCAAAGAGGGGTAAAGGTGCAAGACCACAGCTCTTCAAAGCTATTAGTGGGCTACTGCTTAGACCCAGAGCCTGTCCCTGGGTCTGTCTGGGAAAGACGTGGCTCTTGTCTGGCAATTTCTCACTGTGGTGTTTGCAGCTCAGAGACTGCTGTATCCAAGTGCCAGATGAGGTCACAGAACTGTGTACAGTGTCTCTGTTTCCACCACAGCCCAAGTGTTTCATTTGCCATTCCAGCTGCTGGGCTTAGAGGCAGTTTCTAAAGATCTGTTTGAAGTTGTTAAACTGCAATTGCGATCCAGTCTTAATTATTGCTTTAGCTGAAACGGAGTTTCACATCCATAGCATGTGGACTTCAAAGTTTTAACACACTTTTCATTTAAGCCAAGCTCAAATTACAGCTTAATTTTGATGTGTTTTGAGATTCAGTGACAACTGCATCATGCAAAGAGATACAAATGTACAAAATCAAACTCCAGTGAGGCTCATGCAAGGACCTTTCCGCAGCAGTTACAGAGTGGAATTGATTTCTGTCTCTCAGTTCTAACAATTTGCTCTTCCTTAAACTTAAAAAACACCCATCTCCCTTCAATCACTGCTGAGCTGGTGTAATCAGGTAAACAGCTTGTGTTTAATTTTTGCCTCTGCTGGATGTTGGGCCCACGCACCAGGGCTCAGGCCCTGGGTTTCATGTGTTCCCAGGCTCTGTGGCAGCAGCTCTTCCTGGGTCCAGCCCACACAGGACAGCCTGTGACAGGGAATGAGATGTAAACACAAGCTGCTGTGCAGTGCCGTTGGTGGCACAGCAGCATGTCCTGCATGGATTTTTACACAGATAATTTGGCTGCATTAAACCGGGCTGATCCATCACTTTTCATTCCGTGGGAATATTTTGTCTCTTGCTGAAGCTGTTGATATCTGCCCGGTCGTTTGTGGCAGTTTCTCCTCACTTTGTGAGGGATGTGTATCCTGTATCCTCCCAGCTTCTATGAATTAACCACTTGGGAGGTGCTGCAAGCTTATGGAAAGGTTCTGGAGTCATATGAGCCTGGGCTTCTCCCACAGTAACAGGGCTGGGCAAAGGACAAGGGTTGATTCTAGAAAAAGAAAAGTAGATCCAAGATTTACTCTGGAAAGGAACTGCTTCCTGTACTTCTGTGTGATTCATTGGTGATTAATAGATCAGCTGCCAGTTGTTCTAAGTCTTGTACTACAGTGAGTGAAAAATAGAAATTCAGCACCCTGTGTCCTTTTACTTTTCACCTTCATCTTCCCTGTAAGAGTCTGGGAGAGTTCTTCCTTCCCTAAATCAGCTGATTGTGTCTAAAGCCAAGGTAGTGACAGATCATTTCCCCAGCACTCCCAGCCCTCCTCTGAGACTCCCTCTTTTGGATGATTTGAAGAGTCAATTGAGCTGACCTGACTCTGTCTGTTCCAGTCCCTGGAGTTCTGTCTTCCAGTTTGTGCCTTGCTCTCAAGGCTTGATCCAGCCTTGTACTTCATACATATGAATAGTCCTTTTAAAGTCAATAAGGAATGATCTTAACTTCTTTAAGTTAGATAAATGCTTAAGCCATTACCTGAATGGGAACTTGTGAGATGAGGTGGAATTTAGGTTGGCGAGGATCTCTTTTATAGGGGCCTATAGTTACTGAATGTCATCCAGGATGAGCAAGGGCATGAACATTGCTTGGGTCTCACAGCTGACAAATGGGAGGTGAGAGGACAGGTAAGACCCAGTGACCACCTGGGCACAGCCCCTGGTGAGCTGTCCTTGAGCAGGATGGAAATTCTGAGTTCCATGGAACAGAACTGCAGTTCTTTCTGCTGGCTATCTCTGCAGAATCGGTTTGAACCCAACATTGAATTCCTGCTGAAAACCCAAAAGGGAAGCTGTGAGCAAATCTTATTGTTTAAAGCCTTACTGATTGTCAGTAGGGCAGTATGGCAGGGACTGGTGCTTCCAAAAGGAAGTGAGAAAAGTCATTTAGCCTTTGGAGCAGAGAGCTGGGTGTGAAGCTTTGGGAGCAGGCAGGGCTATCCAGGGAAGTTGTGTCCTGGATCATCCAACAGTGGTGCTGCGGTGTTTGTAACAGAGCAACAGTGAAGCCCTCCCAGAGCACAGCCCCTCTGATCCTGGAGCACAGCTGAGCTGTGTGGCTGCTCTCTGATCTGGGGAATGGCTTGATGATTGACTAAAACTTTGAATTTTCAGGGTAACTTTCAGTAAATGAAACCATGGTTACAAGCACTGAATGGGCTCAACGCATTCCCGTGCAGGTTTGTGTGGTTATGCAAGAGGGAATTTGGCTCCAGTACATCTTTCCTTGGCTGCCAAACTGGTGAGTGCAGAGCAGACTTCACAGAGAGGCAGCATATGTGTGACGAGTTGTTAGTTTTATTAATTTGACTGAGGTTTTTCTCACTTTAGACAGAGTAATAGCTATAAAAGAAAGAACCTACTAAAATATCCTCTTTAATGAACTGAATTGCTAATGCTGAATTTCATTGCTGGAGCATCTTACAATAATGTGGCTTTAAATGTGCACTACACAAATGAACAGACTTTAGATCAATTTAAAAGTACCATTGGTATAATTTTATGGCCTGGTCACTAAGAGCTGTCACTCGGAGAAAAGAGCAAAATTTCCTTTTGCAAAGCGTAGGCAAAAATCTCATCTGTGGACACCCACTCAAAATTATTCCTGGGGTTTTTGCTTGCTAAAAAATGCACACAAAAATTAGTGGTCCTTAGGAAAGCTTCTAAACCACTTTTCCCTGTGTTAGACAGGGTGAGGGGTACCAAGGCGTGCTTGGAGAGGGCAGAGCTCTGCTCCCTGTCCAACACTAAGGTATCAGAAAATCCCTCAGGAGCTATTTCAGGCACCTGAAGCTTGAGAAGCCTCAGGCCTGTTCTGACTTTTTCTGGTTATGAATTACTGTCCCCAAAGACAAGTGCTACAACTGGGAAAGGCCCTACTGCTCCATCCCATGCTCTTAGGACTTTTTAAAAGCTGTTGTTCTTCTTAGTTAAAATACTATTTCCTGGGCAGTCTTGAAGGATTGAAATCAGAAAGGGAAACCAAAGGTCTCATTCAAAAGTTATCATTGAAATTTATCTCAGGCCTCCAGCAGCTAATATTAGTTAGAAAATGGCAGATATTCATCACACAGTGTTAGACACCAGCCTGCCTGTGTGTGGATACCTGAGAGCCGAGGCACAGCCAGTAAATCATTCCAAGAGCACCAGGGAGTGCCCAGGCATGGGAGGCAGGCACATGAACACACAGCTTTCCCTGGTACTGAGAGTTTCTTTGTTTAGGCTTACATTTCAGGGTCTACAAACCAAGATACTAAAACACTTTATTTTGGGAAGCAGCAGCTGGGTGTGTTTGAGCTGCTCTTTGGCTGCTGCACTGAGCAGTCCCCACGGTCTGTGTCCCCTCCCACTAATCCGGTGTTCAACGTGGGCAGTGTCTGCTCCAAGGGAAAGTGTTACATGCTGAGATTTGTCCCCAGGCTTCACCCTAATTTTGTGTGAACTTAGCTCAGCCTCCATAGGGCAGGAAGTCCTCATTTATCCTCGATTTCAGTGGGAGTTGAGTATATTTGTCATCTGGATTGACTGGGCCCATGTTGGAGCTGAAAAGGGACGGCGGTGGTGGGCTGGGAAGAGCTCAGCCACAGTTAATATCTGTGCTAAAGAGGAGGGAGGCTCTAATGTACAGCTGGCCTTGCTGTCTTGGGTGGGTTGCATTTAAAATACAGCCTGGAGGCAGCTTTGCTAACTTTAGAGATGTGTGATGATGGGATCTGCAGGAGACTACGCAGAAGTGATGCAACACGACAGTTTAAAGTGAGAGTGATAGCAACGAGGGACGTGGCAGCAGAATGGATTATTCTAGTTATTGGTTTGAAAGTTCTTTCCATGTCGATAAAATATCTGTGTAGGAATAAGAGACCTCTTTAAAGATGTATCTGCCATTGCACAGGTGACACTCTGGAGTTTCTCTTTAGCCTTAAAATCACTTGAATTTCTGGTATTTTCTCCATGCAGGAGGAGGCCTTGGTGATCTTAAATCACTCTGCATAAAATGAGAAAGTTTTGGGAAGTTTTCTTTGTTTTACCCAGTGCTATTGCGAGTTTGATAGCAAGGTTCTGAAGTGAAATATTTTCAGAAGTTTCTCTGAGAAATCCTGTTTTCCTAAATTACACTCACAAAAATCCCTCTTAAGCCCCTCAAATAATACTCTGATACTTATTTGTAGTCCCTACAAAACCCTGAAAAAGCGTTTGCCATAGGAGCAGATACTTTGTGTCTCCAATGAAATGAGTGTTTGTTGACAGCTTGTCTGCCTTGGTGTTGGGAGAGAAATAATGAGATAGCAGAGGACTTTAACAAGTGCAAATGCGGCTGTGAGTGCAGGGCTGGCAGATCAGAGCCCTCGCAGGTGAGTGTTTTGTTCTTGCCGATAATCGAGCTCGGGCAGGGGGAGGAGCAGGCCTGCAGCTCTTCAGGAGGAAAAACATGGAAAATGAGGGAATGTGTCGTGACCTAAGGAAACAAATGAGCAGATGGTGTGCCAGCATCATACCTGACACTCCAGAGGAGGTGGTTGTAGCATTACCACGGACTGCAAACAGAGTTGTGAACACAGCCCAAAGCCAAGAAAAGCAGGGGAAGGTGATATGCATGGAGGCATGGAATAAAAAAAACAGGGCAAAATAAAGATTGAGACATGACAGAGAAAGAATTCAGGGGAAATGTTGGGAAAAGAATCAAGGTGAGACAACAGGCAGGAGCAGGTGTGGATAGGAAAGGAGGTCAGTGTGCAGAGAACTGACTTGAGACAATACATAGCTGAATTTGGATGTTTTACAAATGAACGCTGTGATGCATGTGAGCTACCTACAATTTCAGCCTTGTGAGCAGACAGTTCCTGGCTGATTCTACCAAGGAGAAATTATAGATTTTGTTAAAATAAGAAAGCGAAGTGGAAGGACTGAGGATAGATTGGTGATGGGAGATGCCATAGGCATGTAATAAGGGCGAAGATATTTCTGGAATAGTTATTTTTCTTCCTAGCTGCTGATCCAGCTCTGTGGTTTGGATTTAGGATGAGTATAATATTGATCACACAGTGATGTTAAGTTGTTGCTCAGTGGAGCTCACCCTAAGTGAAGAACTTTCCAATTTCCCCTGCCTTGCCAGGGAAGAGCTGTGCAAGGAATCAGGAGGGACCATGGCCAGGACAGCTGACCAGAACTGGGCAAAAAGATATTCCATACCATGGAATGTTGTGCTCAGTGTATAAACTGGGAGGCACCAATTGCTCTTCTGGGATGGGCTGGGCATCCATCATTGGGTGGTGAGCAATTGTGTTGTGCAGCAATTGCCTTTCTTCGGTTTTATTCCTCTCTTCTTCCTCTTCTTCCTCCTCTTCTTCTTTTTATATTATTATTATTACTGTTCTTATCTCAACCAGTGGGTTTTACCCTTTTCTAATTCTCCTCCCCATCCCACTGGTGAGCAGAGTGAGCAAAGGCTCTGTGGGACTTTGTTGCCTCCTGAGCTTTAACCAGGACAAGAATCTGAAGCAGGTGATATCCAGACAGAAGAAGGATTTATAGATGAAGTGCTCAGGTTTAAGTGGCATTTGTCTTTTTTTGGTGCTGGCAAAGAAACCTGTTGAAGTGTTTATGAAGGGATGTAAACGTGTTTTACAGCACTATGGCTTCAATAAACACTATGTAATGTTTAAACACAATGTATTGAAGTGGGATGCTGGAAGTTATAATGCACTCAACTGCCAAAAATGCCTTTTCTTGGCCTGGAAGGATCATACAAGCAAAAAAAGTGCAGTTTTCAATAGACAGGGTTTATTTTGTTACTGACAAAAGCAGAGGTGAAATACCAGGAATTTTGCACATTAGGGAAAATTTATACAGTCAAGATTTCACTTGTATTTCTGTACTCATGAAAATACTTTACACCTTCAGTCTTGACCCTTCCTTACACCATTTGATTGCCTTAAATGTGTGCTATATAACAAGCCCATCTTCCAGTCATTTCCTTACAGCTCCAAAAGACCTGATTCAATGCAGAGAAACTGCAGGGTTTTATTTAATAAACATGCCTGTGTTAGCCCAGCAGAATATCTGGATATTTGGGAGTGAAAATGAGGGTTCTGAAGACTTCAGTCTTGTCCAAGAAAGCCCAGTGAAGGCCATTTGTCAGGGAAGCTGGGAAGAGACCCAAGTGTCACAGAAATGGGTGTCACTGTCTTTGTAATGGCAAGAACTCATGAAATATGATCAGTGACCTAAAAGATGAGTAAAGTCAGAGAATAACAATGCCCGATGAGTTTCTGGGTTGTGCAGGGAAATCAAAAGGGACCTACTGCTACACAGAGTCTTCTGCTTGAAGAACTACAGGGGAGAAAGGTGGAAAAGGGAAAAAAGTGTGTGAGAAAGGTTCCCATCCACAACTACTCTGTAGCACTAGGTTTTATGCACTTCCATGGCTTTGGGGTGTGCTCTGCTAGAGGGATTTAAGCCCCATTAGGAATAACAGTAAATGCCAGAAGGAAATGATGTGTGTATTGTTACTGAGATTATTTTATATCAGGAAGAGCTTTATGGACATCAACCAGAAAAAAGAGAGTTAAAACACTTATTCTTTGATCTTGGAGGGTGGTCATTCAACTTGAAAAATCTCTGCTGTTCATCACTTTCATTTTCAGTAGCTTCTCTGCCTATCACACAGTGCCTGCTCACGTGGAGGCCAGAGGCTGCCAAGTTTTAAAACCCTGACCAGGATGCTTAAAAATGTGTGCATCAAATTCAGGGTAGAGGGTGAAATTAGCCAGCAAAATTCTAATTTTAACTGAAGCAACTAAAACATGAAACAGAAGACACTTGGGGTGATTTAGAGGTAAGGGTTTCTCAGCCTTCCTACTGCCTGCTTAAATCTCACCTTTCTGAACCCCATGT
The DNA here is from genome assembly GCA_013396995.1 of Dicaeum eximium. Taxonomy (NCBI): domain Eukaryota; kingdom Metazoa; phylum Chordata; class Aves; order Passeriformes; family Dicaeidae; genus Dicaeum; species Dicaeum eximium. Next base: position 1,384,802 of record VWZP01004535.1, on the reverse strand, counting down.
ACAGAGCTGCAGTGCTCTAATTATGCAGCTTTGTGAGTAAATCACAAAAATTGATTACAGGAGAGTTTTTAGCCAAGGCTCAAAATCTGATGCCCTCTCTGACTTATCTTCATTGCAGTGATGATTTCCTAAATAAAGATCAAATCCTGGAAACAAACTGCAGAAGGAGGCAGGTTTGCAGAAAGATGTGAGGAGTCATATGGAAGATCAATTTTGCTATAGAGATTGCACACTTTGCTCCTAGGGTGGGAGATAGGGAGACATAGCTGGAAGTTTGAGGAATTCTTGGGAATACAGAATAACCTTTGCTTCATCATCTACTTTAGCCTGTCTGTTAGTGCTTCTCAATGACATGGCATCCACTTAAGGTGGGATAGAAATAAGAAAATACATGCATTTCTGCAAATATTATCTCCTTCTTCTAGGGCAAATGGCAGCCACTGGAATTCCCGGATTCCAGTTTAGGAATACCAGTAGAGCGTGGTACCTCTCCCTTGCAGATTTGGTGGGGCTATGGGCCATAGGAGCTGCAGGACAAACCCAGTGAATTTGTTTTCAGCAGCAGGTGAAGGATTCTTTCTGTCAGAGCTTATTCAGAAATCCTTTGGGAAGAGGGTGTTGTTATTTAGGCCATCCATGGAATCTGGTGGTGGCAGCCCAGGTCTGGGTTTCTTGGGAACCACCCTCCATGACATTGGTAAGAGTCTCACCTCCCTTGTCCTCAGCTTCTGGCTCCAGGGCTCTTCGGAGTGCTCAGGTTCACAGCTTAGAGCTCAGTCTAATACAAGAAGTGCCATTTAGCCATTAAAAACTCCTCTGTTGTAAGGGTGATTAAAGACTGGAAAAGGCCGCTCAAAGAGATTATGGAGCCTGTCCTTGGAGATATTCAAAATTCAACTTGATACAGTCCTTGACAACTTGGACTAGATGATCTCCAGGGGTCCTTTCTACCTCAGCTGTTATACAATTCTGTGATTCTATGAATTATTTTATTCCTGTAACTTCAGTGATCTCTGAATCAGAGTAGGAGGCTTAGTGAATTGCTGGATATTGTGGAAAACATAGAATATCTAAGCAGCAGGTCAGAGCATTCTGAAAGCCCCTGAGAATTTCCTGTGTCTGAGAGCAGAACTCTATTATGGTGAGCCTGTCCAAAAAATTATGTGGTTATTCTCACTCCAAAATCCTGAAATGCCATGGAAATTCTTATGACAGGAAGTATTTTCATCAGTAAATTCAACAGTATCAGAATTCCTTGCTCATCTTCAGGAATTCAGGCTCTGTTACCAACTCTGCATCATTCTGGACATGTCCTTTCCCTCTGTATTTCATTTTCTGGTTTATGGAATGGTGAGCCTGACCACATTTGGGTGGAATACTAGAGTTGTTAGATGAAAACTGCTACAGAAGAAGTAGATGTTTCTCCTCAAATGAGTGACACCCTTTGTTGTGTATTGTGTGGTGGATGCACATGTTCTATCTGACAGCAAGAAATGCCAGTAATTAATTACTCTGACGTGCAGTCATGATGTTGCAGTCAGTTATCCAAGATGTCCAGATGTTGGGTTGTTCTTCCAGGATGCAACATGTTGGAATGCATTAGGAGCTGCATTTTTGCTCTGTGGATGACTATGACAAATTGAGGCACAGCCAAGCACTTAAGTTGCTCCCAGGCATCTTTCACGCTTCATCCTTTCCATGAGTGATAGATGGTATTAAACCTCTCCCTTTTTTTTTCTTTTTTGGGGAAAAAAACATATTGTGAATAATGGAAAGGAAATCATCAGCACTAATATTTATCCCAACTTTGTTTTGTATCTGTAAGATCAATGTTTTTTAATTCACTTTTCATTCTCTTTTGCTTCATTTGCTTTGTTGTTGTAAAGGACGTGGTGCATCCCAGGATCACATTTGGAGCACAGTTTTATTAATACAGAACTACATAACTGGAATTGTTCTGGCTTCATAGAAATTATAACAGAAACTCAGCCATTGTCAGGTGTTTAAACTCAATATTTAACGTTTCTCAGGGCTTTCTTTAGAGCAGGTACAGCTCCTCTCATCTGAAATTCCTTCTAGGCTGATTAGAGAAGGGGACTTAGGTAAACTCCAGGTGTGACCTTTGGGGGTTGGATATCCCAGGAAGGGTCTGTTAATCCTAAGCAGGTGTGAAAGGGAGAACATGAACAGGGGGAACATCAGTATTGAGGAATGAAACTGCAGGGAATTCTCTGGGTTGGCTGCTATTGCCATAACAGGAGGGCAGGGAAACACAACCCAGACCTCTCTGTAGGGAAACATTATGCTCCATTAAGTAACTCAAATGTACATCTCAGTTCTGGTTCTCAGGATCTTTGCAAATGACATTTCATCTGCATTTTGGAAATCCCACTAATGGGACTGTGGCCAGTGTGCTGCCAAACAAGGAGGCTGCTTCCCCTCCAAGTTACACAGTTCTAATTTTTGTTTTCTAATGCAGATCAAAATCGAAAACCTCTCCTTTTTCTGTTAGTCTTTCACACATTAAAACCCAGCCATAACAGCAGAGCATGTTAAGGTAGAACAGAAAAGGTGGAGCAGGGTCCAGTCTCAATCAGTTCTGACTCTGTCTGTAGCAGTTTCCAGAACGTCTCCTATGCTTCTTGCACAACACAGACTTTCCCCATTTCTTTACTGAAATTTAATAGTTTCTGTAATAAAATAAGCAATGATCAGAACTGGTACATAGGTCATGCAGCTTGTGTAGGAAATTGAGCCTTTCATAACATCTAAGAAAGGCAAGGTAAAATTCTAGTAAATTAGGTTAAAAATCCTCTTTTTCTTCATAATTGAGAATTTCCTATACTTCCATTGCAGTGGGATTCAGGAGAGAAAAAAGTTTTGAAGTTTTCTATTTGGGAAAAATCACATTTGTGACAAAATTCCTTTGTCAGTGGAAATCTGTCCACTGAGGAGGTACAGTGCTGCTCAGCCCTCTGGGAGAAGAATGACGAGGTTCCTCTGCCACTTACATTTCAGTGGAGATCTCAGATCCAGCTCCTATCCCTCCTAAAGGGGATTTCAGGAGTTAATTGGTCTGGTGTGAGCTCTCTGCCCAGAAACCAAACTTTCCTTTCCCTGGACACCACATAGCAAATGTGTTCATCACCGTCCCCAACTCCATGACTGATTAGTTTATATTTGCTTCCTCAGTGTCTTCCTCTAGAGCCACACATTTTCCTGGTTTCAATACAGAAATGGAAATTAAATTTCAAACTAGGCTCTGATATTTTAAAAGAGACAGACTTGAAAAACAGAAACATAACTAGAAGAAATATTTAAAATTTTATCATGGCCCAGTCCTCAGATATCCAGCAGCGGATCCGATCTGAGCAGGGGCTATGTGTAATTGCATTTTAAGGATTGAACAGAGCAGCCTCAGTTGCAGGATTGTTTGGTTTACTGTAATTAGATAAATTAATCAGTACATTAACTTCTAATGCAGAGCACAGCTCTGAAATGAGTTGCAGATATTTGTTATTTTGTTAGGATTTAAAGAACAAACTCTTCTATGACAGGTCAGTGCTACAAAGCTACCAAAGCTCTGTGAGTGTGTAAGAGGTTTTAAACTCCATAAAAAATAAAGTATAGCACAGAGAAAGTCACAATTGGGTCACTTGTTATTTTTAAGAGAAAGAAAGAGGTTTGTGTGAGTTAGTTATTGCACTTCTATCTAAGTTTGTAAGCATCAGTGCATGACTGGCTCAGCCTAACCTACAGACAGTGAAACAATATTTCAAAGCCAGGAAGCAAAGGGCTTCCTCCCTGTCCTTTGCTTGTAGTGCTCCCACTGACATCACCTATGATTCCTGAAATTGTTTTTCCATGGAGTTGGGGTGGTTACATCTTCTGCATAAGGGAAAACTTGTGAAACACCTGGATGATGGTGCTGCCAGACTTTTCAAGGTCCAGAATCTCCCTGACCAGAACACTTTATACACAGCCCCCCGTTAACAAAGGGACATCTGACAGGTTATGGTAAATATAAACCAGCACATTAAATGAGGCTTTCTGCTGTCTCCTCACTCATCCACCCTTTTATGTCAGGCTTTCAACCCAGGGATTCTCTGGACACATTAAACATGAATTTTGGTTTAGTAGTTGAGTGCAGTCCTGTATATTATTAAAAAGCTCACTCACAGTGAACAATGTCACATTGCTGAAATATGTTTGTCTCTCAAACAAATACAGGCCAGAAAGCAGGTACATGTTTTTCCTTGTTGGAGAAGGAGCTGGGATTCATACTGGGGCATGGCTGGCATCACCAGCCTAGAACACCCTGGTCTTGAGATGCCACTGCCACAGCAGCTGAGGTGATGATCCTTTGTGCTGGACCCAGACCTGAGGCTGTTTGTCCCCATGTCCCCCCTTCTGTCTCTTACCATCTCCCTCCTGAGTTGTTTTGCTCTTGCTTTCTGCTTTTATCCATTCTTTTCCTGTGCTCCCCTCCCTTGTTGCCCTTAATTCCTCCTCATTCCTGGGTGGGAAGGGCTGAGATCCCCCTGCTCCCCGCAGCACTCAGAGCCCACAGGCTGGGCTGTGCCAGGGCCTCCTGAGCAGCAGCTCTGCCTGGTGCCTCCTGATTGCCTTCTGCAGCAGGCAGGGAGTAAAGTGGGATTCAAGAGCTGCCCATGGCTTCACCCACAGTGAGACGTTGGAACAGAGCAAGGAAATGGCTCTCAAGCAGAGCAGTGGCAGGATTTTAGTGCCTTGAGTTCTCTGTTATTCCTTGGCTTCTCTAGATTGCCCTGATGCTGCTTGGGTAGCCTGGCTAAGAGTCCACAACACCATTTTGTATCACAGAAAGATTCCTTTAAAGTGTTTCAAAATGCCAACCTGCCTTCCAGCCAAATACCAGCTATTCTGTGGGGTCACTTTCTTAGCCAGTCACTCATTTCAGTGGAAACTGCCAAGTGTGCCACTGGTACCACATTGGGGTCTCCCTCTCACAAACAGAGATAGGCAATCAGAAACACTTCTTTAATGTAATTTAATTCTGTGAATTCAACGTTTGCAGAAGCTGCCAGGCTGCCACCCCAGGGGACTTCAGCAATGTAGTTCTATATTTGAACTTTAAGTGGGGGGAGGAGAAGAGAGGAATAAAAAGAGACATACATAAAGGCTTATGAGACATTTTCTAAAATTTAGGAAATAAGAGTCTATAAAGCACACTTTGGCTCTAGTAATGGGGATAGAATTGTTTCTGCAAAATCAGTGATTGCTGCTGAAAAACACCCCAGTCACCATCTGAGCCTGCTCTCAGATGGCTTTTCAGTTCAGGTGTCCCTGCTCCAAAAGTCTAATTAGAATGAACAGAGTCTCCATTTCTTGAGAAATTGAACCCAAACCAATCTTTGATGCTGGCAGGTTTGGAGAGCAGGTGGGCATGATTAGATTTCTGACTCTGACCAGACCCTGCACTGAGTCTCCTGGCACATGGCACCTACCTCATGTCTTTTGTTTGCTTATGATCATTAAAAAGTAATTAGTGGAATTCAGGAGTTCTGACTCTAATACGCTGCCTGTTTGGGAACAAGATGGATTTTGGTGAAGAATCTCAATTTAATTCCTGGCACAACAGTTTGTGTTCCATGCCAGGGATCAAAAGATGCATGGCCGGGTCCCTGTGTTTGTCTCTGGGTTTGTGCCTTGGGGAAGGAAGAGCCTGTGGCTTCTCAGCCTACTTTGTGGAGCACTGTGAGGTGGGGGGGCTGCTCCCTCTGCCCTTTCAGGACACAAACATTTCATAAATCACAGGCACTCTCAGGCAGCCCTGACTCTTGTGCAGCTGAGGGAGAGGTTGCAGCACCAAGACCACCAGGGCATTCTTTGTGTATGTGAGGAGTCCCAGGGAGCCTGAGTGGCAGCAGCAGCATCTCTTGGTAGAATTCCTTCCCTACCAGCCCAAAAGATCCTAACCAGACACTGGGCTCAGGCTGAAACCTCTGGAATTGTTGAGGGGCACTGCTTCAATTGCTGTTACGAGGTGATGTGTGATGTTTTGGCTGTGCTCACCACTTTCCCTTTCATCTGAGTCAAATGCTAATGCAGTTGTGCATCCACTCTGGTAGAAATGACCATCAAACCCCCCCCAGCTACCCAGAGTGAGATCCTTACCTGTGGCTTGAGAGAGGGTGAATATGCAAATATTCTTTCTAGTTGTAGGGAGTTGAATTATTTGTATTCCACATAATTTTTTAATGCACCCTTTTGTTCAGCAATTAATATTTAACAGTCTCAAATAAAACTGTCAAACAGTATGGTTTTCACAATACAGCTTTAAAATATCTACCAATCCTTCATCCTCTATTATAATAAGAGACGAAGGGCTAATGTGAGTGGTGATTTAACTTGGTTATGGTTAGTACAAAGATGAGCTTTAATATTCCTCTTTATTTTATTCAGAAACATAAAATCATAATTTGGGTTGGAAAGGACCTTAAAGACCATCCAGTTCCAACCCCCTGCTATGGGTCAGGATGCCATTTCCTATCCCAGGTTACTCCTGGCCCTGTCCAGCCTCACCTTGAACACTTCCAGGGATGGGGCAGCCACAGGCTCTCTGGGTTCCTTCTTTCCCACAGGGGTTGCTGTTTGTGGGTGCAAAAGAAAAGCAAGAAAATGTGAGTGCACAGGACATTGGTGATTGTCAAGTGTCCATTCAGGGACTTTTCTCTTCCACCCATTTCTAGTCTGCCTGGAAATTTATCTCAATTTAATTCTCTGGTTAGAAGCAATTTGCAACTTGAGCAATAATCCTCATAACCTTTGCTACAGTTGTGTCCTTGATGTAATGGGGAAGGTAACGCATTAGTAGGCACATGCTGAGCTCGGGCTGTACCTGAGATTTAATGATATTTAGCTCTGGACCTAATTTCAGTTTACAAGCGATTACACGCTGTCCTCTGGGACATTGCTGCAAAGAATTTTCAAATAAGTTGCAAAATAGTGACGAATTAACTTGTAGTTGTGTCAAAATCAATTATCTTACATGACAGCTCAACTACACTTTTCTGTTTGCTGCACTGCAGCATGCTAAACATCAGCCTAAGCATAAACATAAAGTCCTTGTATGTCAGACTCTGGAGCAGATTGATCCTGTATTTCATGGGCTTGCAAATGTCCCAGAGGCTCTACAGAAGTGTTTTGCTTACATTCACAAAATCAGAATATTCTTTCCTGCCATGTTTATAAACTGTTGCACCATGCAATCCAATAAATTTGATATAATTTGATCAAAATACTCTCGTGGATGTTGTCCTGGGTGGATCAAAGTTAAAAACCTCCCCTCAGATTGGTTCTGCCAAGGCAATGCCACATAAAACTCCCATCCAGGTGTTTTCCGCAAACTCTTGCTGCAAGGGGTGCATCCTTCAGGTGAGTGAGGGGATGCCCTGCTGTGCTGGGGCTGCCTTCACATGGTGATGGGATCAGTCCCAGGCAGGGCAGGTAACTGGGGAAATGAGCACAGGACCTTTAGGAAAAATGTCAACAAGCACTCAGATCCAGCCAGGAGCCTCCCCACACCTGGTGGAGTTTGGAGAGGAAACGGGAGCTGGAAGAGTCCAAAGAGTCAAATCACTTTTTCTGTATGAGGAATTGAGAGTTAAATTTTCCATCCTGGAGAACCTGGTGCAATTCAGCTGCACCCACAGATCTAATTGGTCCCTTCTGTTTCTGAGACACATCTGCACAGAGCTGGTGTTTAAAGTTCTAAACATTTAGGAAGGCAAAACTTCAGTGTGTAGCTGTAAAGGTTTCATCACAAGCTGTGTGCAAAGAGATGTTATCTGTGAAAGCATAAACTGCTGTACAAAATCCTGTAATTATATGATTATAAAAATCCACAGAGCCACTTTATCATGGTTTATGTACAAAAGACACTTAAACTGACAGAGTGACATTATTCTGTAGGGCTGTGATCAGCTTAAGAGAAATAAAAGATTGTGAAGATACATCAACATCTGTTTAGGTCAGAATCACTGCAGGAGAGGCTGCTAAAAGTTTGGAGTGGTGTAGTGCTGGAAATCTGTTTTGCAGGTTTAGCACTTGAGCTGGCTCCGTGTAGAGGCCTGTCAAATGTTACTACAGAGAGAAATACGTCGAGGACTTGTATCCCTTCAAAGCTTTAATTCCTCTGATATATTTTGGAGAACAAGTGTTACTGAAATAGTAGATATTCCTGCCAACAGATTACTGAAGCAGGGAAATACTATTTCAGATGTAGTATTGTAGGTAATGAAGATAGAATAAATGACCCGGCCGTAGAAAATAACATCAGTCATTTATGAATTACACAGCTATAAAACAAACATTCAAAACTAAGGAAATCCATTTCGAATGTGTTTTGGCTTGGAACACCCAAAAATTTTGTGTGATAAATACCCCAAAGTTCAGGTTCTAAGAAAACTGTCAGGAATCAGCAACTTAAACTTAAGAGGCAGAAACTTGTAGCTGGAGACATTAGAGGCAATTTCATATTAGTTATCAAAAGGGAAGATAGTTGAAATAAGTAGAGAGAGTACAGATAAGTAGTAAGGAATAGAAAGCAGACCTGAACAGCAGACAAAACTATTTTGACTTAAAAGTCAAAATACATTAGGGATAAAGTGAGATTTGCCAAAAGTCAAGGTATGCCTATTAACAAAAATAGCAGCTGTGTGAAAAAAAGAGACAAGAAAAGGATGGGGGAGTCCTGCTTCAGGGGAAATAGAGTAGGACAGTGGTGTCACTAAAACCAGACAGATGTTTCTGCAGATTTCTGCAAGGATGGTGAATGTGGGGTCAGGAATGAGTGAAGGGGAAAGAAACAGCCCCAGCTGAGGCAGGAGCCCAGTCTGAAGGCATTAACGTGCTCCTGGAAGAGAAGGAGCTGCCAGCCCTGCTCCCAAACAGCAGCACAGGAAATGGGACCTGCTAGCAAGGAGTGGTTCATGAATCCTGCCAAGGTGAAAGGGGGACTTGTCAGAGCCCACAACGTGCTGACAAGCCTCTTGCATGTGTTACACATGGAGGGGTTAATGCTTCACACAAAGTTCACTTATTTGAAGTTGCTCAAGGTTGGGGTTTAGCAGAGTGAGGCAGCAGTGCACATAAACTACACACAAATCACACTCAGCAGAGTGCAATCACAGTTACACAGCTGAATCACAATCCAAACACACATTTCACCCCTGCTCTCCGTAAATGTCTTCACCATCCTGACACTGTGTCCCACGTGCTGGGAAGGACCTATGGGTTTAAACCCACTCAAGCCCACTGCTCCCTTCAAATTATCTCCTTTATCTTTAATGTGTTTTATGTTCCATGTTGGGCTGAGCCAGGTTTACACTCCCCATGCTGGTCTAGAGAACTCAGAAAGACACATATTCATTCCTTGGTCACAGTATTGTGTAGCTGAAGAAAATAAAACATAGTTGCTACATTTAACAGAATGGGAAAATAACGTGGGTAGCTAGAGGCCCGTTTTTCCAGTCCCAATAATATAAACATCATGGAATATATTCTGAAGGAACTAAGAGAATCAAATGCCTCGAAGTAAATGAAAAATAGATTTTAAAAGAACATATATTTATCTAAGGTAGATAGTACAAAAGGCAGCTAATAGCTTTCTTTGATAACATAAGCAATTTTCCAGGCAAAGGAAACAGTGCAAAATTCTTTGTAAACATAAACAAGTGGAGGCAAATTGCTGGCTGATGGCTTCCCTGTAAACGTTGCCTTGCCAGGAATTCTGTAGCTTGCAGGAAGTCAGGAAAAAAATACTGTATGAAAATACCAGCATGGAGCAGGTAACACTCACTGGGAATCCACACAGTGTGTGTGTTGCATCAGAGCTGCCTCCTCCTCGCCACGTTTGGGCTCCACAGCCAGGGTGGGCTTTCCATCACTGCTCCCCAGGAGAACCCTCATTCCGGGCTGTGGGACTGGCCCTGGAGTGAGCTCACCCCTCTCCACTGTGCAGCTCGGCTGCTCTGGAGTTACTGAGCTGCACGTGTCTGGGTGAGAGCTCCGGGCAGGGCAGAGGTGCTGCTGGGGGGAAGTGTGTATTTAACTGTGGAGAGCTGGACACTGCCTTTCGTCTCCCAAAGAGGATGTTGCAGAAGTTTGAAATGTGCCATTGGCACAGGATCTGTGAAAGAACATTTGTTTCCTGATGAAAGCCCCTATTTAGGAGTTCACAGTTACTTTTTAACCATTAACTCCGCAGGGTTGACCTGTCTGGGCGGTTTGAGAGCCTGCAGCTCACAGCCAGGAGGGCCCATTGTGAAACCTCTGCCCATGAATGTAAAGATTGTTTTCCTACTGGGTGCATCCAATTCCTCATCTTGTTGACAGTTCCCCAGCTGCCCTGATAGGCCTCCCTGTCAGACAACATTTCAGCTTAAAATCCTCTCCCGTTGGCCCCTGCATGTTGGATAAAGCAGTTTCCAGCTGGTGCAGGTAGAGAACACTCTTTTATTAAAGCAGAAATTTATCTTTTTTGTAAAATTGAATTTGGCTATTAGCCTTATAAAACATCTCATTATTATTTATAGCTGGTGGCAGTGGGAGGGATGCCCCAGCAAGATAAGAACTGACTTGTGATAACCATTTAGATACTTGGAGTGACCCCACAGAAGTGTCTGGCTGCTCCAATCCTGATGTAAATACCTGACCAGAAGAATATATTACCATACATTTGTAAGAATCCTGGGATCCTGAAATGTGGCATGATACACCTGTAGACACCAAACTGGAGCATGAAATGGAACCAATGGAACCTCTGCCATCGGAGTTCATGTCTGAATTCAACACTGCTCTGATTTCCAGGCACTTTCCATCCTTCTCCTTTGGTATTTTTTACCTTGGAAGGAGTCTGACCATTTCCTCCATTGAACTCTCTTTGCTGACTCCGTTTTTCATTCTTATTTAATAAGCAGCAGGAAAGGGATTACTTAACATACTGCATTAAAGAAAGGGTGACATTCTAGTCCTGGCAGGCAAAGGGAGTTTTGGAATTGACTTCAGTGGGGTTTGGATTGCACAATATTCATTTTCTTTTTCAGGAATACTCACGTCTGCTCTAATGTAAATAAATATTACCATGGAAAGTTATCCAACTGCAATTACTTTTTGCATTACATCCTAAATATCTACTTGTACATGACATTTACTAAAGAAAAACACTTGCAAATTACATGTTTGATTAACATTACATCTTTCCCAGTTTAAAAAGGGTATGGTAATTGAAAGCTGCATTACTTAGAAACCATGAACTTTATTTGAGCTCTTCTCTATAACTGCAAATCTTCCCTTTTTTATTGAATATTTCACTGAACATTTATAATAGGTGGAAGGAAAGTCCTGTTAAAGCAAACATCCCAGAACATGAAGGTAATGAACAGTTCCTGCTTTGTCACTGAACAAACAAAGGTGCACATGAAAGGAGACTTGGGTACAACGAGGGCTCAGGTTTTGCACTGTTGGTCCCTCCCTTGGCTCTCCCAGGCTCTGAGAGCCCCCCTGCCCCACTAAGAGAAGCTCCCAGCAGCTCTCACCACCATGCTGGGAGTGCACATTTTGGCACCTCCCCAGTGTGAAAACAGACATTGCCTTTGAGAACAGGCACCCTTGAAAACAGGTGATGATAAAATTCTCTTCTTGCAGGATTCTTCACAAGCAAAACAATGCCTGTGGAGTTATTCTTGCAAAATGCCATTTGGAATGTTGTTATTCCAGCCCTGGTGTCCAGATCCCACACTGGTGCTGTTCCAAGGAGTTGAGCAGTGTATTGCTGATCCCTTCCCAGAGTCAGCGCTGGTTTCTCTCAGTGCTGCTGGATGAACTCCTCTGTGTGAAGCTGAAGGGAGATGTCACATGTGCTGCGTTTTGCATTAGAAATGGGCTCCGCAGTTTGGGGAGTGAATATTCTGGGGCTGTAGCAGTGCTCCTGGGGGAATTTATCTGTGCTGTTTCCAATTTCTGTATCAGCTCTAAGCCCAAAGTTGGTCAGGCAGCTCCAGTGCAATTCCTGCTTGTCTTGCTGGGAATGTCAGATCCTTGGGCTGTTGGGAAGCAGAGCTGATGACTCTTAGGGGAACAGGGTTAGTGGGAAAATGAATATGAAGAACACTGGCTCTAAACCTAAATAAATTTTACCTGTGCTCTTTTGTTGCCTTCTTATGATGCATGTATGATATAAATTCTCAAAATCTATTTTTATGTTATTGCCAGCAGCCTACAAGTTGAGTAAGTAAGAATTATAGCTGTCATAACAGCATCGCTTATGAAGAAATAAAGGAAAAGACAAACATGTCCATACAGTACTTATAAATCTATTATAAACTGTGGTCTGTGCTTTACTACAACATTGTTAATTTAATCTCCATTGCAGTGTACAGTTGATACAGTAAAGAAAATTTACTGTGCATGGAACTTGAGACCCGATTAACTCATTTAAATATTGGAGTCGATTCTTGTGTGTGTGTGTGTACAAACCTCCAGGAGCTTTGGGATGTGTGATGATCTTGTAGGGATGAAATCAGCTGGCTGCTAATTTGAAAATGCTGTTCATCTCTAATTGCAGCTGGTGTTTAGAGATGTTCTTCCCCAGCAGATGAGGCAGGGCCATGTTCTAGCACTGCTTACATGTCACACCTTGGGACTGACTTTGGAGACACAATCCCTGCCCTGGTGTGCACCTCATGGCAGGAGCAGTCACTTGTCCTGCTCGAGGCACAAAGTGGTCCTAAAATCAGTCCTGGATGGCCAGTGACAGCCCAAGCTGTTTGCTTGTGAGTTAAATGTCCTGTCATGGGGTCATTTCACCACGGGCCTGTCGAGTGCAGCCCCATGTGAGGGATTCATCCCATCTCATCCAGTTTGCTGCTCTGGGAATTGTAATTCCCTGCCAGCCCTCTCAGAGACAGAAGTGGGCAGTGCTTTGATGACCCTGGAATTGGCTTTTTGGCTGGGCCTCCTCCCTGCAGCTCATTTGGAATACTCTGAGGTTTTGCTTTCACCCTTCCCTCTGGCGTATGGCGTGTCCTGGGTTGTTGCTCTAGAAAAGATCTAAGTAGAAGAAAACACTGAATGAAATGAAAACAGGAGTTTTGTGAGAACACCTTTAAAACATGAACACACAGTGAAGTCCTGTGGAAGTTTCTGCTCTCATCCAGGGGTTTATGTTTCTTTAACCCCTCAGGCCACCCAACTACATTCATTTTACCTTCTCATCTCATTATTCAGAGGTTGGCCACACTGCTCCAAATGGCATTCCTAGAAATGTCATGACTTTTTTCCTTTCCTTGGGGCTTGGCCCTGTGCAGAATGCTCATTTTTGGTAAGCTGTGCTGATTAATAACTGTATTTCTCTCCTGTATTTCTAATGTATTTCTATTTTATTTCTGAAATGCCCTTTGCACTCACCGGAGCAGCCAGGTCACCAAGCAAGAGAATGAAAACTGGAAGGAACCACAGTCTAAGAATTCAGTTGGAAAACAAATAAATAAATATCCCACCCCGTTTTTATAGAAAACATTAAATAAACTGGATGTGAGGAAGCTACTGCACTTGCACTGCTCAGGCCTTTGAAGTACAGGTCTATAATGTATTATTTGTTGTGCATCTGCCACTGCTGCAATATCAGCTAATGGAGGAAAGATCCTTTAGATGTCACTTTAGAGAGTAAAAGCACAAGACTTAGTGAGTCCTGGGCTGCAGGAGGGGCTGGTTTCTGCTCCCTCTGTGGCTGCAGGTAGCAGAACTCCCTGCTTTTCCTGACAAGTGGTGATGGAGTGCGTCCTGCTCATGGAGGACGGCAGGACTGCAGCTGAGGGGTCTCTGTAGGTGAGGTAACAGCTGTAAGAAAGGGATCCAGGGAAACACCCACATCCCTCATCAGCCCAGGCAGCCTGGGAAAGGCCAGCTGGGTGCCCACTCACCGCTGATGGGCAGCGCTCGGGCCCTGATCCACTGGGCACAGGCCAGAGTGCAAATCCCACTGAGATCCCTTGCAGCTGGGCTTTGCCTGCCATCCCATCCCTCTTCCCCACAAATGCCCCTTTGCAGCGACGGGAGGCACTGGCTGTACCACATTTACATCTCCTGGTGTCTTCACCCATCAGAGAGTGTCTGGTAGGGATCTTCAAATAGTTTTTCATTCCCGTTGTTCATACAGAGCTATAATGGGGAGTAGGTCAAAGAGAAAAATCCACCTTTTAGCTCTGCTTCTAGTTCAGCATCCCAAGAGGGAAGCAGATGTGACTTTCCTGTGATGATTCACGCCTGCTCTCCTTCAGGTTTGGTTGAGAAGATGTGAGTCCTGAGGAACCTCCACACAGTGCTTGGTTTGGGAGGGGATGTCCCTGGTAATGATTGACTCCCATGCCTGGGACAAACCTCCCTCCACTCCAGCAGCTCCTTCTGACCATGGACCTGGGTGGGACCAGTGACCATTAGTACACTCAGTCTCCTCACCCAAATGATGGAGATAAAAAAAGTCTGTGTAAGATTTAACCCTAAAGCACCCCAGGTTTTCCCGAAAGGAAAGTCTGTGTCTGAGGTGAAAGAACCACTGTATCTCTCCAACACATGGCTCAGCTGAAACTGCTTTAAATATCTGTAAAAACCAATTATTTAGAAGTTGCATAAGCTTCCACTTACTCCTGTACATGAGTTAGAGAGGATTCTGTTTCAGTGTTACTGTACTTCTTGTTTCTGCCACTGACAGCCTATCTACATCATATAAGTAATCTCTAGAGCACCTAATTTAGTACTATTACAGTCCAGATGAAATGTTTATGTAATTTCCCTTCTTTTGAGATAAACTTCAGATACAGAGAGAAAATTGACTGTAAAAATGACATTGTAGGACTCTATATTTATCTTTTCTTAGTGATTTCCATAGCAAATTTACTCCATTTACCATTTGAAGACTTTTTTTCCTGTTGCCTTATTGTAAGCATGGCAAACTGAGCATGAAATTGTGCCATCATGGTGTGTTTCTCCAAATCACACTTGTCACACTTGTAATCTCAGCAGAGGCAAAAGACAGATTTGGTGTCTGGGCTGCACTTGTAGCAGTGATCCTTCTGTAATTACAAAAGGCTGTTTTATTAAATACCACACCTCTGCTATTCCTAGGCTGGAGACAGGGAGAGACATGTTGGGATTAATATTTACAGAGGAGTTTTGCAGCCCCAGCCAGGAGCAGCACTTTGGTGTGATAGGCATTGTCAGGAGACAAAATTTAAAAGCCTTTGCCTCCAACTGATTAGTCCCATATGCATCCTTTGATGCTTAAAAAAAAGGGTTCTTTTCCTCAGGGCAGTAATAAAATCATCCTTTTCTGTCTCATTGTCTAACTGCAGCCAGGACTGCAGTATTTTTGGATATTCTACCAGTCTGCCAAAGGCTGTTGGTGGGTTAAAACAAGTTCCTAGTGAGGAGGGGGAGACAGTCAGGCAGAAACAGACACACAGAGACAATATAAATCTTATTTAAAGTAGGAAACAAAAGGGATCTTTTACACCAGATTTTTTTCTTTGCTTCTTACTTTCCTGATCTTTTTATGTCTTGTATTAGTAGTGCCTTCAATACAGTATCTTTTCAGCTCAGATTCTTGTCTGAATGCCTAGGGTCTTTGGTAAAACAAGGTAAAACTTGCTGGAATTGTAGAAGGTGAATCAAACCTCTCATGCCAATCAAAGTCAGGAAAACATCAGCAAATCCACTGAAAGCAGAGAGCAAACTGTCATAACTCCCAAGCCCACAGGATCTAATATTGGAGAACACCTAGGGCATGGGTGTTTGTGTGCAGAGGGATCATGGAACAAGGGATCTGATGGCTGTGGAGTTGTGTAGTGTAGATGCATTTAAATATCATATAGATTTCATGAGGTTCAGAGTATGTGCTCGAGATGAGATTAGGCAGCATATGGTCCTGGTATCTGTGACTGTCAACACATCCCTTCTCCTTTCATCCATAGAAAACTGTCTGCAAGAGGTAATCTGCTGGTAGGAAAAAAAATCACTTATTTATTGGCAGTCTACTGCAAAAGCCAAACTTAAAAAGCAAGAGTGGCATATTAGAAAATATTAAAGATCCAAGATTAATTTCAATAAATATCCTTGTGAGATGGATAGATGGCTATATTTAAAGGGAGTGGCAGAGTCATTTTGGATAAAAAGCAGTGTCCTTTAGTGGTTTTGTTTTGTCACAGAGGCACAGGTGACATTCAGAGAGAACCTAACTCCTAACCTTTGAACTGCTCCATCCAGTACATGGCCTTGATGCCAAGGAAATTCAGTGTTCAGCTTTCCCTGGCACTGGATGGGGGAGGGAGTTTCTGACTAACATCCATTTTTGATGTGCAACAAAAATGCCATATGGAGTCAAATTGGTGATCATGGCTGCTTCAAATAGAGTGTTATTTCTTATTTGTGACATCTTAACAAAAAAATCCCTTCAAGCTTGTCTTTTAGTGCTGAGCTCTCACATCTTATTGGCCAAGTCCTTGATGAAAACAGGGAACGATCTGGAGAAGTCAGTTTTACACAGGCATTTTTCTGTGTTTTATTTCAAAGGCTCCTATTATTAATAAATTGTAAAGAACATTCTTTTAATTTACTGCTGTACCTTCTCGTTGCCATGAATTCATTTCCTGTGATGATCATGGCAACACAAAGGCTGGCTCTGTAAATTCGGGGTTGTGCAGCGAGACCTGACAGTGCAGGGTCCCTGCAGCACAAGGCATGGAGTGTTCCCAACTCCCAGTGTTGGGTGGCAATTAGCTCCCTAATGCTCCCAACCTTCCCACCTCCCACCTCCTCTCACTGGGGATAATATTGACATTTAGAAGCTGCAGACAAATGCTGCAGTAAGGAAGGGAATGCTTTTTTAATGGAATCTGCTGCCATAGCTGGGAGAGAGCAAATGTGTGTACACAATTTGCATGCATTTCAATGTGTATCTCCTGATGAGTTTCAGGGCACTGTTTGTTTCAGGGGGGAAAATAGCTGATGTAGTCACCATAATTGAATGGAGTCTATTTTAAATATTCTAATGTGGGAGAGAACCCTTCTCTGCAGAAGGCCAAAGTGAGCCTGTGTACCTATGAAATCACATTTCAGTCCTCAAAATAGTCCTGGAGTAATACATAGACTTTATTTTGCTCCTGGCACAGATAAAAGTCCCTCAAAAGGCTTGATGGCAGTGATGGATCCTGGACACTGCTAAGCCTGTCACTGGCTGGGACATCCCCTTGGTCCCTTTTGTCCTTTGGCTTTAGGAACCGTTGGCTCCTGCCTTAGCCCCAGCTCTGGCCGCCCCACAGCCCGTGAGGGACAGGTATGGACATGCACCTCAGCACTTCTCCCTGGACCTGCAGGCTTTTAGCATAAACCCCATGAACCCACCCGGGACTCTGGCTAAACACCAGCTGCAGCAGTGCTGTTGATGTCTAAACTCTGGGACTCACTTGTCCAGATTAGGGCAGGTTGCCCCCAGAGCTCGGGGTCACACCTCAGCTCTGTAGTCACCCCTGGATCTCTCTGGTGCCATGATCAGCCCAGTGACAGGAGAACACAACCAATGATGAGGTGAAATTCCTCTGAAAAGCTGCTCTCCACCTTACCCTTCCCTTGATTAGTGACTTGGACTCTCAGCATTTCACACATTGGGCAAAGGCTTGTCTACCCTAAGCCAAATCCTTCAGGAATTGCTTTCCCCCATATTCTGACACAAACCAGCTTTAACTGTGTCTTTTCCTTCAATAGCTTTGTTTTTAGGGTAAAGAATATAGAAGAGGTTTAGGAAATTGGATACAGTCATGTTCCATCCTGTGAATACAGCAGACACAGCTTCTTGTCTATGCATGTGTTTAGCTACTCCTCATAGTCTTGGGTTGAAGACTTCCAGCAAAAACCATCCAGCAGCTTCCAAATTTGACACTGGGGATGGGCCTGTGCAGGGCCAGGAGTTGGACTCGATGGTTCTTGTGGGTCCCTTCCAACACTGCATATTTTGTGATTATATCTACACATATATCCATAATAGGTAATTTTATATATTCATATGAGTTTAAGAAATTCTTCTTTGGGGGGATATGAGTTGGGAAGTTTTTTATTTAGTGGAACTTGATTTTTAAAGAACTCAAGACACCCAGGAAAATGGTAGAAGTGGTGGAGGTGGAGCAGAGGCAGGCAGGCAGCAGGGATTCCTAAAACACAGCTACTGGAATAATCCAGCAAATTTGACACTGAGCTTTCCTCTGTTTGTACTGTGGCACTGGTGACTCTTTGAGGAGAATTAGGGAATGATGGCAATAGGAACTCACATAAAACATGCATTATTATCCAACCCTTATCCATGGCAAATTTTACAAAAGTGACAAATTCAATTTATTTTCATTAAATTTTCCAGTTGCCTGGAATACCAGGAAACATTGTGATCCACCTGGATTCTTTGCCTTGTCTCAGACCTGAAAGGAAATCTCTAGTCCACAAATGATCAAGATTAGTATTTGCTTTGCTTTCATGAAAGGTTACCTGTAGAGTGCCTCATATTCATTGGGAAATTTATTTCCTGATGAATCCAATTTACATTAATGTGGGCTCATTAAAAGATAATTATTGTGCTGAGAAGAGGACCACAGCATCCATCAATAGAACATCTGTAATTGTTTTAGTCGTATGATAAAGAGATAATTCTGAGTTCAGCTTTTCATAATGCCACTCTCATAAATGTCAAAACTGGATCCTTATTGTAGCAGCTATGGCAAAACTTAATTACTCTGATAATTATTATCAAGAAGCAGATGTCTCGCACCAGCTCACCTTCTCTCCATTAACGCAGTATAGAAACCTTTAATGTTTTAACAATCAGGACTTTGAAAGAGACTACAAGGGTCATAAATGTTAAAATATCTGGATCAGCCAAGCTTTGCTTGGAGGAAATTAGCACTTTTGAAGGCAGCACTTGGAAAACTGTTAAACAGTGGTCCAGCTGCAAAACTCTTCTGTACACTTTCCCATCATCGGAAAAGATTTAGTGAAGATACTAATGAGAAAATTTGGTTTTATCTGATGAATTTTGGTCCATGTGTGGAAGCACACACTAGAGTTCTGGTTGTGTTAGCAGGCTAACCCCCTGATTAACATTACATAAGAATAAATAAAAAATCCTTGCATTTATAACTCTATACCTTCTTGTTCCAAGTATTTCAAAAGGAACTAATTAAGCATCAGAGCACCTGAATAAACTGGGAAGATGCCCTGTAGAATAGAGTTCATGGTTTTTAGCCTTGATAATTTCTTCTTGGTGTAGGCAAACACACATTTGATAACAGGAGGAGGAAATAAAGGAAATTAACAGTCAGGAAGAAGCAGAAGGGCAGATAAAGGGTCCAGTCCAGTGCTGGAAATCAGTGGGAATGGTGTGTGAGGTGGTGGGGATGTCCACGTGTGCTACTGGTAATTTTCTCACCTGGCAGGAAGAGTGTAACAGCCAGCCAGCAGAAAATTCACTCCCAGGGGTGCCCTGGGACTGCAGTTCCAGGGCTGGGAGAGGAACTAAAGGGACAAACAGACAAACAGACCTCATACTGTCCCTTCCACCAAGGGACAGCCATGCTGGGACTCTGTGATGCCACACAAGTGCCTCCATGGCAGCAGCAGCTCTGCCATTCCTCGTGCATCTCTCCTGTGAGCACTGCGTAAACCTCTTTTCTCTGCCTCGCTGGAAAATTTATACAGGAAAAAAATATTTACTGATGCCTCTGACAGTCAGAAAACCCAAAGAGTCAGGAGTGAATTCATAAACAAACTGACTACAGAGGCTCTAAATGTCCAGCAAAAACAGAGACCTAAAAAGAAGAGAAAAAAGTCAGCACCATTTGATTCAAAGAATATGCATTAAATTCTCATTCCTAAGGTTTCCTTTCTAGTTTGTACTTGCAGAAGGCACTTGCAATTGTAAGGACGTTTTTCAGCCTAAAACTTTGCTCATCTGTTTGAAGAATACCCTCACTAGGAACTGAGTCATGCACCCAGGTTTGGAGTAGTGGCTGCAATCTACCACTTTGATTAAAAAGTCTAATTTAAAATTACAAATGTATTTTTCAAACCATTCTTTCAGCTCTGTAAGTGCTGAGTTTCTTTGTGAAGTGTAATACAGTTACTTTTATGTAGTAATACAGTTCTCAGTGTGTCTCAGATAACATCAGGCTCTTACATATTCTGGCTAGGCAATGAATTTCAGTTAATAATGATGTTTGGGACATTAGCACCTTTCATCTGGAAACACTGAAGAAATACAAAAACAATACAGAAACCTGAGAGCAGGATTTGTGACCAAGGCACGAAATGTGGGCCGTGATTCATGTCTCACAGTGGGTCAGGCTCTTCTCTTTCCATCCCGGGCTCTCAGATCATTCCCCGTACAATGGGCTCGGAGCCAGATCTAACATTATATTTTTATGGCACTGCAAAGCACAAACCACCTCCCACTGCTTCTTTCATTTCACAAAGGTGGGAATACGACTGTGCTCCGGCTCGACTCAGGAGTTCATCCATATTTAGAAAGGCATTTAGCACATCCCAGGCCAAGTTTGCATATGCATATGCATGGGCTGAAGCAAAGCAAACGCTGTAAGACCAAACCCAGCTCGCATGAGGGAACATCCAGTGCCGTGACACGGCTGCAAGACTGAGCAGGGTGAGTCTGGCATGAAACCCAGGCCTCTGGCTGCCCCAGCTGAGTGCTTTCACATTTCCCTGCTGTTCTGCCCCACAGCCTTCCTATGCCACAGGCTTTGCAGAAAAAATGTTTTCCAAAGATATAGCAAAGACACACGGCATCATTTTACTGGAATTACTACAGAGACCAAAGTTGTTGTGAATCCATCAGTGCAGATCACTGAGATAACAATGCTGTTCCTACACAGGGTTTTTTATCTTAAACCATCCATGATTAGAAGAAAGTTCTGTATATCACAGTGAAAAGCAGGGATCCTTGAGTTCCCTCCAATATTTTTAAAGGCTATCACTACCACAGATAGGGTAGAGGAAATGTACCTGCCTGTGGAAAGTTAGATGGAAATAGATACAGACTGTACCTGCAGCTGAAATAATGACTGAAGGAGCTGTCTTCAGATGAAGAGCACACTTCTGAAATACCCTGTCGCAGAGCATTTTTTTCTGAAGTTAAACCTAGACAGAATCTCTCCTAGGAATAGGGAAAATTGATTTGCTTACTGAATTGCTCACAGGAAAAGCTGATGTTGAAAGTTAAAGTAATTACAAAGAATGGAAAACAATTGGGTCCAAATCAGAAGGTTTTTTAAAATCACTGCTCCTGCCTTTGACTTAGGCAGTAATGCAGGGCTCTGCTCCCATCACAGCGAGGATTTGGAATGCATAAAGACATGAGCACTCATTGAGCATACGCAGTAATGTCTGAAAAACAGATCTATAATTTCTTTCTTTTCCCTCTTGCTTGGTTTACCAAGGTGTCCCTGGGGTGCTCATTGTTAAACATATTCATAAAAGTCCTCCAACTCCAAGAGAAGTGAAAGATAGAGAGAAAAATCCTGCTTTTGGTTAGAGCTGAGCAGCACCAGTACAATTTGCCAGTGGCTCAGCTCCTCCCTCGGTGTAAATTAGCACTTACAACTCCAAATGGAGTTTTGTGGTTTCCACCAGCTTGTTCTGCTTGCAGCATTACAAGTGACAGCTGAGTTTGGCTCGTCCTGCTAGAACAAATAGGAAAAGGAGAGAACAAAATATCCTTTGCCAGCACTTTCCAGATGATCTTTCTTTGTGATAGAAGTGTTTGTATTTTAATAAGTGCCTTTTTCACACAGTCCAGCTACTTTTTCTTGAGCCTACAGAGGGAAGACACAAGCAGATCCTCAGTGGGGGCAACTGATGGAGCCTCAGCAGTGAAATGGGAAATTCTTTGAGCACAAACCTGTAACTCCTCACCTGTAGCCAAGTGGTTACTGTGAGGTGGGGCTGCTGGAGCTGTGAAAGGGCCCTGAATGATGCAGGGATCTGACACAGCCTGGAGCTTTCCCACCAAGGAAGTCCCTACCTGCTGTAGTGGCAAGTGTAGTGATTATGCAACTCCAGCTCTGCCTTGTTGCTCTTTCCTTTCCTTGTGTTAGAAAATAGCACGTGTACTCTATGAGATCTCCATTTTGTGCTTTAAAATCTATATTGTATGAAATGTCAGTCTGCCCACTTTTGTCACTCTGAATGCAATAAGTATCAGGTTAATAACAATGACTGGTAGAAAACCAGCTCCATGGGAATTGGGGTGGGTTAGCTGAAAAACTCCTCTGATTGAAAAAGAGTTAAAAGCCATGTCATCCTGTCACCTTGCAGTGTGACAATGCTCCCTGCTCAGCTTTCATTTCCCTGCCACCTCAACACCAACCGCTGCTCTGACAGTTCCCACAAGGGTCCAAAGGCTGGAGAAGGCTTGGCCAGGCAGCTCCTCCCCGTTCCCTGAGCTGCAGCACATGGAGGGTCAGCACACTCCCACTTTTGCTGGTCTAGAACATTCTCCTTAGGAATCTCTGCCTGTAAGAGACTCACCAGACCCCAAAAAAGCAAGCAGAAACATCATTGCTATTTTTAAAATGCCTCTAACCTTCTGTTGTCCTCATCATTGATTTGTGATTGGAAAAAAAAGAGCAGGGTAGGATTTGATAGGTGACCTCTGACATGAAAGAATACAGCAGTGCACAGCTAGAAAGGGAAAGAAAGAAAGAAGGGAAAAAAGATAAAGGAGAAAGTTTTAGGTACCTATAGTGCATCACATGCACGTACATGACTGAGAAAGTATAAGAAACCATATGTTTCTTATTCCAATTGTCCTCTGCACCCTTCTCTCTGAAGAAGGGATAGTAATGAAGTTTTATTACACATAAAATTAGCTTCTCTAAGTGCTACCATTAAATAGATAATAAAAAGAGTTGCCTGAATCTTGCAAAAGAATTGTTTTTTAAAATGTCACTTAATTGCTAAATGACTCCAGCTCCTTTCCAACTACTTTATCTTTGCAACAGTGAAGACTTCAGCAGCTGACTGAAAGGTTTTATGTCCCTCTTCTTCATTCCCTGCAAGGAAAGGCAAGAGAGAGAGGGAGCCTCTTACACACTGCAGCAACTTTTGGTGTTGGAGCACCCAGTCTGGCCCTGGCCCCTTCAATGTCCCCAGGACAGAGCCACCCACCAAATAACAACTCCTTGGGGTGTTCAGGGCTCTCCCAGGCCCTGGCTCAGCCCCAGTGTCACCAGGATGTTCCAGAAAGAAAAGTTACCCAAAAATCATCACAAGCATGCTTTCAAACATAACTGAACATCAAAAGGAGTCTTCTCTGGGTTGGTGGGGATGGGTCTGTAAGCCCTGAGTTGGGGTTTAAAGCTGTTTCAGGTGAGGTGTTCTTCCCTGGAGCCAGGGATGAACCATCAGTGAACAAAGAAAGGAAATGGAAGGAGGCAGAGACAAGGGGAAGATTCACACCCACAAAGTCCTGTTTGGGTCCCCTTTCAGGCATGTTCATTGCTCCTGTTTGGGATATTCTGTGTGAGGCTGGAGCCCATTCCTACAGCCCCCGGGACCTGGCTCTGCTTGGCTTTGCCCGGCTCCAGTTCTGTGGATTCCTTTGCATTTGCTCTACCTTCCTTGTTGTACCTACTCATTTAAACCTAGTTCAACAAAGCTTTTGAGAACAGGTTTAGCATTAATCTCATGCTTTGAAATAGTTTCAGTTGAAGCTTATGGGTGTCTGGCTGGAGTAA
This sequence comes from Dicaeum eximium, assembly GCA_013396995.1. Classification (NCBI taxonomy): domain Eukaryota; kingdom Metazoa; phylum Chordata; class Aves; order Passeriformes; family Dicaeidae; genus Dicaeum; species Dicaeum eximium. The sequence continues at coordinate 1,360,974 of VWZP01004535.1, read as the reverse complement.
GTGCTGCTGTTATGAGCAGCTTGGGAAAAGCCCATCAGCTGTGTGCCTAATGCCTGAGCATCCCCATGCTGAGCACTCTTATTTGAGAGCAAAGGATCCCAGGGACGTTGGCAGAAGGCTTTCTGGGCTTTCTGGGCTTTCTGGGCTTTCTGGGCTTTCTGGTTTTATCCACAGCCTAAAGCATCATCAGTAATAGAGAACTGCATCACTGTCTCTTCCACGTCTCCTTATCCTTCAAGAGTTCTGTTTAGATTATTGTATAAATCAGTATGAGTCAAGTTTGACTTTGATTTTATCCAAGGATGCTGTCTAAGCTCCTCTCATACTGTACAGAAAAAACACCCCTTGTCACCAAATCCTGTCATCTTTATCCAGTTTTTCTTGGATGAAATGTCTGTGGGACTCAAATGTCAAGGTTAGTTCCAGTTTTCTTAAAATCTTACAGGATCTCATATCAAACAGGTGGAATTTTCTCCAGCAAAAAGGCCACTCTAGGCTGTGGCCAAATTCTGCACCAAGTTTTAATTGGGAGCTCAGAGAATTAATTAGGTATGTAAAAATTGTTGGCAGTAATGAGAACACATGTCCATCTCCAAAGCTGGAACCTATGGTTGAAGAGATGAATTGCTTGGGAGCACATCCAGCACTGATTGTTTTATGTGAGATCCCAGTGGTTTCCTTGGGAATTCCTTTATGGAAAGTCAGTGGAATATGGCACCCTGGTCATTGCTCCTTAAGAGACTTTAATGACTTCAATGATTTCTATGACTTCAGCTGCCCCACAAGACAAGGGAGATGGTCTGAAACATGTGATGTGGTCCTGGGGTGAATGTGGGTGATGCAGGAAAGCCAGGTGAGAATTAAGTGGGTTATCTGAAGTGCTTGTGAATAAACTCCTCACCCTACACTGTCAAATTGTCTCTTCTAGATAGATCCACAGAAAAAAATATTTTACTCAAGTTTGCAGAGCTATATCGTATTCCTGAGACAATTTTCCATATCCTGGTACATGAAAATGTAAATTTTCTTTAGGTGTGCCGATGGTCCTTCTGAAGAGAGATCAGAGGAATCTTAAATGTCTTAAAGCAAATCAAGCTCTCCAGATATGGTTGTGCTTTTGAATATGCAAAATATCATGACTGGAAGGTCTTCTAGCCAGGAGTCTCTGAGCTGATGTTGTTCAGGCCGTTGACAATTCCACTTTCTCTTCCCACAGTGCAGATGTTCACAGTGCTGAAATGCTATTTATGGGTAAAGAGAGATGCTATTACAATACTCTGGCAATGAAGGGAGAGTTCTGTGGGTTCATTTCTTCTTTGTTAAATACAAAACCCAATAAAGGGATTTGGAAGATGTCTGGGAGGGATAACTAGCAGAGAGTGAAAAAATAGGGAAAAGGAGAGACTGATGGAATGGTATAGATCAGAACACACGCAGGCAATTCCCTCTGGTTTATATTCTGATCACACAACAGTGTTACTCTGCAGTAACTCCTTGAAGCTAATAGTTTATAAAACAAAATTAGTCTGGAGAGAAAAGCAGGAATCACACATTTGTAAAAGGGGAAGAGGAATTTGACCTCATCGAGAGACATTAGTGAGGAATAACGGGGGGGGGGGGAAATTCTCAGAAGTCTTAAATTGCACTTTGAAAATGGATGTAGGCTCTGTGTATCTGTGATGACAGAACATGCACATGCAAGTCCAAGGAGCTTTGTGCAGCTGCTCCTGAGGGGCCTGGCAGCCAGGGCTGGGTTTGTCAAAGCCCTGCGTGTGCTCCAGCAAAGCCAGAACCACCTCAGACAGCACAGAGAAATCTGATGCAGCATCAACAGTTTACACACTTAAATCCAGTCACACATCAGCTTTTAGACTTTCTATCCCTTCTGAAAGTAAGATTTAGGTTCCTGATATGAAGCATTTTCAAAGATTTTCTTCTGCAGCTGAAGCAAGTCAGCGATTTCTGCTTCCTGCATTGTGTGGATCTTGCCTTTGGCTGCTAGGGCCAGTTTAATAAGTGGCAGTCACTGCATTGGGTTTGCAGAGCCAGGTTTGCTTGTGGGGGACCACAGGAGTGAGAAGGTTCTGTGAGAAGCTGCCAGAAGTTCTCCCATGTCCCATGGAGCCAACACCAGCCAGCTCCAGGATGGACCCAACGCTGGCCAAGGCTGAGCCTGTCAGGGGTTACTGGAAAAACAGAGTTAAGTGGGGAAAACCCCAAACCTGTGCATTTGCACTTGGTAGGAGGAGTGAGAACATGGGAGAGGAAGAGCTCTGCAGACCCCAAGGTTGTATTTTCTGTCCCTTGTCCAGGTGAGGAGGGGAGTGACAGAGTGGCTTTGGAGGGCGCCTGGTGCCACCAGGGACACCCCACCCAGGCACTGCCAGGGCAGCACATTTGGACTCTCTGTTTGCTAAGCTGTCATGTCAGTGTAGGCTCTGGAATGATTGGTGATTTCAGGATGTTGTTTTCTAAAGGGATTGGAAAGGCTGGGAAATGAACTCCTAAAATACTGTGTAATGTGTGTAACTCTTTTGAAAAGTGTTTTGGAGTATCAGCTCTTTGAGGAGGTGAGCACTGTGCATATTAAAATGATGCCTTTTCAAAGCTTTGAGCTGTTGCTAAAATGTTACAATAAAAAAGTCATTCCCTCCCAAACACATTACCAGTTAATGCAAACACAGGATTTTAAAAAATCCATTCCATTTAAAAAAAGCCATTCCATTCCTTGGTGCTGAGAGCAAGGAAACAATGCAGAGGCTGCAGCCCCATGCCAGTGACCTCCTGTGTGACTCAGTGCTCCTCTGGAGAGGAGCATCATGCTGGGGCTGTGGCTCTAATTAAGGGACAATAGGCAGGAAGAGCTCCAGAACTTTTGACTGGGGTCAAGAATACCTTTTGATCAACTAATGGAGGCATCTTAGGATGAAAGTCATGAATGTTAAAAGCCATTTCAAACCAGCATTGGAATAGGATAAGCAACACTTGAAGCACCTGAGATCAAATAAGCAATTGTTTTGTGGAAATTCTTGATCAAAGAACCAGCAGTTCCCTGCCTGCTGCATCACCAGGCTGTGAGAGGGGGAAGTAAGCACCAAAATTCAGGTGTATCTCAGCTAAAACACTGCACAGACATGGGCAGCTGCACCCTGCAGGAGCTCAGGATACATCCCTACCTCCAGCACTACAGGAAACAACAGAAGTATTTTCCTACTTGAGTTCCAGATGCGGGGAGAAAAAAGGATGTTACCAAGGGGAAAATGCAATATGCTGACCATCTGGTGAGGCACTTGCAGGCAGGGTGAGATCTCAGCTACAGGAATGGATCCCCCACATCTCTCTTAGCCAGACTGCCAGGCAGCAGAGATGCAGAAAAGATTTGGCTATTACGAGGTGCTGTGAAATACCATGGTACTTGAGAGGATTAACATAACCAAGTGTAGGCTTCAGCTGCTTGACTCTTTGTGTGTTTTGCACTTATGTAACATAATGTAGCAATAAATAATGTGGTATTGCATTAGACCATATGTTGAACATTAGCAGGAGTGATGTCACACACTAATTACCGTGAACAAATGACCTATGATTTCAAATCCATTCTTTCAGAAATGTGCAAATTTAACCCTGTTTAAAGTGGGAAGGGCCAAGCAGGTCCTTGCTGAGGAGGCTGGATGAGGTCAGGCCAGGTCTCAGTCCATGGGATTGGGATCAGCAGGGTCCCCGAGCGGGCAGAGGCCTGTCTGGGACAGAGCTGGAGACCAACACAGCTCCAGCTTAGCTCAGGCAGCGGCTGAGGGTCCAGGGCTGAGCTGAAATGCAGCCTCTGGGTCCTTGGGCTGTGGGTGGTGGTCCCAAGGGAGGCTGGGCAGGGCTGTCCTGTGCACCCAGCACTCTGAGAGAACAGCCCAGTGCAGAGAGCACAACTGGAATGGCACTGCCAGGGGCTTCTCTCCAGTGAGGAGCTTCCCCATTGTCCAGGAGCACTTTGGAAGTCACTCCCAGCTGTGCTAACCCTCTGCAGAAGTTCTGGTGTGTCAGGTCGTGCACAGAATCAGTGCTGGAAGAGACCCACAGGATTATCCAGTCCAACTGTGTGACATTGTTTCCGTTTGACCGGAATTTGACTTTTGCTTACCAAATGCAACTTCCTTTCCAAGCTAACTTTTTAACCATCCCATCTTTAAGAACCTTCCTCAGAGGGATGGGTCAAATTTGGAACACACTGTCAATGCCAAATTCTCTCCCTTGTGCAATGCAGAGGTTACACTGGTGTTCAGCCTGTGTAACAAACTAATGTTTACAGACTATCATTCCTCATTTCTCTCCTTGGAATCAGGCACTGCATAGATATTTTTGATAAATTATTAAATATATCCACCTGGTAGTCAGGTTGAGCAGTGTTCATCCTAAAGGCTCAAAAAATAGCACATTGCAAGTGCAGTTTTTACTTATTATGCAAGACTTCTTCTGCAAGCAGAAGTGAAGAGTGGGAGAGGTGCAGATACAATCCCATGTGTTGATGGAGTGATTACTTCAGGAATTCATTTATGTTTTCTAAAAAACTTTATGCAGATTTGTCCAGGTCATTTGGAGCTCTGCCTCTCAACTATGCACATGCTGAGGATTATGAAACCCCACTGAGTTCTCATCCTCTGAATTCCTTTTATCTTGTTTTCACTTTGGACTGCATCATACTGAAATTTAGTGGGAATATGTTACTTCCCTAACTGCAGAGTTACCATAATGCATTTAACATGGCCTGCATATCAATTACATTCCTATAATCATGGATTAAAGAGTCTGGAACGGCACATATAAAGAAATCAAGAATTTAGTTAGGTTTTATAACTGTGGGCTTAGAGTCAGTGAGAAATAAAAATGCATGCAGGCTTGGTTTTCCTTCTCTTCCCTTCCTTGGGCAGCTGCCCAAATGTTGCATCTCTGAGTTAGAAAAAGGAGTCGGGTTTGGCTCCTGTACAGATTCCACATTCACTGAGCTGCTTTCTTCATTTAGTGAGCAACACTGGCCACATTCATCTTTATTAGGCTGTAATGGGAGTCACTGCACGGCAAGCCTTGATCCTGAGCTCTGCATAAAACTGCAGCTTGCAGATGCTCTAATCCTACCAGCTATTAGCACAATAAATTTGTAACTGATATATAGGTGTAAGTCTTCCGCATCACCTACCTGAAAGCAAGAGTTATGAAATTTAATAAACTGCCTGTGTCCTTGGAGCTGTGATCTCCCTTCATGGAGGAGAACAAAACCTCCATCAGTGCTCCTGACAATTATTAAAATCGTTGTTAATGTACTATGAGGAGTAATTCACCATCAGGGCAAGCTCTGAGACACAGTAGGCAAATTTAAAATATTTTATTGTGCTAATATTACAGTTACAAGTGATATTTTAAAGCAATTTGCCATGATAATGTCAGTGCAGTGCTAAGTAGTTCCTTTTAATGCTGTTCACAGAGAAGCTGATATGCACACAAATGTAGCAAAGCTTCTGAAAGACTGGCTTAATACAAGGAAAAAGCAAAATCAGTGTGATCCAGCACAGTTGTGAGGAGAGAGATGCTGGGTGGGTTCCTGGAAGGGTGTGAGTGCCTGAGCTGAAGCAGTGTTGAGTTACAGGTTGCAGCCAGGACACACCAGTGGCTCTACCACGGAGCTGGTGCAGTGCAATTTACATCTTTTTCTTTCTAAGGAAACCAGAAATACTATAAACCTATTCAAAAAGAGTTAACTTATCTCCAAGGCACTATTTCACCACATTTCTAGGATATTAAGACAAACTAATCATGTCTCTAATAAAGAAATGCTGTTTTTCCTCAGCACTATGCAAGGGAAGCAGCATCTTCCTGGAGGTGTATATTTGATGAACTGCAGCACTGATTATTTGATTGATTTAGCTATCAGAGAGGTTATAATAATAATAAACCAATTCAAGACATCATTAACTAGCAGAGCATTTGAAATAATACAAATGAGACAATGATTCATGGGCATGTTCAGAATTATTTTTGTGGACTGTTGGGGTCCTTAGGTATTTCGGGCCAGTTTACACAGAATTAGGGACACTTAGGTAATGCTGTTCCCTGAGAGAAATTCTTGATCATAACTAGTTTGGAACCAAGCAGAAAACAGAAAGAGAATCTAGACCATCAAAAGGAAAGGAACAATATCTCCAGAAGAGTTAGAAAAATGCAGAAATTTACAGAGAGCTCAGCACAGGGTAAGAGTGGGAACTACCTCCAGCCACCAGATATTGGACCAGCAGTTACCTCAAATTTGGGTTGGAAGGCTTTGGCAAAGAAATGGTTCTTTGTTATGCTTTTGTTGGTGCTCCTTCACCTATGGGTGTCTTTAATCATGCAAATGTGTGCCTTAACACGATTGTGGAGACAAATATTGGTGATATTTGTGAGTGCTGTGGATGCCTGGGTTAAAGGCTGACTTTTGAGACATGTGTGAAGCTGTCATGGGATTAAAGAAATGCAATTTATAAATGTATTAATTTGTTTGGTGAAACATCTGAGTTTCCATTGCTGTCTCCTGTAGTCCATGAGTTTCCCTCCCCGCACTGATGGTTTGAGGATCTTTAGCATAAACAAAGACTTTGTAATAATGGTTTCCCCATCTCTCCTTCCTTCTGACACTGTGCACCTCCTTTACATCCAATGGGCAAAACTGATCTCCTGCAGAGACTTTGGAAGCCACAGAAGAGGCTCCTCATCCCCTCCTGAGACCAGGTGGCCTTAACGTGCTATTGGAAGTTTCATTCACATTTTCTACAGTTCCTCTTTTTTGCTGCAACAAAGGCCTTTCTTTAACTAGGCCACCCATTAATGATCAGATACTTTTATCCTTTCTTGCCAGACACAAACTCTTTTCTCCTGTCCATAATATTCTTGTCTGTTTCTGCTTCATAATCAATGTAGGCAGTTTTATTAGTTCCAGGATCTAATTTAACATCAAAAGAATCAGACCACCTCTCTGGTGTGTGAATGACTGGCAGAGCTGATTCAGAGAGGACATAAGGCACGTTTAGGATTCTATAGAACCAGGGTTTCTGTCCGCCAGCATCGCTGCCTTAAATGCAGGGAGAGCTAAGGGAAACCGTGGTGGGTACAAAAGCAGCAGGAATGAGTTTTTTGTGCCAGATCCCCAAAGTGTGCCTGTAAAAGTGTTTCCTAAGGCAGCTCTCCATCACTGCTCGTGTTAAACCTTTTAAATCCATGTGTAATCTGGTAAATCTCATTCATCCAGATAGATGGATTTGAATGAGAGCTCACCCTGCGAGGAAAGACTGGCCTGGAGAAGATAACAGTTCTTATTTGTCATCCTCTGTTATTGTAACCATATTACAGAGGATAATGAAGTGCAAGGGACAGCAATTAGTTGGTGGCAGCACAAGTGATAAGCACAGCACCAGGACTTTCATATACTGTGGTGTGCAACGCAGCCTATTGATTTAACGGCGGGTTTTCTCCCTTTCACTCTCTGTAAAAAACAGCACCGAGATTTATGTGAGCAGCACTGCTTTGGAATACAGATCAGGCTGGAGAAACGCTGGTGTGAACCTTTGGATGCTCACAGTTTAAAAAAGCCCAGCCTAGGTTAATTCATAAAGTGCCTTCCAAACGGGCTGGATGCCGTGTGCTCCCCAGTAGGGCTCCTTGGCTTTGTTCCTCACACCTGACTGCTGATTAATCTGCCTTTTAACTGTGCCTGTGTGAACCACACATGCTTGGAGCCACCAGCAATGTGTCTCTCTCCAGGCTTCTCCAAACTGGGTCACCCTTCAGCTATTGGTTAGTGGGAAATTATTCCCTTTGAGATTCCCAAGCCACTCCATGGGGCCGACTATTGTTGTGTTCTGGCACTGAGATTGTAGAACAGATTATGGGCAATCTGTCAGTTCAGGCTGTTCAAGGAGAGATGAAAAATCAGACACGTGTTGCTCTCACACACTGAGCAGTTCGAACAAAGACAACAGAAAAAATATCTTTCTCCATTTATTATTCCATTATTATTTCATATTATAATATGGCAAGTAAAGCATGAAGTGCACCTTGAATAAAGAACTTTAATGATGTATGGCCCTTGGCATTATCAAAATGTTCCTGTGGACCTCAATGGAGAATAATTTCAGGTGTCTTGAGTTGGTTCTGATGTTCAGCAGCTTCCACAGACCCCATGGAGACTGAACCCCACCCCAGGAATCACCTTTGGTTGCACCTAAGAACATTTCACTTGTCAGGGCTGAGGCCAATCAGCTACAGGGTGATGATGCATTTAGATTAGTTTGTAATTAATCTTTCCTGGCACAATTTGATACTTGAAAATGAGAATCCAGAAGAACTTATTGTTGATTTTGGAGAGGATTTTAAGATCAGTGGAAATCGTGGCCTTTGAATACAACCAGGCCACCAACATCGTAGGAATCCTTGTATGGAATTCCAGAAGTGTCCAAGGCCAGGCTGGATGGGGCTTGGAGCAACCTGGGAGAGTGGAAGGTGCAATGAGATGGTCCTGAAAGTCCCTTCCCATCCAAAGCATTCTCTATTCCTCCCTCTCTAACCTTGAATTATGTAACAATGGGTCACAGGCTCTGCCTTGAGCAGGGTATGGCTTTTTTTAGCTTTGTCTCTGATAAATAATCATCTGCCAATGAACATGTTTAATATTTTCACCTAATATTGTAGGTTAAAAAGAGAATTGCTTTGGAAATTTCGTTCTGGTAAACAAGCAGTGGGATGTCAAATGCCACAAAAAACTGCTCCAGTCACTGCAATGCTTAATGTTTTCTAGTCTTGGTTTTATATCAGCTTTCCAATTACAACTACAAAGGCACAACCCCAATGTTGATGTAATTAGAAGACATATAAGCAAATTAAGAATTGAATACATATTTCAGAGCTTAGAATAAACAATCCTAATAACCTTTTTAGCCATTAAAGAAGCCTATTTTTTTATTCTAAATAAAGGACATTCTGGCAGTGGCCGAACAAGGATGAGAAAGTTGTGCGGAATTTGAGTTAGTGGGGTGATTTACTGTGGGGCAAGAATGCCCTCCCAGCCCTGGCCCTGGTTTAGATGGTTTCTCGTGCTGTCTGTTGGCCAGGTCAGTCACTGGCTGGATCCTCGGCTCTTGGATTAAACCAGAAAACAGCCCCATGGATGCTGCACCCCCTGTGCCCTCAGGCAAGTTGTAGGAGTAATGATCCAAAAGGGTTGAGGAGTTTTATTGCAGCAGGGAGGCAGCAGGGGTCAAATCTGTACCAGAAAACCTATAACTAAGTCTGTAATTCTTTTATGGGCAAAGCTGCAGGGTTTTCTGCTTGATTAAGGATTGCATGATTGAGGCCAGTGACATTAACAGGCACAATGTCCCCTCTGCATCTAAAATAGTGCTCAAACATGACAGGAAAAGCCATGGAATAGCAAAATCCCAACACTTTCTTGCTGGTAAGAGTGGCTGCATGCTTCCTGTGCTTCCCAGCTCTATAAATGGGATTAATTTCTCTTTTTTTTTCTGCCATTAAAAGCAATTTTTGGAACTTCCCTGTTGTATTTAATGCATACCTCTTGCCTGTCCAGGCTCTGCACTTCCCCAGCTTTGTTTTGAGGCTACATGATCAATAAATGTCAGTGCTGCAGTGCTTTGCCAGTTCAGGTATCAGAAATGAAAACAGAAGCTCCAGCTCTCTTTTACTGGTTGTGACAAATTGATTCTTTTTGGTCTACCTTGCATTTCTCTCACTTCATGTGTCTGAAGAGAGGGGGATTTCTCACAGCACCTGCTGCTGGGCCAGCCTGAATTCCAAGATCCTTTAAAGATTTGTTATTAAATTTGTCTTGTGCTCAGTGGGATTCTTATAATTTGAAACCATTTGTGTTAAGGCAGTTAAACATACTTAAACAGAGACTGTCCATGCAGAATGAACCTGCACTTGTAATTACAATTTGTCCAGGAATACTCAGGACTGTGCAATTAGGTGAGGAATTATATGCTTAAAGGACCACTTGGGCACTTTATGGCGAATAAAAACATAACTATTCATAAGTACAGATGCATATATGTTTGCTTAAAAAGAAACAACAAACAGTTATTGGATCCCCAGAGGAACCATTTATTCCCTTCCCCAGGAAATAAGAGGACTGACTTGTGCTGAAGGAAGGATTTTTATCCTTGCTGCACGAAACCTTACCAGGATTGTTTTCCAATTACTGTTTTGAGTCACAGCACAAGTTCAGGAATGGATTAATCTGAAACTTTACTTGTAGCTCCCTAAAATACATCCACAGTTTACCCTGTTTTGTAGCCAGTTTTGCTGAGACACAGAAGTGCAGAGAGCTTTGCCACTTGGTTTAGCTTCTTTCCCCTCAAAAGTCCATTAACAAACACTCACTGTTCTTAAGAGTTTGTGACACATATGAAATGTAGAACCTACATTTCTTCAGAGTCAGTTAATGAACTGTGTGTTTTTGTCTTCTGGAATCTGTCCCTGAGATTTCCAATTCCTTTTGCTTAATTTCTGTGTTCTGAACGTTTTTAAAGTGTCAGCAAAGATGTTTTACCAGCCTTCACATTATGGCAGGAACTGAACCCTACTTTCATTAAGGGGTGGGAAGGGATGCCAGTTGGATTTTTTTTTCCTCAGATCCCATAGGAGGAGATATGGGTGAGCAAAACCTACCACTGCAAAAAAAGAGAGCAGGTGAAATATGTACTCATTGAAAAAAAAATCAGAAGAGCTTTAGTCATCTATGCAGAACACATACAACACCTAATTAAATCAGGTTTCATTGAAATTAAAATAAACAGCCTGAATTAATGAATGCAGCTTGTGAGGAACACTCAGCTCCCATTGTGCAGGCAGACTTTACACAAGGCATTTTTGATAAGACATTTTGGGGGGCAGGAGCTGTCTCTGCCTGTTTGTGCCATGGGGAAGGGCAGAGGACAGGACAGAGATCTCTGCTCTGGCACCTGGATGTGTCCCAGCTCCTCTGCTCCCTGCTGGGTGACCTTTGGCAAGTCACATCTCATTTCTGACAGCCTCTGGAAGCATTTTGTAGTCTCCTCGGGAGTAGCAATATTTAGGAACAAAGCATCGTTGTCCCAGTAATGTGTGATTTGCGTGCTGCTTTATTCCACAGGATGGGCCTTAAACAAAATTTATGGGAAATGCTGGCTTGTGCTGGATCTCTGCACAGGAGTGAATCTTACCCAAGATCAATAGAGTCATTCCCCAGCCCTGTGGGTTTTATGAGTGCCACAGAATAAAGGAATCAGGTCCTTCCCCAACAAAAGCACTGTGCCTCTGCCATAATTGCTAAGCTTGGGAATTGGATAAATACAAAATTATGGGTTTCCAGTGTTTTCCGTTTCTTTGTGGCCATTAATGAAATTACAGGCTAATAACAATGTGACATCCTGGCCATGGGAAAGGTACGTGGGAATTGTCAGCAAATGCTAGTGTGAGTGAAAAAGGTGCAGGTCCTCACCTGTTCTTATCCTGCTGGCTTCATCAAGGTTATACAGTGTTTTGAGGAATGCATGGGAAGTGGTATTTTCAAGTTATTATTTTGATTTTCCATAAGATTTGGCCACCTCTGATGGGCTGGAGGACTCCAGCACCTCTTCGGCAGAGACTGGTGGAAACAGCAACTACAACAGTGAGTGGTGTCCAACAAATCCAAGGGCTCATGTAGGGTGGTGGGATCTGAGGGAGCTGCTTCCAGCCTCTCCCTGGCAATGGCTCCTCTCTTGAGTGGCACATAATCCTCTGGACCCCAAACCTGAGGGATGCTGAGGCAGAAACTCACGGGAATTGAGTAGTTTCATGCAGTGTTTCAGTTAACTGAGTTGGATTTTTAAATTCATCCCAAACCTGTGCTTTAGGCAGCTGGATGGATGCAATTTATAGTTTCATGTCCTTAAATGCTGCATGTTGTGCCACAGGCCTGCCTGGTGCTCAGCTGGGCTATCTGATACCTCCAAAACACCCACTGGAGACACAAGACTGCTTCTGCTTCTCCCTTAATGTGGTTAATTCTGAGCTTAAAGAGATGTTAAAGCTTCTTCTGAGCACTAAAGACCTCATGCAGGTTTACATTAAACCAGCTCTAGGTCAGTATGTCCTGGCCACATTTCAGCTTGGATAAATCACAGGGCACAGGATTGGATGTTCTGGCTCATTTTGTGCTTCATCCCCTTCATTCAGTTGTGTACCAGTAACAGTCTGGGGACCAAATCTTCTGGCATCAGCTGCCTATGGTAGAACTACATCCACTTCTACCCAGAACCACTTTGATCTCATTTCCTTATGCAGAACATCTACTGAGAGCACTCAGAGCAGGCAGGGAAAAGAGAACCTCAACTGTGTCGGTATTTGCTCCTTTAATATATTTTGGGATGTGTGTGGGTTTATTTACAAAGCACGTGTAGTTAAATGTCATTGAAAAATATAATTAAAAATCAATTAAGAGACCATTTAAAAAACAAGAGGTTGTAAAAATGGAATTTACAATAATAACCAGACTAAACATTTGGCATTTACATGTCTGCACCAAATAGCAATTCCCTTGTTAGTTGTGCTTGAGTGACAAGGTACTTGCTTATCTCCTGGATATAAATTCCAATATTCTTGTTATTGCTGGGACAAATAAATACCTGCATAAAGACTTCTTGCACTGCCAAGTAACACCAACTGATTAAATTCAGACAATTGTTTTTTTGTTCTTGTCTGGGCCCAGTGCCAAAATTATCCCATTGTAGGAAGGGCCAGATTTTGCACTCAGCTTATGCTCAGTTAATGCAAGGTAAATACTGTGCTACCAATACAAATCTAAGCACAGAGAGACATTCTGAAATGTTTTCATTTCCTACATAAACCTGAACATGCAGAACACATAGAAGCAAAAATGGAAGAGTGTTTGACCTATAACACAACCTGGTGGTGAAGGCAATTGCTGGGACTAGCCCTCTCCAAGGGGGAGGACATGAGTTGGGCTTGGAGCCTGAGAGCAGGGAGTTGTGCTGGAGAGCAAAGTGTCTCTTCCTGGGGTAGGTGGAAGGGTGCTGGTAGCTGCTGCACTGGGCCATTTCTCTCAGGTGATGGACTGAAGTGGTCTGTGAAACATCCCACACCCTCCTGTTTGATTCTGTGCTGATTGGGTTCTCTCCTGTGCCTGGCTTTGGCTTCTACAATTTAGCTCTCATTCCTCATTACATGCACAGACCAAAATGAATCAAAACCCTCTTGAAAATCTGACATTGCAGCCCCTTAGAATCTGGATGATATGGAGAGTCTGTTTCCCCTATTTATGACTAATCAGAGGTTTCATATGTGCCACCCCATGCTCTCATCAGTTCAAGATGCAGAAATCAACCCCTTTCTTTTACCATTGCATCCTTCTTTGTCTCTGAAGATCTCCATTAAAATCTTACTGTAATACTCAATCTGCATTTCCCAGTTTTCAGATCCATGGCTACACTGCAATAACACACTTACCCTTGTTTTATGAGGAGGGCTTACTGCAAGTATTTGATTCCATTTTAAGGATTTCTTCCTTCATTTTTGGGCCCCACAATTCAGACCATTCACAGGGGTCATTGCCTGTGCCATCCCTGCACCCCTCCCAGCAGGCAGCATCCCTCTCCAGACATCTTCCCTCTGATCCAGCCAATTTGTGCTCAGACTTGGATGGAATATGGGTTTTTTGTGTTCGCATATGAACATCTGCTTCAAATTCCCAAGCCAAGAAAGACAAGAAGCAAATTAAACTATTTGTTCTTCTTTCTCTCTCTTTAATATCAAAATCATTCCTTACATGCTCCTTAAGCTTCCACTTTTGATCAGGAGATATTAAAAATGGATCTAAACAACTCACATCTTAATCATATTCCTTTGTGAGCAGGGTAAGAGTGAGGAGCAGGGAGAGAAGTCACAGCTGCTTTGCTGCTCATGCTCAGTTTCCAGCCAGAATCCAACACTTAATGCCCTGCCCTGCCCTGCCCTGGGAGCAGAGGGGAGTTCCTGTCCCTCCTGAGCTGCCCTGTGCAGAGCACGAGGCCTCTGGAACATCCTGCAGCTTCAAATCAATCTCTGCCTGTGCTGAAGCAGCCTGGAACAAGTCCCTGCTGCTCTCTGATTTGTGCTGGAGACCTGGAAAAGGGAGTTTTGAGGATGACTCAGACATTCCTTCTTCCCTCTGGGCTTTCTTGCAGTGCCAGCCCAGCAGCCAAGTCGCTCTTCTGGATGCCTTGGTTGGAAGTTCTCAAAAATCTCTTTAAGAAAGTTATATAAAATATCTTTTAAGAAAAACCAAAGAGAAACGTGAAGGTTTTCACAATCCTGTGCAGATTTCAGAAAAGATGTCATTCACTTCAGGAGGAAAACCAATAAGTTATGGTGCTATTTGGATTCAGTCAATGAAAAATCAAAAGAATAAAATAAAGTTTAGCATTTCACAAGAAATTGTTCATTCTACACAAACCTGATTTCATTCTGTGATGAGATTACAGTTAGATTTAGTTGCAAGTTCTATTAGAGTAGCTGTGCAAATAAAATACATTTTTGTGACATGTTTGATTCAGTAGTGAAGGATATTCTGATTAAAAGATCAGCACTATACAATTATCAACAACATGCATTAATAATTGAATAAAAACTAAATGACAGATCTCAAAAAGCAGCTGTCAATGTGGAATAAATATCAAATGTATTTCTGGTGGGTTTCTGCTATTCCACTTACTCCTATCAATATTTACATTACTGATCTAGGAGTAAATATGGAATCACTGCAGCAAAAAAATTTATGAATGACAGAAGAACTAGCAGAGTGGTGAGTGCTGATGGGCACAGAGTGTTCACACACAGCCATCTAAACCAGCTGACAAATTATTTTAGCTTTTCTGGAGGAAGGCTGAAATGTATCTCCATATTACTGACATCCCTGCCCATGGCAGGGGTTGGAATGAGATAATGTTTAAGGTCCCTGTGAACCCAAACCATTCTGTCCTTTCCAGCCCAAGCCTTTCTATGATTTCTGGGATTCTCTTGTTCTCTGCAAGGAGTTGTGCTTGTTTCTGTAGGCTCTGGGAGCTGAAGATCTGCATGTCAGTCAGGAGATGACAGAGTTTGCCAGGCAAAGGATCCAAGGAAACGGGAGCTCTGTCCTTGGGCCGGGTGATTTCTGCCCCCGAGGTTAACTGGAAATTCCATGTCCCTGGAGCCCAGCGCTGCACAGTCCGGGCTGTGCCCAGCTCCTGCGGGATGAGCCTGGCCCGCAGCAGAGGAGCGCTCGGCGCAGTCCCGGCCCCGTTCCCCGGAGCTCCCCGCTGGAGTTGGAGCTAATGAGGCCGAGGGCCGGGAAGGGATGGCGGGAGCAGCGCTGCACATCTGCTGCCTCCCGCTGCCGGAGCCTCTGTGTGCGGCACGGCTCATCTCTGAGCTGGGGAGCGAGCGAGAACAAACGCCATCCCTGTGCTGCCCGTGAGGTGTCTCAGAGCTGAGAGGGCAGCTTGAGAGGAGCCGCAAATGCTTGAAGAGCCCAGAAGTGCAGAAGGGAGCTTTGGATTATTTTAGAAATAAAAAGGATTGGCACCTCATTTCCACGTATCTGAATTCAGTTCAGTGTTTTAGTTTTAACAGAGAATCATCTTAGGTCAGTGGGAAGATTTTGATTTATTTAGCGAGGTTTATACTGGGCTTTACAGCCCTGCTTGCCACAAGCCCTTCCCTTTCCCTGTGGATTAAGGACACTGAGGAATGGAGACCTTGATCCTTCAGGGAGACATTTAACCATGTGCATATTTTATACTTCTCCTTATGCCAGCTCAAACTTCATGGATAGTTAAGAGCTGCTCTTCCTTGTGCTCTCAGTTGGCCATCTGTCACTGACACTAAAAACCCTTGGAACAGGAATATTACAAAGATTTGGGGAAGATTTCACCATGCCCTTAAAGGGGTGTGAGGTTTAGTGGGCAGCTGTAGAAATGGCTTTGCTTTATGGACTTCACAGGCTATAAAAAGGCAACTCACTACCCACAGTCTTAATTAGAGTGCTCTGGACTATTAAGAGGGATGTGGGAGTTTTGTCCAAGCCAGACAGAAATCAGCCAGTGTGAATCTTATCTAGGGTGCAATTTTGGGAATAAAGTCTCTCAATTTGGACATTGTATTCCAAAAACATCTACTTGCAGTAAAGTATCAAAACAAGACATTTCCAGTCTCACACACAACTCATAGCTTTTCAGAATAGTGCAGATCTGGGAGTCTTTGAGCTCCCACAGGAGTTAAATAATGATATTTATAATCATTTGTAAAGCCATTCCCTCGGAGGAGTGACAGGAATGAGCCTCACATCTCTTACAGCACAAACTTCCTAAGTGAGGAATGAAGGAAGTTCACATCCTCTCATGATTTATACCCTGATTTCTGATTCCAGAGTCACATTGCTGTAGCTTGCAAGCCAGGGGATCGTGACAGCAGCTCAGGCCTCCTTTTTCTGAAGACTCTGTGGGCACCTAATGAATTCACTGTGAATCTCCCACTGTCTTTTTAAGGTTTGACTCTAAATGGCAAGATCGGTCTTTGTCTCTCCTTCTACTGAGGGAGCTTAAAGCAAAGTTCCCTGAACAGTGAGGACTAAAATAGCTGAACACAGCACAGAAACCTTTCTCAATGAGCTGTCTGACATCCCTCCCCTCTTCACAGGTACTCTGCAGGTCAATAATACCTCCAGGAACCCAGAAACCAACCTGCCAGACAGCTTCATCCTTACATCCTCCATCCTCCATCCCACATTGTCTTTTGGCTTTGAATTGCTGTGGTTCCAGTCAGTCTCTCCTTCCTCTAATAGGCAGACATGAAGTTGTCATCTAGAAAAACAGGAATTACAGGGAAAATGTGCATCTTTGAGTCACACAAACCCATCCAAATCTTTCCAAGCTCATCCACTTCCAGTGTTAATGAGCTGCTGTGTGACACCTCATGGGTACAACATCCTCTAACATGGGGAGAAGAACCTCCTTCAGCCCAGGAAAGGCTCCTGGGAGCAGACAGACAGGAGGAGCTGCTCAGCCTGTGGGCCACAGCAAGGCTGCAGAGGCTGCAGTTCCACCTTGCCTTGTAATATTGTAAGATTTATTTTCAGATCTTATCAGCAATTCACTGTGGGCTGTTCAGTGCTGAGCAAAATTCATCCATCAATCTCCTGGTATGGCCACATTCCAGCCTGCACCGAGGTGACAGTTCAGTTGTGCTAATGATCAGCCTCACATCCACATCCGCATTCCCCCTTGGTCTGATTCTTCTTCTCTTATGATAATTTAATTGATTGAGCACACTGGCTTCTAGTCAAGAAGCTCTTCTCAGCTTAACTCTCAGTTTAAAAAAATCACTGCTCAACATCTCTATAATTAGAGTTAGTTGCTAAACCCTGTATCCAGGTGATTACTGGTGTAAGAGAGGGACATATCTTGAACTGATCAAATCAGGGATTTAAGCAAAATGCCCTTGATCCATGTTTCACAATTCGTTAATGTCTTCTACTTTGGGTATTTTCCCCCTTTTTTTGGTGTTAAATGTAGCTGGGTTAGGAAGGTTCATGTAGAATCAGGACAGTTAGGGGTAATTTTTTATTCATATCCCTGTTATTGTTTGGGGAAGCTCAGTAGGGTTCATTAATATTGCATTTCCAATGAAAAGGCACTCAAAAGCCAAACAGTTCAATTATATTCTGAAGCTGCAATGCGATACAAAAATGAGCAGTGCAGTGATGCTGTCGTGGTTTAAACCAACTGCTCCTGTCCATAGTCAACAGCACCACTCCCCCCTTCATTCCACAGGGCAGCTGCTCCACAGCACCAAGCAAACCAAATGCCATGATCTGAGGGGTTCATTTGGGATTTTGTACTTGAGTCAGGTTCACTTGAGGATGTGCCAAGCTCCCTGTTGTGCTTTGCATTTGCTTGGCCCAATAGAAGCATCCAGAATGTGATCATCTGCATCCAGAGCTACACAGAATTATGAAATATCCCTTTCCAAACCTGACTGATCCCTTCCAGCCTGGAGGGGAGAAGGTTCTGGGGAGACCCCGCTGAAGCCTTAAAGAGAGTTATAAAAAAGAGGGAAAGTAATTTTTTACACTGATAGATGGTGATAGGACAAGTGAGACTAGTTTTAAACTAAAAATGAGAGAGCTTTAGATCGGATGTTAGGAAGGAACTGTTCTCTGGGAGGGTGGGCAGGCCCTGGAACTAGTGCCCAGAGAAGCTGGGGCTGCCCCTGAGTCCCTGGAGGTGTCCTGGGCCAGGCTGGACATTGGGGCTTGCAGCAGCCTGGGACAGTGGCAGGTGTCCCTGCCATGGCTGGGGGTGGAATGGGATGATCCTCAAGCTCCCTTCCAACCAAAATCTTTTGGGATTCTGTGATTATCCCCTACTTCTCTGAAAGACAGGATGAGAACTTGTCTCTGATTCCAGTGAAAGTGAGATCATGCTTTATATGCAGAGGCCTCTGGTTTTCCTGATGCAATGGGATCTGGTTGCTCAAAATTATTATATATAAAAATTTAATGTTTTGGAAGTTTTATTATTTTTCTTTATAAGAAACACCAAAGTAAAATTTGATTTTGCTGGATTTATGGCTTGATCGCTCACCCTATTAAGAGTAATGATTCCACTCTCTGACCTTGTAGGGCACCAGCTAGGAAATTTGAGATGATGGCCCAAACATTTTTGCAATACAACTCTTGGCTAGTGCATGACAGGCTATTGACTGAAATACTGTCAATGCACAAATGAGATTATAACCAGAGAAGGTCTTGATTGCTTTGGTCTGTTATTCAATACCCTCCTCTCTTATAAGCAGCTTCTTGGCATTTTTTTCAGGCTAACGCAGACCTTCCTTCCCTGACAAATGGCACGTGAGTTGATTGTATAGACAGACTCTTTGCTGCAGTTTTTTTATCTGCAGAAGACTTAGCTCCAGCACTTGGTGTCTGCACAGAGTCCTGTGCTCTGTAAGAGGCTCTTGGAGCCTTGCTGGCTGTTCAGTATTCCAGGAAGTCTGATGTGGCCGTGATGGAGAGAGCAGAGCAGCCCCACGTCCTGCTGGGGCAGTGTTCCATGGCTGGAGAGGGAAAGGATGGCTGGAGTGCCCAGCTTTCATTTCATTTAAATGAGCAGAATTGCTTTACTTCCCCCCTAGGTATAACAATTATTAAGAATTTATATTGCTATTCATGCTGTATAATAATGAGCAGAAACTGGGTTTGCACTCTTAACCTTTGCTGTTAGGTAGAAATGGAGAAGCAGCAACAGTGACTCTTATGAGACCAGATATATCTGCATCATCACACTCACTGCCTCCTTTTACACTTTGGGAGACACAGAATTTGTGCTGTATCATCTTTGGATGGCCCCACTGTGAAAAATAACTAGTTACTGCATTTTTTACTTTCTTCCATATGTTTCCAAAATAAATCTATTCATCACTTAAACAAACCCACCCAGCATTTCTCGTGTATTCGGATTTTTCAGTTAAATATTGTTTCTATTTAAATATAAATATTGTTGAAAACGTAGCATTAATATTTTGCCTACTGACAAGCAGTTCTGTATCTTATTAAAATTTAAACAGCCATTATGTACATGAAAGTTTTTTTGTTGTAGTTTGCAAGGTGCTATAACAATAATTACCCGAGTGCATCAATCATTTTTCATTGCCTCATTTGTATCACGGGGATAAGCAGCTCCAATTAAAATCCCATTTTACATAAATAGATATGGTTTGAATCAAACCACAGTCTGTCTCCACTTCTGAAATGCTGGCCATAGGATATCTTTTTCATTATTCAAAGTGTATGATGTGTACTGCTTATCTTTTTGTGCTTAAAAAGGCATAAGTCTGCAGGCAGACATGCCTTAGCGCAGGTTTGGCAGGGAAAAAATAATTGTTACTGTAATTATCTATCAATTTTACTGTTCCAAATATTTTAGCCAAAAAGCTAACTGGTATAATCACATGTTTATTCCTGACACATTATAGTTTGAGTAAGCAGAACTGAAAATGTTTAATATGAATTAACAGCTTCAGGAAAAATTATAATTTTTCTATTACTCGTGATTTCCCCTCCACCAAGGCAGCTTTTTTGCTAAATGTGCTCGTATTGTCAGCTATTGTGGAAAACCAAATGAGGGGAAACTTGGGGAATTATCTTCCGCTCCACTGTGATTAATTCTGCAAGGAAACAAATCAGACTTTCCCTTTCCCACCTCTCCCAGAGGCTGGTTCCATTCCCAGGCTACACCTCAGGTCAAGGAATGTCCTGCCCTCTGTTCCCTCTGGGAATGGGGGATGTCTCTGCCTTCCCAGGCCAAGCCAGTACATCCACCTTGGTTTTTCTTCTCCCCTCTGTACTGGTTTGGCCCAGCCTTCAGATCTCATCCTTTTTCCTTCCAAACCTGGGAACATCTTGGTTCCAGAGGGTCAGTTCAAACCCACCTTTTCTTGCAAAACCACTGTCAAAGTTAGAGTGTTCAAATTACAAATAGATCAAAATTCTCTGTGCTGCTCCAAGGGGCTTTTAATATAATTCCTGCAGAATCTGGAACTGGATGAGCAGAAAATTGCAGAAATCTCAATGACTCCAGCAAAAGGGCTGAACAGTAGTTTAGGTCACGCTGTGCCTTCTCTGTAAATTCCCTTTCTTTTCTCAGCCCAGTGCTCTGTTTCTGGAGAAGCTGGGGACAGCAGTGACATTTGAGAGAGCCCAGGCTGCACCAGGTGTTGATGGCCTCTGAGAGCAACATCAGAGGGGAGCTATGGAGAAAAAATAGGGAAAAAACTGAAACAAGCCTGGAAATTCAAACTGAGAAGAGGTTTGGCTTAGGTATTAGGAGGAAATTGTTTCCTGGGAGGGTGGGCAGGCCGTGGCACAGGTGCCCAGAGCAGCTGGGGCTGCCCCTGGATCCCTGGGAGTGTCCAAGGCCAGGCTGGACAGGGCTTGCAGCAGCCTGGGACAGGGGAAGGTGTCCCTGCCATGGCAGGGGTGGCACTGGATGAGATTTAAGGTCCCTTCCTACCCAGACCATTCTCTGATTCTGTGATTCGACAAAAAATTCAAGACCCAGGCTGAAAAATATCCTAAAGGCTTTATCCTGGATATTTAAGCATGTGCTTAAAGAGATGTTTTGGGGCTGTCCAAAATGAGGAACTTGCACCAAATGATTTAGGTCAGTTTTACCAGGACTTTTCTAACTGCTGCCTTTTTGTCTCAAATCAGTGTCTCCCACCTTCACGTTCCTGCTGCTACTGCTGTGACTAAACCCCTTATTTGTGCCATACTGTAATCACCAGATTCCTCCTCTGGAGTGCTGAAGCAATAGATAATGTCTGTGTTTTTATTTGTCAGGTCAGGAGCACCAATTCATAGCTCAGGGATCATCAGCACCGTGAGCTGACACCAGAGTCTGTCCAGCTGCTGTTTTCTTACAGTCACACAACAGAAAATCAATGGTGTCAGGAACACTGGGATAATTCTACTGTTACAATCAATACATGCTGATTAAACCAGTTGTGTCTGTTGGGTAAATTTGCTGCATCATAATTAGAATTATTAATTAAAAATAGGAAATCAATTGACACAAATTAAGCAAAAAAAGAAATTTGCTTTATTTCTTTGACACTCTCTCCAGAGGCCTCAATAACTGTGACAACAGGGACGTGACCAAGTGGCATTTGTCAGTTTTTTAATGCTGTCCTGAGTTTTAAAAATTGACTTATAAACCCTGCTAATGCGGCTCCCAGGAAATCAGACAGGAGATGTCTTGTGTGCAAGAAGCAGCTATTTATTTTATTACAGTCAGTCATTATTCCCTGCCTATCCAGGAGTAAAAAGCAGGAGTCATGTGCGTGGCACTGGGGAGGGGAAGCAGCTGGGGAACGAAAGCCTTGGGGAGCAAGATGAACTCATCCCCTTCCCATGTTGTTTTCTGTTTTCAGATAACAAGGATAAACAAATTGATCATTTCTGTGCTGGTTCTAATGGGCTTCTCATTGCTGGCTACTTCCTATAATGTGCTGGTGACCTTCATTATTTTCAGGGACATTATGTGGGACACAAGGCAGGGACAGCAGGAATTCACGTGGTCTTTCATTCAGCTCTTTACTTTCCACTCTAGTTTTTGGGATTTTATGTAGTTGGGATTTTTTCCTTCTTTTAACCTATCTCAGTGTTCTTTTCCTACATACTCTTTTTCCTTTTTTCCTCCTACTCTTAGTGATTTCCCTTTTTCTGTCTAATACTTTCCATGCCTTGTTTGCCATGGAAGAAGGAAAGTGCAGGATTACTTTGGGTCTTCATAATCCTGTGTTTTGCTCACCTACAGCCAAATATTTTCTCGGAGCTTTCACAGCTATGAAAGATGTGAGGGCAGAAAGGACAACTGGTTTGGGTAAATGTGTGACTGGTCACTGCTGGTGCTGGTTAATATAATGTTCTTCTGGTGGTAAACTGGAGCTGTGTTGTTCAGCCTGGAGAAGAGAAGGCTCCAGGAGAGCTCAGAGCCCTTCCAGGGCCTAAAGGGGTTTCAGGAAAGCTGGAGAGGGACTGGGGACAAGGGATGGAGGGACAGCACACAGGGAATGGCTCCCACTGCCAGAGGGCAGGGATGGGTGGGATTCTGGGGAGGAATTTTTCCTTGTGAGCGTGGGCAGGCCCTGGCACAGGGTGCCCAGAGAAGCTGTGGCTGTCCCTGGATCCCTGGAAGTGCCCCAGGCCAGGTTGGACAGGGCTTGGAGCAGCCTGGGATAGTGAAGGTATCCCTGCCCATGGCCTGGGGATGGATGATCTTCAAGCTCCCTTCCAACCCAAACCATTCCAGGAGTTTATGATCTCATTCCTACAGCTTTTCTAGTCCTAAACCTGGTTTTTAAGGTGTTTTACAATAACAATATTTCATTGACATGTATTTCCGAGACCAGTCAAAAGTAAGAGCAAATAAAAATGTCTTTGGTTTAAAAGCCAGGACAGATTGAGTGGTTTGCACAAGAATCAGGAAAAGCAGAATTGTTAAAAGTCCCAATTCCAAAGACTTATGGCCATGTCCAAGGCAGGCTCAGCAAGCTGCCAGTTTGGACCCCCCAGAATGGAGAACATATGGAAGCAGGAGGATCCATCCACTTTATCTGAGCACAACTGTTGAGTACCTTAAAATGAAGCTGTAAAACCTGGGCATCAATAAAGAACTTTACAGCACTCGTGTAAATAGTGTAAAATAAGGTGGATGTACTCGAGCAGTCAGAACCTGAGAGGGGAATCCTGGGGGTGAAATGTGCTCCCAATGGGAAGTAATAAAGAGCTCCCACAAGGAAAATGGTCCCATAATTGAGACTTGAGAAAACAAGGACTTGGATGGACAGCTTCAAATCTTTTTTACTAAGGTCCCACCTGGCAGTATTTTGTGGGCAGCAGCTCGACACTCTTCTGCCAGGACAAATCTGAGGATAAATCAGGTTATAAGGCTACTCTTGGAAAACAAGTGGTGTCTTTTGCTTTCCTTGCAGAGGGCTGTGGATCAGGGTAATTAGAGTTTCTGCTTTATAAATCTTTGTCACAGCATTTGTCACATGTCACAGCTGTGGCCCTGCTCCACCAAGGGTCCTGTTGCCATAAGTGAGATGTAAACAGTCATCAGTGGTTCCTCTGAAACTGCAGGGCAGGCAGGAGCAAGTGCAAGGTTATCTCTCAAGGTGTAGCCATGATGAGCTACAATTGCTGTTTTTTCAAAAGCTTTGAAGATGGAATTAGTTAGCTTATGCATAAAAGCGCTTGCTGTTTCTTGGCAGTCAAGTGGTGTTTTGATTTTTAATGAAATTCACAGTATTTGCATTATGAGGTTATAATTATTTTTAAGTCCATGGGTCTAAGAATAAGCCTAAAGTCTTTTGGCTGATTCAAGGAAAAGTAACACTAGAAATCTGTGTTCACCTCTGACACACTTAAAAACCTGAAAAAAATACAGTTATCACCTGTAAATTGTTGATTGTAGAGCCCTGCTCTTCAGAATGTACAGAAACTGATACCAAAGTTGGAAAAATTGAATCCTTTCCCAGATGTTAGAAAGTTGGCTTTAGCTCTTTACACAGCTCCTCTTGCATTCCTAGCAGGGAGCAGGGAACAGGACACTGGTGTCAACAGTGACCATTGGTGGCCAGGGCCACCACAGCTGGGAATTAAGAGATTTTTTATGCGGTTGCTGAAAAAGTGTTGCTGGGTTGCCTCCAGCTCCATTCACTGCTATCAAGGAGTTGTCCCATGATCCACTGACCTGCTGCCTTCAGGAATCACAGAGCTGTGAGATAGACTCTGGAAGGAGCTGATTGAATTGCCATGTTTACTGCAGCTTCTCAATAACTTCCTTGCTTTGCTAGCAAATTTAAAAGGTTAAAAATGCAGATTTTTAAAATTATGTGCACCTGTGTTCTCAAGTCTCAGTGGGAAGTCACCTTCTTCAGCTTTTAAGTGCACAGACCCAATAATTTCCACTACCTTGATCTTGATCCCCCAGTTTAATTTTCTGTGTGCCTTTCAAGAGTCGAGGATAATTCTTGGGCTTGTAATGTTGCTTTCAATCTTCCTTCTCTCAGATCTGCCTAGGAATGAGTGAAATGAGTCAACAGTAGAGGTTTTTTTAAGCCTTCTTCAAGTTTTACACTAGCTCCCTGACAGAAAATGTTAGAATTCTTTAGTTTGACAGGAATTAAGGATGTGCCAAACAGAAGAGTCTGCATAGATGGGAGCTGCAGAACAATTTCCCCCATTTGCTGGTTGTGAGGTCTCTATAAGGGCAAGTCCTTCTGGTGCAATATGAACTTAATTCATTTACTTGTAACAATTTTAATTAACAAATACTTGAAGAAGCTCCAGCAGTCTCTGTCTGTGGAGTTTTACTGCCTTTTGGATCCCTTGCCTTGCAAAAATTCCAATTGTGCAACCCTGGCAATCAGCAGAGAAACAAAACCTACCAAGTCCCAGCAGAGTCTATGGAAAATTTTGCGGCAAATATTGTGTAACTTGGTTTGGTTTGTTGGAGACCAAGTGAGGGGGAAGATCAGCACAGGTCTGTAAGAAATACCCTCAGGGTTAATGGGCATGGAAGGAAATGGAGAGAAACAAACCTGGAGGATCCCAGATTTCCTTAGAGAGAGTGGCAGAGCTGGGACCTGGAAAAGCAGGAGGGAGAATCCCAGGAAGTGTCACAGTGTCCCAGCACTGGCTGAGCAGGAGGGAGGGGCTGCCTCCCTTCCCCAGGATGTTCAAGTCCTGCACCAGCCACATCCCACTGCAGTTTGCATCCCAGGGATGCTCTTTGTACCAACTTTCCACTTTTTAAACACTGCCATTGATGAGAACCAGAAAAATACTCTATTAATTAATCTCTGTATACGTTAAGAGTCATTTTTGTATCTGTTTAATTCAGCACAGGAGTATAAATGTAGTGAGAAAATATACTATAAGGTACTTAGAGCATCAATTTACACTTTAGATCCTGGAGCTGTCCTATCCCAGTGCTATCTCTTCCTTTCTGGGGAGTTTTGTAATTTAATGTAATTTGACTGTCTCACTTTCCCTTCTATGAAATGGTGAATAAATAAATTTTCCAGCTCAGAGATGGACCCTGAGAATTAATCAGTGTTTGCGTGGGACTCTGGTGATGGAGGCAAGTCTGTTAAATGTGCAAAACCACATTTACATATCTACAGACCCTACATGTTCTGATCTTATTGCACAGTTTAGAACCCAAATAGTTGCATATTGTCACTTTTTTATTACACCAGCATACTTTGAATTTTGTTTAGTAATGTACTCTGAATAATTAATCACTCAACTAATAATTATTCATTCCAAATAAAACAACTTGATTACTAAGGCTGATGAGGAAAATCCAGTCAGGAAAGAACCCTTTCAAAAACAACAACATTCTGCAGATATCCTTAATATTTAAAGAGTGAGCTATATTTAGTAAGTTCTTGTGAAGCAGGGAGAGAGGAACGGATGCTAATTTCCTGTGTCATCAGATTTGTGCATGTGTGTCATCAGCATTCCTAAATCACCACCTAGCACCAGAACCATCCTCACAGGCATCAGGAATATCCAGCATTTCCCTGGGTGGTTCCTGCTATGGGCTCGTGCCTCCTTCTGCTCATCAATTATTTAATATTTGGGGGCTTGGTGTTTGCTCTGCTCAGATGTCCTGCAGGGAGCAGGGCACCTTCCTCAGCCAAGGAAACAGCAAAGTTGTGCAGTCAGTGTCATTTTCCAGATGGCACTCACTTAACCCTCGGAGGCCAGCCCTTAGCAGAGGTGATTACAGATGATGGAAAGAAATTCCCTGGCTGCAAAGGGCACTGTGCAGCATGGCCAGTGCCAATTTAGGTGATGGTCTCATCAGACAACCTCTTTTTCCCTGTGATTTTTTAAGGTATATCTCTGCTGCCACTAGGAGAGTGTAGAGACCTGAACCTTAAAGGGGGTCTGGCATTTAAAACCTTTCATGCTCAGGTGCTGTGCTCTCTTCCAGCAAAATCCCATTCACTTCCCTGCTGCCAAGCACATGCACCTGTTGTGCTTTTTCCTTGTTTCCTTTAGCGGCATTTGTCACTAAAAACCAGAGAAATTAAATTAATGTGGGGTGAAGCTGTTCCACAGTTCCTGGGACTGCAGCTGAACCTCCAGGAGCTGACCCTGAGCCTGGGAAGTGGAGCTGCTGTGGATTTTCCTGGTTTCTGTGAGGCTGACCCATGGATAATGCTGCAGGCACCAACAGGTTGTTTGTAAACAATGAGGAAAAAACATGTGGAGTGATGATTTAGTGTTTCTGCCTGCCTGACACTTGATGGCTTAATGCAGGAATCCACAATGGGGAAACTGTTCCGAAAGCACCGGCTTCCATATGGCTGGGATTTTGTCAAAACATTTCAGCTCAGTACACCCATAACGGATTGTGAGCATGAACAGTTTTGATCAGCCTGTTTTTCAGAATGTAAAACAGTTTAAGAATTGTCTGTTTTTAACATCATAACAAAAAAGTTTAACTTCCCAGTTTAGAGCAACTTCTGCTTTAGAAATTGGCATTAATTTACGCTTCTGTGAACAACATTGGAACATGCTGGGAAGTCAAAATAAAATATCAAGGTTTAGACATCCAATCTCAATAATTTATGAGACAAGACTTTCTCCTCCTGTCTGGGTCTCCAGAAGGAAACCCAAGCCCCACTGGTGGGCAGAGGAAGCTGTAGGGACACAGGCAGAGGTGCCTGAACACTCTGCTCAGCACTAGGGGCTGGTGCTTTGCTGAGGCTGCTCTGCTCTCCCAGCATTTGCATCCTAAAGAAGTGGTGCAGGAGAGCTGCAGCAGTGGTGCAGTCTGAGGAGCTGCTCTAGGGACACTGGAATTTTTCTGGCATAAACCTCTCCTGATGCTGGGCTGTGTATCCCCTGCATTTCCCAACACACCCAGGGACACGCAGGCTTTGGCTCCTGGTATTTTAGCTATGCAGTATTTGTCTGCCTCATGATGATCTCTTTATTAAAAGCACATCCCACATCTCCATGCCTGAGGGATGTGAAAAGAGAGTGCAATATTCTAGTATTTCAGTATTTTTGCTTTTTTTTTCCACCAGTAGTTTCAGACTAGCTATTTTCTGTTGGTAAATATCAGGAAGGTTTTGCAGAGACTGTGCTGAGTCTCGCAATGTGTTTAGATTCAGTTTTTACTGGGTCGCACAGGGCAAGTCTTTTACAAAACTCTTTCTTTTTCTGTGCCTGAAAGGGACATTACTATTAATGGTTTATAAGAGAAAGACAGCCGTGTATTTAAGATATCTTAAAGACATTAGGTAACATTAAAGAGCCATGTGAAGGTTCAAGTATGCCTAGAAGAAAAGAGAATAGTGAGTAGCTGGTGTGGATACCTGCACACAGCTTTTTGCAAGCCTTTGAACTGTTTTAGATGTAAAAGACGCCCCTTTTTCAAAGGCCATTGGGCTTTCTGCTGCTCTAATTCTCTCAGAATATCTGTAAGTAACAGAATTCACACTAGGAAAGGTAAGATTTTTCCTAGATTCAGTTGCTGGGGCAGAACAGCCTTTAAGCTGATATTGTTTGGCTGAAGAGCAGTGCACAGGAGACCCAGTGATAGGACAAGGGAGAGAAGTTTTAAACTAAAAGAGGAGAGATTTTGCTTAGATGCTAGAAAGGAATTCTGCCCTGGGAGGGTGGGCAGGCCCTGGCACAGGCTGCCCAGAAAAGTTCTTTGGGTTCTGCCCAGACCATTCCAGGATTCCATGATTAGCCATTAGGAGGGAATTGTAGCAAAGAGAGTAAGTGGTTCTGTTTACTCTCCAGCTACAGTGTGGGAAATAAACGCAAATACCACAATCCACAGTGTTTACTTCATGTTTCAATATCAACACAATAAAATAAATTGCTTATTGACCATCTTAAAAATGATGAGTCAGGGCTGTGAGTTCTGTTATACATGAAGGATGTGCTTATCCATCCCCTTGAAGGGGAAACTCTACAGTACAATTTGAAGCTGCTGAGGTGGATACAGCACTTGTTCCATATCCATGTCTTGATTTTCCCCACTGCTCAGCCAATCCTGATCAGCAAATCCAGGTCTCAATTCTGCTCCCTCTGCTCAGCAGCTGCTGGAGAAGGGACACATCCCTGCATGGGAAGGACAAGGAGAAGGAACACCCTCTACCCCTTGTTGTAGTGACAAGAAGCTTTTCTCCTTTAAGCCCTGCTTTAACTGCAAATAAAGAGAGATTGCCTATCTGGCAAAACATCAGCAGGGTGACCTTCGACAAGGCCGGCTTTGTGTGCTGTGAAAAACCAGGAGCTGAGCTCGTCTGCAGAGCCTGGCCAGGCAGGGCTGGTCCCACTCCATCCTCTGCAGTCACACAGGGTGGAAAGGTGACTTCAGGGCTTGGATCAGGTTGCTTTCCCCATGCTGGTTCCCCAGGTGAAGGATGAAGTTGTCCTGCCCAGCTGCAGGAGCTGGGGGAGGATGTGACTGCAGGGCAGCCAGCCTGGGCAGCCTCCTGCAGCTCCCAGTGGCTCTGTGCTCCAAACCCAGGGGGGTTTGCTTCTGCTCCCACCACTGCCTTGGTGGTTTATTCAGATTATTTAGAGAAGGAAGAAGCCCTATTCCTGTCCTGAAGTGTTTTAGGCATATCGAGTGTATTTCTACCCCTTCTTGCAGGCAAAACTGATTTTACTTCTGTGCAGAGGCATTACCAGAAAATTTCATTACCTAGTCAATGAAAACATCTAAAGTCCATTACAGATGTTGAGAGAGAGAATGTTTTACCCAGTTGGAAGACTGAATTTGGAAGTAAGTTACTTGCAGATATTATTATTACAAGCCTGTCCTAGACAATAATAATGAAGTATTGATGGAAGTTTTGCCAGAGCAAAGACTACTGGGTTTCATACAGAGGAAAGATAGTATCTTCATTTAGTTTTATTAGACTCTTGATACTCTGCCCATGTATTTTTTAATTCACCACAGTAAAATTCTAATTAAAGAACAGACTTTGCTTCCCATTAATATGACACTAAAAAAAAAAAACCCAACCATTTTAAAGAATGCAGCATCTTCTCCACAAAAATTATAATGAGAAGACAAGCTGCCAGTGTTGTATAGAATGTTGTCGCTCCCTTATGAAGCGTTTCATGATTTTAAGCTCCTTGTAAGATCCAGAGTGTCAGTAGAGTTAAAGGCTCATTAAACAGAGCAGTAATTTCTACAAAAAGAATCAGGAAATATTCTCAGGTTTTTTTAATGTTCTAATTTTCACTTCTTTTGAGGCATCTGTCAAAATAGCTCAGAGTAGAAATTCTGTGAGCGCCACACTTGGATATCTGTCAGGAGTAGAAGTTGTTTCCTCCTTTTGGCTGCTTCCAAAATATATTGAGTTCATTACAGGATTTGAGGAGGCTGACATCCAAATACTTAACTTTTCTTTGACTTGGAGTGATTTTGTTTTCATTTATCCAAAAGACAAACCTCCAGCTAGGTAAGTGTTGTAAGCATTCTACCGAATACCGTAGGAATGTTCTTTAAACAAGAATTACTTTGGAAAGCAAATGTTTCCTCAGAGGATACTAAATAAACTGCAGGGTCTCTAAAGTGCTGAGCCTGAGTTAGGTACCACATGTTGGAGAGTCAGTGACTAATGAGATCATCATCGAAGATTAAATCAGGGCCCAAATCAGCCACATGTTCTGTATCTGATTCAGAGCAGGAACTTCAGGGAGAATCAGCAAAATCTTTCTTGAAGGATGAAAATCTGTTCTCCTGTCCTTAAGAAAGGGGAAAAAAAACCCTGAACACAAAATGAGATTGATTTCCTCCTGTGAGTAATAGTTTATTCATTTTGGGAAAAATCAGCTGATGTTCCCTTCCCAAATTTCTATTTCTACCTGATGAAGACTGCTCCATAATGATGAAGACCGATCCATAAACTGGGAGGACACTGATTGCAAGTCCTGCCAGCCTCAGATTAACCCCAGGGGTTTTCCCTTTGGGTGGATACATAAATACATATTTACATATGCAAAATACATTCTCTGGGCAGTCTTAGAGTGGTAAACACTGAGACTGGCATTTTCTTCCTTATAATTGTGTGAGCTGTGACTGAAAGTCTGGCTTTGGAGATAAAAGGAATCCAGGTTTGGGAACCTTAAGGCTGCAAAGCTACAAGCTCAGAAGTCAGCAAGTGCCAGGATACCCTGTGATCACATAATTAAATAAAATATCATAATTCATAGGCTCAAGCACTGAATTACTGCTGTCCTCCAACCTTTAATCTGACATTTTATTTTTGTGACACCAGCTCCATAAGTCAAATGTCTTATTTACATGGGATGCTCCCTGTTTGCTTTGGGGAACCAAATGAAAGCAAATGAAGAATAAGAAAAATCTCTTCAAGATTGTCATCAGGCTGATGTTCAGGTGGTTCATCAGCAGGGACAGAGCAAAGCCCTGACATGTGGGTGATGGACTGAGAGCACAGGGCTGTCACCCTCCCCCTGGGCCACTTACTGCACAGAAATTAAACAGCCAGGGCTGCTCCCAGGAAAAATTGTAAGAGGAGTCCTGCTAAGGCCCCGAGGTCTTTAATTTCAGATTGCTTTTCATAGGGTTGGAATCTTGGAGGAAGGTAGGTAATGAGTTATCCAGAGGTGGCACTGAGTATCTGCAAATTGCATTTTTTATGGTTTGATTGAGTACAGGTGGATTTTCACTGGGGACACCTGGGCACACCCCTGAGTGTGGAAGGTGTCCCAGCTGGTGAAATCATGGAATTGAAGAACATTTTTGAAGGGCACTTCTGAAAATCTGGGTTATTTTGTGTGTTATTAACACATGTTAAATGTTCCAAGGGTGATCATCTCATGAGTCAGAGGTTTTTGGGTTAGAATCAAGCAGATCAGCGGGTGATTTGTCTGACCTGCTCGTGCCCTTAGCAGTGTGTCGGTGTCATTGAGGGGCTCAGAGCTCAGAGCCAACACAAAGTGCTGGAAGTGTCATTGTAAGGGAATTCCCTCTTCATGACCTTGTTCCAAACCTACTGAACTGTCCCAAAAGGAGTTATGTTTGTGCAGGGAGTAGACACAACACAGGGCTTTAATTCTGCTGAATAAAGTGCAGGGAACAAACACCTCATTGATTGTTTTAAATTTTCCTTCATTACGTTCAGGTATATGTTTTACCTTTTGCTGTTTCCTTGCCTGCTTTGCATTAGCTGGGTCAATCATCTGATTCCAAAACTGAATTAGACAAAAAAACCCAAAAACCCAGAGCTAAATCCACATTTCACCTCAATTTGTATGCATAGAATCATTTTACAAGAGTACAGTTACATTAAAAGGAGACTCTAGTCCTAATTTCAAAGTAAATTCTAAAACAATCGTTCTTAAACCATGTCCTCCTAGATTTAACAAGTTAATTTTATTTCCTGTTTGCATTTTAAGGGCTAGTATCTTATTTAAACATTACAAACTGAATTTGGAAATATTCCAGAATATTGATTATTGAATATGAGCACATTCTGTGCTTTAGCAAATTTGTAGAAAGCTTCTTTAAAGTGTGAATTAATTGAAGTTCCCCATCAGCCCAAAATGGTCCTGAGTCCTTGGGCCAAGGATATCAAGCACTGGGGTTTTTTCAGCTGTGCCTTGTGCAGGATGTTTGTGAACATCCCACTGACTTTGCAGACCTGCAGTACAGAACTGGTCCCTGGCTATAAAAGAGCCACAGGGAGGCTGATGCTGATGAGAGCAGCATAAACTCAGAGCTGCAGACCACAGGTTGTGCTGCTGCTGTGATAGGAAATGCTGTTTTCATATTACCAGTGTGTGTGCAGCGATGGAAAAGCTCTGGAATAGCACTTTTGGCTCTCTCTCGTTGGGATAAGTCACTCCATAAATGTCATCCCTTCCTTGGGAGTCCTTTTATTCATCTCTTACCTTTCAAACTCCTGTGTTTCCTTCATTGTGCTGCTGCAGTGGGTGCTGGGTGTCTCTATTGACCCAGGACACAGCAATTCCCTGATCATTCCTGCAGGGATGAGCAGCCCTTGGGGAGCAAAGCAGCACTTCCCAGGTGTCCTCAATGGGTATTTACCAGGACACAACTGCCAAGAGGATGCCATCCACCACCACAGCAGAACCATTTCTTCACTGCAGGAGTGGTTAGCACTGGAACAGGCTCCCCAGGGAAGTGGTGCAGTCACCATCCCTGGAAGGGCTCAAAACCAAGCAGGTGTGGCACTCCATGGGATGGTTTAGTAGGCATGGGGTGTTCAGTTGAAAGTTGGACTTGGTGATCTTGGAGGTCTTTTCCAACCTTAAGGATTCTAGGATTTGATGATTCTATTTGCAGAGCCTGCAGGAATGAGCCCTCACTTCAGGAAGGAATTGAGGTTTCAGTGTGGGAGTGGGGATAGCAAGGAGGAAAGCCCTTGGTGCTGCTCTGAGCAGTCTCCTCGGAGGGGAGAACCCTCCCCTGTCACAGCACCCTGTGCACACCAGTGGGATTGTGCTTGGGCACCCAGCCTCATCCCTTACAGAGCCACATTCATTTTTACTGGTCACAGTTCATCTCCAGCTGTATTTCCCAAGGTGAAAAAGTGAGGAAGTTAGCACATTTGCCAGGGAACGTGGGCACGTACCTGAATTATAGCAGCTCCCTTCAATGTAGCATCTCCCAGGAGAGCAGGGGCTGTTTCAGACTCATCCCTCATGGTATTGACATCCCCACATGCAGCTAAGGGGAGCATTTGTACCTCCCTGACATCACCTCTCTCAGGTTGCTTTCCTTATTGATGGTCTGGTTAAAGTCTCTGTATCATTTTGACATTTTTAATGGCATCTGCATTTACAGCAGAGCGCTCGTGTGAGCTTTAATCAGCTCTCTGTTCACACGTTGGTGCTATTATTATTTATCTCTGTTACAGTAACACACTCAGGCAATCAACAAGAGCAGGATCAGACTGTGCTAGGCTGGGGCTGGGGTTTAAAATGGTCTCTCCTTGTCCACTGAAGAACTTGCTGATAATCCCAAAGTGCAGCAGTATCCCGTGGCTCTGAGCCTGCTCTGCTCTCTGTCTCTGTCCCAGAACCTGGAGTCACTGTCACACACCAGCCAGGATTTGCCACACTGATGTATAGAGAAAAAATACCTTTTGGTTGATGAAGTAATTTGTTTCTTCTGTTTTATAATTTTCTACCAGGAGCTACTGCATCCCAGTCCTGTAGCCAGTTACACACTCAAGTAGTCTCACACCTGAGCGAGCCTGCTGAGCTCAGTGGAGTTAATTGTATGAATAAGTACTTGGATTTTAGCTTATCATCCCTGCATCTACCTTGGTAAAGGTACAGAAGTGCCCACAGTGCAGATCTCAGAGTTATCATTATATTATTTTATAAAGATCACATCATGTTCCAATGAGATGACTCCACAGTCATTGGAGTCACTGCAATATGGGATTTAGAGGAAAGGGGAAAAGAAAACCAACACGAACTGATAAAATTTGAGCAGCAAAGATCTTATTTGCATGTGAGGCTACTGCAGTGTAAAATCAGGTGAGGATGAACTTTCATTATCCAAATTTTCCACTGACACGTTGCTAACAAATTTCACTCAATTCCCTTTGGTGAGACTGTGGGGTGAAATTTGCTACAAGAAGGAAGCAAACATGTGACCAAATACTGACCGTAAATAAGTGTCCAAACAAGATGGACTTACAGAAAAGGAGTTTGTTTGGGCCAGACACCGTACAGTTGAAATAAAATGCTTGAACTATCGATGGAAAATGGTTTTCCCTTCCTACAAATGGTCTTGTTTTTCCTTCACTTTCTTTCAAAGTGAAAAACACAAACCCAGCAGACAAATCAGATACTTGGAGCACCTACCTGAGACATGAAAGAGCAAGGATAGAATCATATCTTCTAACGAGTGTTATTTATTCATATTAGGGAAATTAATTACTACTGGAGCCGTATCAGCTCAGAAGAAGCCGCAGTCTGCAGCTGAGGCTCTGATGTGAGGTGTGGGAAGGCAGGGATCAATCCCCAGAGCACACAGGGTGCAGTCTGATCCCTGAACTCCACTTTCCTGTGCTGAGGGACATCAGCTGTGCTTGTGTGGTTCAGATTTGTGTCCTTTATGGAGGTGCAGAACTGCATCCTTTGATGTTCAAGATGTGCAGAAAACAAATCAGTGTTTCTGGAATGGAAATTGCTGGGGAACTCCAGCAGCTCCAGCAGCTTCGCTCCCTGCCCCAGAAGGCTCACACAGCCTTAGCAAGTGTCTATGTGAAATAAAGATAGATCATCTTTTCTCACAGATTCTCAGTAATAATTTAAGCCTTATAAAGAGTAAGATTTTGTTTGCTTGGCTCCCAGTGCTGTTAGAGAGGAACTATCATCCCTGTTTACAGCTGGGGGGGAAGTGAGGCAAAGCAATAAATGATCTGGGGTGAGGCACGAGTGGGATCGTGCTCAGGGGTGAGTGGTGTGCTCTGCTCCCTGCAGCACATGAAACCTCTGCACCTGCATCCTCTAACACCCTGCAGATCTTTTGGAGACCTTGGAATTGTCTTCCGGGGCTTATTTTGGCTTTTAACACTTGCTCAAGAAACACAAATTTGTAAACTGGCAATCAGCCGGGCAGATTAAATAAGAGCTGTCTTCTTTTTCTGCTGGATATCCTCACACTGACCAATGAGTATTCTCCTTCTCAAAATGAAGGATAATAAGTAAAAATATTGCCAAAATTTATGGATAGAGGCAGCTTTCCAGTGTGGATTTGTGGCCAAGTACTCTAGAAGGAGAGGGTTATGAAATTTCTAGGACAAAAGCATCAGGCTTAAGTGAGCTTTACATTTACCTCAGTAATCCTGGAAACAGATCCAGGGCTGAGAAGCAGCGTTGTCACCTGGGATTAGTTTCCATGTTTGCAAATAAAAGAGTTTGTGAAGACAGCCCTGTTGCTGGGATTCCACTCTCCTCTCCTGCCTGGCAGTGGGATTTACACCACTCAGAGGAGGGTTGGTGGTGAGATTGAAAGCAGGTCTGAGCACAGCCAGCTGTACCTGGAAAGCCATCGGTAACTGTGTCCTTCCCAGCAGCCTGTGCTGAATAGGATGAGGATTTTCTTCATCCTTGTCACAGCTACGGTGAGAGGCTGCTAAGTGGAGGGTAGGGCTGCTGAAGAAATCCTTGTTTTCCTGCAGACTTTTTGCTGAGGAAACCTTGACCTCAGGTGTTTGCTTGAGCTTTGTTCAGTGCATGCAGCTCCAAGAGGTGTTGTACAGGTGCTGTTTGGAGAAGAAATCAGGAGAAACTGCTCCTGTAAGGCCGACTTCCCTCTCCATCCTCCACACAGTCTTCAAAAGAGAAGTGATCAGACAGGATTGTCACATGAAGGGTTCTCCCTGTGCCTTAGTGCATCCCACAGGGAACCTCCTCTCTGTGTTGGTGGCCAGAGGGTTTGGGGTCCTTCTGTGCTGCTGTTATTAGCACAGGAATTACCTGACATATTCACTCCATACCTTCATCCCTGAGCCTGGGCAGCCTCAGCATGCCCCGTCTCCAGTGTTACTTTCTTTCCTCCCATCTATTTAGTCCAGACAACAAAAGTAAATAAATTAATAAATAAATCAGAAAACAAACAACACCAAGAAGAAAGCTTTCTTCAGATTATCTTGTATGTTATCTTATGGGAACATAACAAAGAAACAATATTTGATGACATTATTAAATCGACAGGATTTGCTTGGCAACACCACCTGCCATTAAGCACACTGCAGGCAGGATGTGACCCTCTGCATCTAATTCCACTATAAATTCATTCTTTCCAGCAATCTAAAAGCACTAAGAAACAGGATATTAAAAGATTTCAATAAGAAAAGATTAAAAGATTTCAATAAGGTCCAATAAGGTGTTAAACAAGTCCTCAACTTTAGGTATAACAGTGATGCCATTGTGTCCTTGCACCCTAAAGCTGGCCTGGGGGGGCAGACGCTGAACCTGGATTTGGGGGGCAGATGCTGAAGTTGGGTCTGGGGGGAAGATGCTGAAGGTGGGTTGGGCGGGCGGATGCTGAGGCTGGGTTCGGGGGGTGGGCAGATGTCAGAGCCGGCTCGGAGGGGCAGTTGGGGAGCGGGGGTTCCTTTGGAAGGCTCTGGCCGAGGTGCACAGGGCTGTGGGTGAGGCAGCCCCGTGTCCCCGCGTGGGTAACTCGCTGTGTGTTCGCAGGCTGTGACAGCGAGCACTGGGGGCCCCACTGCAGCAACCGCTGCCAGTGCCAGAACGAAGCGCTCTGCAACCCCATCACGGGCGCCTGCGTGTGTGCCGACGGCTTCCGCGGCTGGCGCTGCGAGGAGCTCTGCGAGCCGGGCACCTACGGCAAGGGCTGCCACTTCCAGTGCCAGTGCCACCACGGGGCCACCTGCGACCACCAGACCGGAGAGTGCCACTGCGCGCCCGGATACACCGGCGTGTTGTAAGTGCGGCAGGAGCGCGGTGGGACTCCCTGAACTGAGTCGGTTCGGCCGCGTCTAACGCAGGAACTGGCTGAGTTTCCACCCTGTTACACACCGGCCTTTGTAGAAATCAGGGGAGGGGGTTTCGGAGAGAAGGAATAAAGGGAACTTCTGGTTATACCTGTGTCCCTGAAGGGAGCCTTCAAGAGAGCTGGAGAGGGACTTAGGACAAGGGTGTGTGGTGATAGACAAAGGGTGAAGGCTTTAAACTGCCCGAGGCACGGTTAGATGGGATATTGGGAAGGAATTCTTCCCTGGGAGAGTGGAGATACCCTGGCACAAGGTGCCCAGAGAAGCTGTGGCTGCCCCTGGATCCCTGGAGGTGCCCAAGGCCAGGTTGGACAGGGCTTGGAGCAACCTGGGACAGTGGAAGGTCCCTGCCCATGGTTTGGGTTGGATCTGGCTTCACTGGCTCTTCCAACCCAAACCATTCTGGAGTCCTATGATTCCATGTTATTAAAATAAAATGCAGTGCTAAAATAAGCTTTAAAATAATTTCTATTTTCCAACTTGCGCAACAAGTTCCTAATTTCAGAATGTGAATACAATCCAAATTACAGTGGAGTTTTGATAAGCAGTTGGACTCTCTCCTCATTAGCAGTCCAGTGCAGCATCAAATGGGACTTTCCCATCCCCAATTTATTTGACTTCCAATCTAACTGAGAAAGCATTGCTGTTAACTATATCAGCTTAGTATCTAGGGGGTAAACTTTAAGCACAGAGAGCGGGGATTTAGCGGTGTGACTCCTATTAACTTTAACGAGACTCATGTAGCTAAATCCCCATCCACCACACGGAAAGTTTACCAGTAGGATTCACAAAATCTGCATATTAATTTTAGGACAGCAAGCAATAGTTTCTTGTTTAAAATTGCCCACAGTGTAACATCAGTTCTCATTAGAGATCTTTCAGTAGCTTCAGAAGTAATTATGTTTTTCAGAATTATTTAAGGGGAAAGGATAATTTAGTCACTGAATTTGGTTGGAGATCTATCATAGGTGAGTTAATACTTTTGCAGTCTATTATTGTTTGTTGACCTGCATGAAGGGGAAGGTAAAAGATAAGGACAGAGTTAACCCTCATAAATAAGTGATAAGCCTTGTTAATATTTTATTTAGTACCTGATTTCCTCCTAGACTTGTGACCTCAGTCGTGGGAGCACTCACTGCTGAGGACTCTGCTTACTCTTGGGGGTGCTCCCCTTGGCCTCAGTGTGACAGTTCTCAGCAGCCAGCCCCTGATATTGTAGGAACAGCCTCATCAAAAGACAGCCAGTTAGGGGGACAACACCCTGTACTTTCAGAACCTCAGTGCTGAAAGCTCTGATGTGCAGGTGTAGGAGACACTGGGTTTTGCAGGGATTACCCTCACATTGCCCCCCACGAGTACTGAGAGAGACTCAATGACCTTAAGCCTTTAAATGATGTTGAGTCCTTGCCAGTCCATTATACACTGCAAATGTTTAACATTCAGTAGTGACTGGAGAAATTTCAAGCGTTTTAATCCCATCCTTTTATTCTGTTTGCAGCTTCTTTTATTGCCATGTCATATAATTCACATTGAAGGCTTCATCCTGCAACTCATATTTTCCTGGGCTATTTTAATGGTTATGGGTTGTCCTGTTGAGATGGGTGGGATTTGGTACATGCATAAAGGTTACCCACGTGCATCAGCCTCACAGGGCTGGATCCACAGCACATAAACAACCCCAGCAGAAATAAAAGGAATCTCAGCTAATTGTCAGTGCCAGCTGAGCCTTACTGAGGTTTCATCATTTACATGACGACTCCCATGATGACCTGTGTTGTGTGTTTTCCTCCTTTACTATTTCCTGCAAGTTCTTTAAAATGATCTCTCTGTTTTCTGCTGTTCTCTGTCCCCAAAGCTGTGAGGAGCTGTGTCCCCCCGGCAGCCACGGAGCCCAGTGCGAGCTGCGCTGCCCCTGCCAGAACGGGGGAGTTTGTCACCACATCACTGGGGAGTGCTCTTGTCCTGCTGGATGGATGGTGGGTACTGCTGCTCCTCACCCAGGGCTTGGAACTGGATCTTCATTGTTCACTACCTCAGCTGATGGGTGCCAGCCAGGCTCTAACTGTTCCCAAACTGGGACCACATTTGCTGCATGTGCACAGCACTGCACAGACAGGTCACCAGTTTGGGAGCTGCCACCTTCCCTGGAAGCGTTCCAAAAACACGTGGGTGTGGCACCTGGGGACAGGGGTTAGGGCTGGGCTTGGCAGGGCAGGGGGAATGGTTGGACTTGATCATCTTGGAGGGTGTTTCCAGCCTCAGTGGTTCTGTGATTCTCTGGCTTGCAGGTGCCATCACAGGGTTTGAAAACAACAGCATGTCTGTGAGTTCCAGTTCCTTGGAATATTCCCTGCAGCCTTAGACAGTGCCTCACTCAGGACAGAAAGCTCAAAGCCCAGCTCAGCATTGTCAGAGGCACAAAGTGTCCTGTTCACCTTCAGGGAGAGGGAGAAGCCGGGGCAATCCGTGTCTCAGGCAGGCAGCAGGGCTGAGCCCAGGGCACAGAGTCAGCGTCGTGTCCTTGCCCAGGCACCGCTGCCATTGATTGCCAGAGATCTGCTTGTGTCAGGGCTTGCACTGCAGAGAGACAGCTGCCCTAACCTTTAATCCTTTGTGTCAGGAAAGCAATGCCAAGCATTTTCAAAGTCCTCAACTTTATCAATAATGTAATAATGAACTCTCTTGGGGCATGCCAAGTCTCACAGGATTTTATCCCATTTAGCTGTACTAAACTTCCTGGCATTTTTCCTGTATCTGACAATTAGTCTCTTGGCAAAGTTGCTGGATTTTAAAGCATGCAAGTACTCTGAAGTTTTTATTTTTACATGGAAGGCCCTGCAGATCATCACACAACTGGGACTTCTGATGAGGACCCTCTACCTGTTCAAACATACAAAAACTGAGAGAGAGGTTTATGTTCCTTTCCATTTATACATCAGCTGCTTTGAGTTCAAAAGTACCAGGTATGAGGTGCTGCTGTACATCAGCAACAATGTTCTGTGGGAGAACATTGCTGTCCTTAAATTGTGGTGGAAAATATCTCTAACTAGAGATTTTTTGGTGGAAAATATCTCTAACTAAATGTCTCTCACTCCAGCTCTCCTCCAAGAGAGCTGGAATCTCTCTAACACCACCTGTCATGGCAAGGGTGGTGATGAGGTTATTCCATTTCAAATGACAAAGGCAAAACTTGTCAGAAGTATGAATATGTCCCCTTGCCCTCCCCTGGCAATCAGTGGTGGCAAAGAAAAGATTCTTTCCTTGGCTGCTGGAACATTAAGAAAGCAATTCACATATTTTTGAGGGCCTATCAGTCCATTCTGGCACTACCCCATAAGAATAAGAATAAGATCAATAAAGTGATTCACATAAAAATATTACTATTTTCATCTCTCCTCCTGCATGCCAAGATTTCTCAGGATTTGAGTTGTTTTTCTGTATTCTTCCTTACTTGTATTTTATGAGGAGTTTTCTTCTCTTTTTCAAAGTTAAAATATCACTAAACAAATAAGAATATCAGAATAGAACAGGAATTTTTAGATGTCTTTTAGGATGCAGCACAGACACTAAGAAGAACCAGAGCACTGCACAGCAGCTGTGGTTGAATTCTGGCCCAGTCCTGCCCAATTCCTTACAGCCTGGAGTTCCTTTTATGCATTTTTAGGAGCCCAGAGAGACTTTTCTGAAAACTGTGTTGTTGGCTGCTCTGTCCCTGGAGGAACCCTAGAGTTAACAATTGATGTTTGAAACAAGCATAACTGAAAATTGAAGAGAAAGATCAAGTATTCTGCAGAAAGAAACTGAAATTATAAGTAAAAGCACTCAGCTTGTAAATGTTGAGATTTTAAGTATAAAGGGTCTCTCCAGGGTTTTAATGAAAAGCTGGTAATTCAGTGTACAAAGAGGGATAAAAAGTATGTTTTCATGCTATATTTTTAACTCTTGGTGGTTGGAATGGTTTGGGAAGTGAGACATGAGGGGGCTGTAAACGAGCAGGCGAGATGGGATTGCTAGACAGCATTGGTTTTATTTCACACCACGGATTTCTGTGACACAGGAATTTTACTTGCTGATTTTGAGGCTTGAGACTGCACATATATATTGAATATACCATCATTTTGGAAGGAGAGAATTCTCCCTAGATTTCTACAAGTGCAAATCCACTTGGACTTTATTGCTGCTGGATGAGCTGCAACTTTTATCCTTTCCTAGGTTGGCTTATTAACAGGAGCTCAGGTCCCTTGGGGTTTGGTGGGATGGGGAAGGGGAGGCAGTGACTTTAAAAGGAGGAAGTTCTGGGGTTCTGAGGTTCTTCCTTGGATCTGCCATCTTCAAAGCCTGGTTCTTTTATGACTTGTAATTTCTTTCCTCCCACCAGTGCCAAATCTCCCAGCAGCACAAATTCCATGGACAGTGTCCTCTGGGATTTTACTGCCCCATGGGTCCTTCACCAGGAGGATGGTGGCCAACAGCCTCTATTGTTGAACAGTCAACAGAACGTGGCTTCCAGCATCCCACAATGTTGGGCTTTTCCACTTCTGTGCTTTTGTGGCTGTGGAGTTTAGTGGGTGGCTGCTTTAGGGCCTCATTAACAATTTACAGGTTTAATTCTATACATCTTTCTCATTTGCAATATTAAATTCTCCAAACGCTCTCAGAAAGTGAGGAGAGAAGTTAATTTAGCATTTGCAATGCTTCTCAGAAGCCCTTTTGAAGGACTAGACCTCTGTGCTGAGGAAAGCAGCAATATTTCCTGACGTGACAGAACATTTGTCACTGGCAACGCCCCCTGTTTGGCCCCAGAGCCCTTCCCATGGCATGGTGGTGCTGTGGTAATACAGCACATCCTGCTCATCACTTCTCTCCTATTGATTCTGGGCATTGGGAAGCATCATTTGTATTTTTGTTTATTTTTCTTTCTGTTGTGGATTTTAAACGTGGGGGTGTCTGAGAAAATGGAGCAGAAGAATATCTTTTCTGTCCTACAAAACACAGCAAACAATGTCAAAAGCAGAAGCTGATGAGATCAGGGCCTTAAAAAGGTGCTGATGGGGTGAACTTTGCTGATTAGATGTATAAGCAGCAGGAAACGTTGGTCTGACATTTGATCCTCTAGAGAGGGATGTTTTGAATTCCCTCAGTACATATTAATGCAAAAAGTACAGCTAAAGATTCTCTTGGCTCCAGGGGGATGCATCCCAGAGTATTGCTTTCTCATCATTTGTTGATAGAAATCCTGTTCCTTTTGAGACATGAAGGGAGAAAGTATTTATTATCAAGATAAATGGACACTTAGGTTTTCAGATATATAGTGTTGTGTATTACTCAAGTCCAGAGACACCAGTTTTTAACAGTGTAATCTGAAAGTTCTTGAACTGAGGCCAACCTGTCTGTTTTACAGCTAAGGAGCCACATAGCCCTGGCTGGGAAAGGCTCAAAGTATCTGTTTTATGGTGACATTGAAGAGCAGCCTCTTCACTTTGGGGCTGTTGATACAGCTAAACTTCCCAAGCCCCAAGGAGTGAAAGCAGCCATTATATTCCTGGTTTATATTTTGAATAAGTTGTGGCTGATATGGGCTTTATTCAAAACCCAGAGCCCCCAGGGCTTGCTTAGGGAAACAGAGAAATTAAACCCAAATAATCCTGTGGCCAGACACTGTTTCTGTCTCACACTGGGCACTGTGGTGGCACTGGCAGCAGCACCACTTGCTGCAGATGCCAAACATTTTCCATTATAGGACCACAACTTCAGATCCCAGCACTGCCAGAAACAGTTGGCTGAAGTTCCTCAAGTTCCTCAGCTGGATGCCAGCCTCAGGCTCTAAATTTGCTCACAGGGAGGAAAACATTCATACAACTTCTAAGAAAGTCTGGGGAAATCCTTGTAAGGCCTTGATACTTGGTAGGGATATTATGGGATACCTGGAGGGAAACCACCTGAGTCTGGCAGGTAAATTCTCCAAAGACACAACCCCACAGAAGGGTGAGCATTCCCTGCCTTGGGGCTGAACAGCTGGAGCAGGGATTACCTGGGAGCTGCTGTCCTTGTGAGCACTGCCAGGGGCACAGCAGGGACAGCCTGGCTTTGCTGCACCCCCAGGGCTGGTTGAGCAGGGAGGGGAAGGAGGAAACATCTCAGAGATGAGCATTTGGGTCTGGATGGAGGAGAGGATTAAAAGGGAGGCTGCCACAGGGATTTGGAACAGACTGGAATAAAGAGGCAGGAAAGCAGAGGGCTGGGAGCATAAAATGGGATGTGGAATTGAGACAGGTCAGGGACTGAGATGTGGCTCCAGGGTTGGGGATAAGGAGCTGGGAGGATGCTGGATGCTGCATCCTGTCACTGTTTAGGGATTAGGTAGATATTCCACTGCAAAACTCCTTCTTCTGGCCAAAAGGTTGTTGCAGTGCTGATGTGGGGACTCACTTTGCTTCTGTGCCATCACTGGGGGCTTTCTGCAGCTGTCCTAATCCTCATTCCCATCCTGCCCCTCCATGGCTCTCCCAAAGCTCTGGCAGAGCCATTCTGTGCTGATTTGAGAGACGGATGTGTGGCTGGAGAGAGCAGAAGGAGCAGAGGGAAGGGTGTGAAGGGCAGTAGAGGAATTTCCAGCCTCTGTGTTGGGTTGTGTTGTGGTTTTTTTCTTGGTTACAACAAGGATGGGAGTTTAATTTTTAGGGTTTTTTGGAGGGAGATTTTTTGTTGAGTTTTTTTTTAGGGGTGAAGAACGAGTTGGACACTGGTTTTTTTGCTTTTTAGGGTTTTGTTTATTTTTATCTTATTTTAAGTTTAGCACACTGTTTGTACTAGACTTAGTATGTAAAAGGCGAGGTATAAAATGGACTTTGAGTACTCAAAACTAAGGCTTTTTAAAGATATTTTATTTAATTATTTTTTAATACGTACTTTGTTTCTGCTTTTTTACTAATAACTCTCACTAACTTATATACGTAACTTTTACATTATTACACTAACTAATAGTCTTTTATAAGAAGTACTATAAGAAATGGAGGTGAAAAGGGACAAGAAGGAAGAAGGGGCAACACCTAAATTCTACTATTTTGCCCTATTTCTTTTCATATTAAAATCTTAAAACTTTAATTTTTACACTCTATGATATACTGTGTAAAAAATTACTACTGTCACATATTAAAATCTTGTGTGCTCTAACTCATCCTAAAGTTTTGGCAATTTTTCTTAGGGACGAAGGTTAAAAGCAGTGTTTTGTTGAGGGTCAGAATTTCTTAAAACAGACAGAGAAATATTTTCTGTGCTCTGGATTCCAGCAGGTTGGATGAATGAGACTGGCTGAACAGGAGGGATCATCAGGGACCACCCAAAGCAGCACAGCTACACCCCCCCAGTGCAACCTTTCCAACAATCCCCTCCTTCCCAAACCTCCTCTGTGCAGTTTGTGGCCAACAGCTTTTCAGACTCTCCATTTCACAAAAACCCCAGGAGCACACAAGCAGCT
Organism: Dicaeum eximium; assembly: GCA_013396995.1. Classification (NCBI taxonomy): domain Eukaryota; kingdom Metazoa; phylum Chordata; class Aves; order Passeriformes; family Dicaeidae; genus Dicaeum; species Dicaeum eximium. Next base: position 1,316,324 of record VWZP01004535.1, on the reverse strand, counting down.
TTGTAGACTTCTCTGGTTGCCTTTAACTTCTCCCACATCTTGGTGTGGCTGTTCAAGGGGCAGTGCAAGCCCAGCTGCAGTTTGTGGGGGAGCTCCAAGGAAGAGAATTAATCATGAGTATGCACTGGTGAGAAAAATTCCTTCTGGAGTCAGGCCAGGCAGGCATTTACTGTAGTAGTGGAGTTTTCAGACTGTCTTTAGCACATCTTATGCAGATAAAATATTGCTGCTACACTTACATCTAGTTTTAGCAAGAAGGACAATAAAATTCCAAGCTGCATAGAGAAATTTATTGCATTATGAATGTTGACTGAAATATTGCTCTTTCTGCAACCTTTCCAGGGGCTGGTGTGTGCACAGCCGTGTCCTCCTGGAACCTTTGGAATTAACTGCAGCCAGGACTGTCCATGCCACAACGGAGGACGCTGTGACCCTGTGACAGGAAAATGCCTGTGTACAGCTGGCTATATAGGAGACAGGTAAAAATCCACCCCCAAAGCCTTTCATTTTAACCATGGACTGCCAATATTTATATCCCTTCTAGGACAATCTTCCTCTCTGAAAAATGGTGTTATGTTTCTATTGCTCCAATTAGGTTCATCCTTCTGAAGCACTTCAAGCAATATAAATGTGGCAATGTTATTACTTTTTATTGGCAATGCTCTCCATTTACAGGGGTTTTTAATATAACTTTTAAAATTTAATGGATTAAATTTAATTTAGATATTTACAGTGATAAATTTAATAGAGAGCATTACATGTTTACAAGATATGTAAATGAACTATCTTTATACAAATTAATATCCTCAAGAGTAAGCAATGGTGCAGTTTAATGTCTCCTTCATTCCTCTGTGCTGCTGTAGCACTGATCCATCTCAGCCACCAGCAAAAGGTGATAAATCCTCAAAATTTATAAACGAGAGCCTTCACCCATGAATCGATCAGAGCAGATGATAATATTGTTTTACCAAGGTGTCATGGATTCAGCAAAATGACTACACAGCAAAGTCAATGAGGGATTGCAGCACGTGCTGGCTTAGCCTCCAGCTAATCCTGGCTAACTGTCTTGGTTAAGTAAGACAGGTGTCGNGATCCATCTCAGCCACCAGCAAAAGGTGATAAATCCTCAAAATTTATAAACGAGAGCCTTCACCCATGAATCGATCAGAGCAGATGATAATATTGTTTTACCAAGGTGTCATGGATTCAGCAAAATGACTACACAGCAAAGTCAATGAGGGATTGCAGCACGTGCTGGCTTAGCCCCCAGCTAATCCTGGCTAACAAAGGTTGGGAAGTGCAGTTAAAGCAGCTCTCAGGAGCACTTGGCATGAGGCCTGTGGCACCAGGGTTTGCAGAGATGCACAGCTCACCAGTGGATGGATGTTGTGCTAAAGCACTTTCTCCTCTATGTTCCCTTTTTTATTAGCTCTATACTGACATATGCTACAATTATATTTTTATGCAACAAAGCTCATTGGAATTCCTCATCTCTGCCTTCACTGAATAATCAGCAGGTTGTTGTAGCATAAACATCCAACCCTCAGCTCTGTGGGAGGGTCAGAAGGCTGCTCCTTCCTGTTCCACGTGGAGCTTCCCTGTTTCCATTTTATGGACAGTTATACTTGGAGGGGGCTCTGGAGTTTATGTCAGGATTTGCATGGGGTTGAATATGGAGGAAGTACTAATTATTTCCAAGTAATTTAGAGGAGAAGACATCAGTGTACCTCTCTTCCCCATTCTCCATCTGGAGACTGTTCCAGACATGTGGTGCCATATAATTCCTGTTTCTATCTTTGTGGAGACTTTTCCACTGAAGGAGGCAACTGTGCAGCCTGGGCCTTTATAGTGGTGGCCACACTTGAATCCCGAGCAGTTCCCAGTGCTGGCCATGCTGGGGGAGGCTGACAGAGCCTCTCTTGCTCTCCTCATTTGGTTGTTGCACACCCTGATGGATTCCTGGCTGTAGAGGGATCAATCCAATGAAGTGTTGGAGCTTTGGGAGCTCCCAGCCAGCAGCCTGCATCTCTGTTGGGAATGAGGAAAGGAGATGCGATGAGGATTTTACTGCTGATTGCCCTTGGAGAGGGGCTGGAGAAGGCAACTCAGGGAGAGACTGGGCAGAGGAGGCACCTCAGGGAAGACATGGCAGGAGCTCACAGGAACTGTCCTTGAGCAAAGGCAGTGTGGAATCATGAGATTTGTACTTGGAGAGCAGTGAGACAGAATTGGACTCCAAAGTGAGGTGAAACTTGGGAAGGGGGACACTAAAAAAAGTAACGCAGAATCAGTTGGGAGAAGTGGAAAAGAAGAGAGGGAAGGTCACATTCTGGACCTGCATCCAAGCAAAACCCTTGGGAATGGCTCACCTTCCCCATCCCAGAGCAGGGAAGTAAAAGGCACTGAGGGGAGAGGCAGGAGAGCAGAAATGCAGGTGTGTAGAAGGATGAATGGGAACAGGATTGAAAAGGTAAACAGGCAGTTAGGAAAGCTCTGCTGCAGCAGGGTAAAACTGGATTAGCCTAGAAATTTCCACCTTTCCAATGGGTTCCTGGAAGGTTAGAACATGTTAATCTCTCAGCCTTTAATCCCCCTTCCATAAGGGAAGGGAAACCTCAGGCCTGTTGGACCAGCTGCAGTTGTGCTGGCTTGGGCTGGGCAGCCCTGGTTTGTGCTGGCTGTACTGGTTTGTTCTGAACACACACCTGCCCTCACCTGCCTGGAAGCCCACAGATTTCAGTGAGGGACCAGGTCTTGAAAGAGTCTGGATGGCTTTCCTTGGTTTTGTTTTCACACCACAGGGACAATGGGACAGACCAGGCAGCTCCAGTTTAGCTCAAATTTTGTTTCACCCTCTCCTGCAGCTGTTGCAGTGTCAGAGCAAAAAGGAGAGCAAGAGAATCTGCTGCACAACAAAACACTGCTTGCTTTAACGTTTTACAAGGCATTGAAAAAAATCTTCTTAATAATGACAGATACTGTGAATAACAGCAATAAAGACATAAATACATTTTACCTACTATCATCTTAAAATTGTCAATAAGTACTATCCAATGCCACAGTTCATCATCGTGTGCAGAAGATAATAACACAGAGTTAGATAAATATCTGTGGAGATGAAATGGTCATAAAGGTCTGTGTGAGTGTAATTGCCACACTTTTGTTCCCTACCTGTTTTCCAGGAGTGGCACTGCACTAAATCTCTAGGAAATTGGCAGCACTGTTAATAACTGCAGGATGCTTTGTGTTCACTGAAATGACTGGATCTGTCATGGAAATGCGTTTTACAAACTGGAAAGGAGTAATAGCAGAGGCACAGTTAGAAGCTGAGAGTGGAGTGTTTCAGAATTCAGTGGCTCACAGGAAAAGTGAACATGCTGGTTTAGCTTTGTTTTCCATATTGCCCTGAAATCGAAAGATTGAATTTTAATAGAATAAATCTCATATTTATTAGAAATACATGGGCAGATTTACTCTCCTGTTTGTACCTGTATGTCTTATTTCCAGGTTAGTGCATTTTGGATGGCTTTTCATATTTGTCTGTGCTACATAAATGCGATCACTGTTTCAAAACAAAGAGGACAACTAACAAACTTTGCAGCATTATTCCTTAAAAAAAGAAAATTGTGGGGAAAAATGTAGGAGCATGTACTAAGTTCATCTGTTAAGCATGCTGTCTTCTGTTTAATATTTTGTGAAATTGCTTCCATTAATTCTACAGGTGACAGCCATATTATCCTATCCCAACCCAAATAATTATGGTACATATTAAAGTTCAGTGGATATTATAATACGAATCTCCCCAGATAGGCAGAAAGCAATGTAAATTAAACAAGAAACATAACTAGGGCTTAGCAGCTCATTTTGTAATTTAATTGAACAATGTATCTGGTTGTTAATGGTGCTATGGACACATTAGATTGATATGTTGCAAAGGAAGGATGTTTAAGTAGAAAGCTAATTCCTGCTGTGATTATTCTCATGTTCCAGAGGAGTCATTATTAGTATTCTTTGTATAAAATTCATTAGCGGTAGCTGCTTGATCTCCAAATAAATAAGTTGGTTAAATTGTTAGTAGAAAAAGGCTAATTATGTAAATGGATTAGGTCGTCAATATTTCATTTCCAGATGCTTTTCTCCCTGCTAGGTAATCCTTCATCTTCTATAAATATAGAATGATACAGTGCACTATTGACTAAGAATTCACCCCGTGGAGCTCAGAGCTCTCCTGCTCACTCAGGGTCTGTGCAGCAGTGGGGGCATGAGGAGCTTCATTGTTCCTCCTTGCATTTCATTTGCTGGGAGTGTTCCAGCCCCACTGTTCCCATTATTTGCTGCCTCTTGCCTTTGCAGCTGAAGCCCCTGAGAGCAGCAGGGCTCTCTCACACATTCTGGTGTCTCTCCAGACTCCTTCCTTCTTTGTCCCAAATTCCTCTCACTTTGGGTCTCATGAACTCCTCAACTCAGATTTGCAGCAGCAACTGCGTTGGTGCCTGCTGGAATTAAATCACCAGCCAGGCCCTTTGCTGTGTTCATTTATTTTTAGTAAAACGTGATAATCTGAAGCTGCAAAAGTAATGCCCTTCTTATATACTGCCTGTGTTCATTGCAGTTTTGCCTGGCTTGCATCACACATTAATCTTTTATTACTGATCATTATATTAACTCTCACCTGCCAGCTGTGAAATGACCTGCAGAAAGACACTTAACAATTGCCTCCATCCACTGAGTTTACAGTATACACTTTAATCAATGCTCAGGCTTAAATTAATGCTGATAGGCAATTTCCAATGCCTGGCATCCATGTGATAAGGGAATTGGGCTTTTCTGGGCTTCTTTTTCTGTTTTTATTAACTGAAAAGGCCTATCTGTATTTCACGGTGGATCATGTAAACGGTGGTACTGACTCATTGCAGAATTTTGAAACCACTGAATTATGTCAAGCACACAATCAGTTGCTTTCTTCAGGACCTTAGCTGAGCTTTTCCAAGTGGGAAATTATCTGAACTCTTAAATTGGTTGTGTAGGACAAGAAAACAGACTTTTTGGCAGATCTCAGAATGTATCCAAGTAGGGAGATATTTTTAACAGTGCATGGAAGGTGTAATTTAAAACAATCTGTGTAAAGTGTTTGCTGATTCCAATTTTATGTGCATCAAATATTAAGAATGTTGGCAATTTTTAAGAAGATTCTCCACTAAGGAGCATGAAAATTATTTTTATTGAGATTTTATACTACTGAGCTACCCTGGAGTAGGAGAAGAAAAGCAAATTTAAGCTTGTAGTTACTCAGAACGCACACAAAACACAAAGGGGTTTCTTTTCTCCATAAAACTGGTGCAATGACAGCAAAAGAGGGCAAGTAAAACTAAAATGTTGCTGGATAACATTTTCTCAATATTGGTAAATACATTTTCCCTTTTAACACTCCTCATCACTGAGAGAGCCATATGCTTTCAAGGGAGGTGCACAGTCCTCCTGTGATAAAGAGAAGTCAAACAGGTGAGGGGTTTTATAATAAAATATTTTATTGCCTATCAGCTTCTTATAATTGATGAACACAATTGTCAAGGTCCAGGAAAGAAGAATGCATTTTGTGAATGAAAGTAATATGGACTAATGCAAATTTAGCAGGATATAATTGGGCATGGATGAATGAAGTTTCTCTTAGCAGCAATTTGCATGCCCAAGATACCCCATCACTCCAGTGATACCATCAGTTCAGTGTTACTTCAATAAATGAGCTGATGCCTTGTGCAGGCTGCCCTAGAGCAGAGGCTGGACAGGGTTACAGAATAAAGCAGGGATTTATTAAAAAGATTTCCTCAGTGGATCCACCAGCCAGGGCTGCACCCAAGATGAACCAAAATGGGCACAAAACGGACACCGGGCACGGCTCTGGCACTTTGATCAGTTCTGCTCCATTTGCATCTTGGAGTTCATTGTCCAATTCCAGCTTTAGCCCACCCAGTCACATCCTTCTTGTTTTTCTCTCTTCAGCCCACGTTGTTTGTGCTCTTGGGCCTGAGGTTTGGATCATTTGCCCTTGGTCCCCAGCTAGGGAAGGAATTGTTTTGTCTCCCTGCTCTGTGCACAGAGCTCACCATCCCATAATATGAAGCCCAGATCCTCACACTAAAGCAGCACAGAATCTGAAAAATATAAAAACCAAAACCTGAGGCATCAGAGCGATGATTGCTCTGGTTTGTGTTGAATTCCTGAACAAAGAGGTTGCTGTTTGCAGTGTGCTGCTGAGGCTGTGATTTACCTGCTCCCATGTCCCCGTGCCCTGGCAGGTGTCAGGAGGAGTGTCCCATCGGCACCTTCGGCTCCCAGTGCGCGCACACCTGCGACTGCCGCAACGGGGCCACCTGCTACCACGTCAACGGAGCCTGCATCTGTGACCCTGGCTTCAAAGGCATCCACTGCCAGGAAAGGATGTGTCCTGAAGGGTTTTATGGCCTCAAATGCAACAGGAGATGCCCTTGCAATATTACCAACACCCTCAGGTATGTACATCATGTAATATTCTAATGCAGGGTTTGGTCTGATAGAAGTGTTGGGAAAAAATTCAGTTAACTACACCTACTGTCCTTTTCTCTGTAGTTTTAAGTACAAACACAGAGATTTTTCTCTGGTTTGCAAAATTTTGATTTAAATGACCTCAGGTTTGGAAGCATAAGCCTCAGTCCAGCCAGATACTAAGCATGTATCTGTTAACAGTTCTGGTAGCACCTGAAACAGCCTGACACAAAGCTTTATCCTGTAAATCCTCTAGGCTTAAGAACCACCAGATGATGCTTATATGTGTGGATAATAACCCATTGAAGTTCAAAAAATAGATACATATTTATTCAAATCCATCACTTTCCCTCTTTTTTATGACATGGGTTTGCTTGTTAGATCTACAGACAGCAAGGGGACTTTCAACATGAAACCTAATTTGTTTCAGCTGATGTCTCATGGCAAATTACCTTGTTGGAAACACTTGATGCAGATGTATAAATAGACTGAAATCAATATCCCTGAGTCAGTCTGTGGAACTGTAACACAGTTGACATTGTCAAAATAGACTCCTCACGTGAGCCCACTTTTGCTCTTCGTTCTCTTTGTGTATGAGGAAAATATTCAGGAAAATAAATATCGGGGAATTATACCTACAATGGAATGAGGCTCACTTAAAAGGTCAGGGTTTGATGTTTTATTCCCTTTTTTGCTTTTTTAAAGATCTGATTCTTGAGGTTCACTTTACTATGAGACAGAGCCACAAACAGACTTGAGCACTTTGAATTTACTTTCCCATTGCACGCTTGAATAAGTTTTCCAAACCTTGAAAAGAAGGAAGCATTTAAGACCCTTCCCTATTATCCTCTTTGTCACCTTAAGTAACTCCTTGCCTTGTTTACTGACTGCTGGAATTGCTGTTTGGAGAATCCTCACTCCCTGCCTTGCAGTAAAGGGAGCCTGAACAGCCAAACCCCCCTGAGCTGTCTGATGTTCTGGAGCCACATTTCCTCACCTGCACAGTGCTGAGCCCCTCAGGTCCCACTGCATTCCCTCCTTTTTCTCCCCATTCCTGTTCAGCAGGCAGAGCCAATTTAGAGTTGTGTAGGCTTCAGGAGGAGGAGGTGATAATTGATGTCCAGGCAAAAAATGCCCTTGATAGACATTCTTCAATTTGGAACCAGACAGGTGGGGACCTGACTGTCCTGCTGATGCTGACAAACCCACCTTGCCATCTTGCTGCTGCTAAAATATAAACACACTCAATTATGTATGCAAGAAATGGCACCTCATTTGTGTGCACACACAGACACACACACACAAACACTTCAGGCAAATCTGTCTGTGCACTTGAGATAGATCCTATTTGTCTCAGCCTTGGAAATAAACAGGTGATTTTCCTTGTGAATTCAGCTGTGAGTAGTGAGGCTTTGCTTAACTGAAAGTCAGAGCTCACAATGGATTATTTAAAAACTTGTAATTGTGGTGATACAACTCCTGTGTAGCAAGAGAGCTCCAGCACAACTGGGTTTGACAGCCAGGATCCAAAGGGTTTGAGGCTCCCAGGGAGCTCTGTACAAGTCTTCCATCACTTCTGATTATGTTGTGTATCATGAAATCACTGCAAAAATACCATCCCTGAGGCATGAGCTGCACATTATACACAAAAGGTTAGTGCTGTGTTGTACTGAGGGTGGGGGATGCCTCAGGAATTACTGCAGAGTGAGCTGAGGGATAAATTCCTACATGCCACATCATTGCAGCACCTGTGGTAAATCCAAGCTGAATTGCTCCTCAGTGTAAACTGTTCTTCAGGTGTACAGGAGGGTGAGTATGTGCTCGTGGTCAGCAGCTGACACTTGTGTCTTCACCCCTCCCGAGCCTGCCTCTTTGTTTCCATAGAGGTAGAAATAGAATGGAAGCACTGCAGGCCACAGGCAAGGCTGAGCTTGGCTGCAGTTTCTCAGCTACGTGCTCAATTCATTAAGAGTCTTTAGGTGGGCTAAGACTGTGGGTTGGAGGGTGAAAGAATTCACCCTGTGTTACTCAGAACTACCTGGGAGGTGCGCTCTGAGTTTGCCAGAGGATCTTCCCTGAAAGAACAGACTTGCACCTTCCAGCTGTGAGAAAAGAAGAGGTCTCAGAGAAGATTGAGAGAGCTCAGAAAGAGGGAGGATTGAATCCTCTCCCAGCTCTTTTCTGGGCATGTGGTCATTCCTACACACCCTGCCTGTGCCTTGCTGTCTGATGGGAACATTTTATTCCTTCCCTCCCAACACTGCTCCGTCAGCATCCCTTGCAGCATCCTCTGCTGAGATGGTATCTCTGGTTCCTTAATAAATGAGTCTGGTCTCCCTGTTGATAAAATCTCCCTTTTTCTCCCTTTTTCCTACATCTTATCGCTGCTGTTATGGAACAAAGAGATACCAGCAAGCTGTAGATCAGTAAATGTTCTTTCATTCATCCATGGGATTTCAGCTCTCCACTTTTCCACCAGCTCTGCAGAGTGCTGTCAATTGCTGAGCCAAGGAGAGTCAGAGCTGCTGGAAAATGACCTTTTCCAAAGACACTCCACATTCTGAACAAATCTTTGCTGATTGTTTAACCAGTCCCATACAGTGCACTTCTCTTCCCACCCACCTCTTCCCATTCCTCCCTGAGTGTTTGTTCATACTGAAACTGGGCTCTTCCACAGTCACTCATTTACCCACAGCCATCTATTTTCCCCAGGAGCAGTTTAAGCTGTTGACTACTTGTGATCCCCAAGTGTGGAGGATAATTATTAAACACTTGTAGAAGGTGAAGGAAACTCCTGGATTGGCCCATTTGATCTGGGTATTGGAGAGTTGACTGGAATAGAAAGTTCTGAGGGCCTTGAGGAGTAGCTGAGGAGGAGCAATAGGAAATACACAATCAGCTTTTCCATTTTCATAGATCTATCTATTTTAATGTCTGAAGAGATCAGAGTGATCATCTAGTCTAACCTCCAGCATGGTAATGACTGAAGGACACCATCCAATAATTTCTGCATCAAAGCACACTGAAAGGCACTTTGTACAGGACTTTGAACAGCCCCACAATTAGGTGATTTAGAATGTGATGGTGACTTGGACTGTCCTTCCACAGGAAAGGGTACACCTGTAAAAAAACTCCCCTCTGCAAAAAGTCCATGCTGAGACAGCCTGCAGTGGCTGGAAGGGAATAATCCTGGCTTGTTCTTCTGTCAGGCAGGGAGGGAAATGAACAGCTGGAATAGTCCTGGGCACCCACCCCTCCTGAGCACTGGTGTGGAGCCAGCCTGGGGAGCCGTGTGCCCTTGGTAATGTCTTTCCCAGGTCAGAGATGTGAGAAGGAAGGAAGCCACTGGGACAAAGTCAAATGGAATGGGCAATCTCCAGAGGCTCCAGTTACTCCCAGCAATTTGGAGAGAATCAAACCCTGTGGAGCTTCCATGAAGTTCTGCCCTGATCTGAGTCACTAATGTGCTGGACAAGGCTGCTTTGAAGAGCTGCTGGAATGAAGGAGTGGCCCTGCAGCTTCCCTGTGGCCACTGCTTTAAAGCAATAGGCATTTGAGTAAGGGAGACTGGATGTAGTGTGGACACCATGAAAGAGAAAATACTGTAAAATAAGGATTAGGCTGCTGCTAACGAAAATGAGAGGACTGGAGCTACTGTAAAAACAGAAAATCAGAAAATTCACTGGGAAGGTGTTGCTTTGGCTGAAAGATGTGTGGAGAACAAATTCAGAATTTGGAACAGACTCTGCTGTCTAAAACACTTCTAATTTGCCCTGAGAAATTTACCTGGTTTCCTCTTCAAAATTAGATGCTTAAAAACGTAAAGGTCAAAAATGCTTTTCAGTTCAGCTAATAAAACTTTTAAAATAAATCTTTTATTGCTGTAAATGCGGCTCAAAAGCCAGGGATTGCACAGTAGCTTTCAAAGTGCAGCAGGAGCCCTGGAACCTTTCCTTGTCAGGCCTGATGTGTGTGTGGACAGCTCTGATCCTCCTCTGCTTGGCCTGGAGCCACAGGAGCACTTGGCTGCCTGTGCTCACTCCTGCTTTCTACTCTGCTTCTTCCTGTGATGCAGGAGAGTTGAAGAAATAAAAGTTGTTAAGATTCAATGCAAACTACGAAGGATTACCCTGCCAAACTCTTTGAAGAGTGTGAGGTTCCCTTGCTGCTCCCAGCGAGGGTTGGAAAACAGATGTTGGTGGGTTTGCCTTTGGGATCCTCTTGGAACCCTCCCATTCTCTCACCCATCGAGCAGTGATCCTTCTGCAGAGGAATTGTGTTCATTAATTTCAGTTTCTTGGGGGATGGAGCAATGCCTCACATGCACTGTGATCCCTGCTGGCAAAATGTTATATGGACACATGGCCTGGGAAGGTGTACTCAAAACAGGAGGGGAGGAATTATACAGGTATTTATAAAAACTTCCAGCTCTATTTCCTATTCAAGCTTTATTCTACCTCCAACATTTCAGCTTCAGTCCAAATAGCATTTAATTCACTGGGCAGTCTGGATGCTTGAATGTTTGGATGGGTGATAGAAGAATTTCCTGTTCTATATATATATTTATATTTATATTTCCTGCTCTGTTCTATATCTAGGTACATAATGTGACCGGAATGTGGTTGTACAAAATGCCTGCAGAAGAGAAACCTAACACACACACACATCCACACATACACTATTCCTACCTCATGAGCTGCAATATATCTAGTGTGTGACTCTGCTCACTTTCATTGGTGGAATAGTTCATTCAAACCAGAGAGAAAAAAGAATTAATATAAAAACTTCATACTATTTAATGATACCAGCTGCAGATGTTGAAAGGGTTTCCAAAGGAAAAAAGGCATCATTTTAGAAATGGGGAAAATGAAGGCAGAAGAGTCAGTTAGGTGGCCAAGATTCCCTGGCAGGATTGGGAAGAGAACAGCTGCCTTGTGCAGTTTGGGAAAGCATCTAAATCTCAGCCCTCCACAAGTTACGCTGCATCAGGCACCTGGATTGTCAAACAAGTGCTTTGGAGTTAGGAGAAAAACAAAACCCTCATCTGCTCAGGCTGAGAACAAAAGTATCCTTTCTTCAATGGGAAGATTATATAGATGGAGGGACCCAAAGATCTGCACTGGATTTTCCTGGCTCACAGTCCCATGGAACATGGGCAAGGCTCTGGTTGGTCAGAACATGCCCTCAGACTTCTACTGGCCTTTGGTTTGGAGCCCAAGCTCCCTGTCTCCAGTAGATTCTTCTGGAAAGCCTGTTTGGTTTTGATTCTTGTTTTAGTGCATGTCAGGATGAGTTTTAGCCCTTAAGACACAGCTTGTATTCCATGCAAAATCTGTCCATGCTGATGAAGGAGCCAACCTTGGAGTAGAAATTCTGAGTGAGTGTAGTATTTTCTGCTGAAGTGGCATAGACTGATTCAAACTGCCCTGGTCATATATGACTTTTGAAATATTTAATTTACCCACCAGATGCAGTTCTCATGGAAGCACATGATACATGTAGTAGTAGTGGAAAGAGAGAAACACAAAATTCATTTGAAAATCCTTCTTTAATGTTGAGCTTTCTGCTCCTATTAGGTAATGATTAATAGACACAGGGGGGAAACACGAGCTTTTATTATTTTCATCTGAATGTTAAGAGGTGCTTTGTGAAAACCATAATTTCAGGGACTGCTTTGTCATGCATGGTAGTTTGTTAAGCTGATGAATCGTTTTAATTAGTCAGTAAAACACTATTTATGATGAAACATTTGACACTTAGAAAATTTGATCCTTTTTAGTTGTAACACTATATGACCAACCTCTCCTACCAGAAATTGCCTGAAACATAGCTGGAAATTACATTTTATGAGGTTACCTTGAGAATTAACATATACAGTATTAATTTTATAGGTGTAAAGAAACCCATTCAGTCATGTCTGCAATCGTAAACTTTAGCAATAAATAATCGTAAAGAAATTCTTTCTGGGATGCAAAAAACCAGGAGATAGGCCCAGAGGGAGATCCCACCTTGCAGAAGTCTATTCTTCTTGTTCTGAGAGTAAAAAAAACGGGATTTCTGGCAATATTATTTCTCATCTCTCTCACTGAGGACTGCAGTGCCATCACTGTGCAGTGCTGTGGTGCAGAGGCCACAGAGCATGCTGAGCTCTCAGGTGAAGCCTCACACTCCCAGCTGGCCTCAGACAACATCCCCCAGAACCCTCCATCCCTCCAATCCAGGAGTTAACACATCTCCAGACTTCCTTCTCCTCCTCTGCCGGCCCCAGCCACAGTCTCCTGCTGTGGGAAGGGGGTGCCCTGGGGAAACCTTGAGGAGTGAAAATGCCCAATAAAGATAAAAATGCCCAGTAAAGATAAAGTGTTTCATGCAGAAGGAACAGAGGGTGAGTGTTCCACCTATGGACGCAGAAGGACCGGGCATTGTCCCGTTTTTTGGGCTCAGTTCTCCCTTCTCCTTTTCTCTCCATGTGCTCTCACAACAGTGTGGAATTGACTGAACGAAAATGAAAGCCAGAGGATTAATGTTGTTCATTATGCAGAAAAAAGGAGCTTGACTCATTTCCCTGCACAGCTGTGACTTAGTCCCAGGGCTCCTGTTAACTCCTGTCCTGAGTAAATCCCAAGGCATCAGGTGCTGATCAGTTCTGGCCACTATGGCTGAATATTCCCTGAAAAACTCTTCTTCCAAGGAGAGTTTTCCCTTCCAAAGCCCTTTCCTTTCTACCTGTGCCTGCTGGAAAGTTCTGCTGAGGTGGCACTGGCTTTTAAAACACAAATGACACTGGGATGGGAGGGGATGGGATGGGATGGGATGGGATGGGATGGGATGGGATGGGATGGGATGGGATGGGAATAGAATAGAATAGAATAGAATAGAATAGAATAGAATAGAATAGAATAGAATAGAATAGAATAGAATAGAATAGAATAGAATAGAATAGAATAGAATAGAATAGAATAGAATAGAATAGAAATGCTGTGCCCTTGAATTTGGGTTTATCTTCACAGCTCTCTTGATTGTATTCCTCCACCCACTGGAATTTCTCCTATCCCTGTACATCTTTAGCTGGCTGCATTACAGCCAAACAGTGCAGCACATCCCTGTCCTACAGCTTGTAAGGATTAATGGTGTGGTTGATGTCAGTAATCCAAATCACATTGATTTGAGAATGGAAGAGCATGAACTTCAAGGTGTGAACTACCCATTCCTGTGGCAGTTCCCAGATGTTTGGAACTGCTGGGATATTTAGTACCAGATTCTCTATTCAATTCCCAAAGTATACAGCTGCTCATATCCACCACCTTCAAGAGTTTCCATGCTTATCTTGTTCTTAGTGTGACGCCTGGAATGTTCTGGGCTGTGCTTTTCCTTCCTGCCCACATCTCATTAACATCTGTCTCTTCATTAGTTGCCACCCTCTGTCTGGGGAGTGCAGCTGCAAGGCTGGCTGGGCTGGGCTCTACTGCAACGAGACGTGTCCCGTGGGCTACTACGGCGAGGGCTGCCAGGTGCCCTGTCCCTGCCACAACGGGGCCGACTGTGACAGCATCACTGGGAGCTGCATCTGTGCCCCAGGCTTCATGGTGAGTGGGGCTGGGCGTGGGGAGGGGGTTCATAAAGTGGCTGCAAAAATAAAAGAGGGTTTTAATCTGATTGGAAATAATATTTGCATAAAAGCAGCCACACGTGGGTCATTTTCACCCATTCTGGGCTAAAAGTCCACATCTCTGTCCTTTGAGCAGTGTCAATCTATGGCTGCTGGTTGTTTAGTTAACATTACTGTTCTAAGTTTATTACTGTTATCAAGATAAAGAGACGGTTTCCCATAGTATATTCTAAGTCAAGACATAACAAAAAAGGTGTCAGATTACTGTCTGCCTAGAAGAACAGAGAAAGAATTCTCATGGCCCTTCAGCACGTTCCTTGTCAGTCACACTGTGATTTTAATAGATGAAGGTATTTTAAAATGTTACAAATGATAGAGCAATTTATGTCTTTTCTGAGCCTGTGTGGCAGGTGTCTTTTACCTGAGCATCAGAAAGAGCTTCAGACATTCTGAGGTAAACAAGCATTGCATTTTATAGTTGAGATGTAAAATGGCTGAAGAAACCAGCCAAGATGAAAACATCAAAAATTCAGAGTTAACAACTGCCAGGCTGCAGCAGAAAGTGTTGGGACATGGATCCAGGTGTCCAGTCCTGCTAAGGCTGGGCAGAATGGAATTCTTGCCAGTGAGTTCCCTGGTTATCTGTGTATGAAGCTCCTCCCATTTCAGGAGCACACCGTGGAGGAGAAGTGCAGGCTGTGTTTAAGGAACAATACTCCCCAAAGGGAAAAAAAATTTTGAAGAGAGAATTCCACCAAACTTCACCAAAAGTTGGCTTTCTCTGTCCTTATTTTACATGATCTGTCCCCATAGGCCTATCTGTGTTTTCTATACTATTATCACAATTATGTGTTATCATTACTAAGGTCACTAGAAATCAAGGGACAGGCTGCCCAGCTGGGACAGATCCATAGTGGGGATGTCCTGTATGAGATTTGTGGGATGCCTAAGACTTTTTTGCCTCTATTCCTTCTAATTGCACACCTGAGTTGTGATCCCCAGCTGGCATCTGCAGAGCTGGGCAATTGGAGCTATGGCTCAAAGAGACTTTTGTTCTCTGCCTTGTGTCAGCAGCTGAACCTGAAAGTTGGAGCTTCCACTGATTTCCAGGGGTTGTCTCAATGCCAGGTATTAACAGGTTTATTTAGGTGTGAGGGGCTGGACTCAAAAGCTGTGCAAGATAATGGTACTTAGAGATGGGGGAAAGAAAAAAGAAAAGGTCTTTGAGGTTTGATTCCCAACTCCACAACCAGAAAACAAGAATTTATCTTCTCTGTACAGTAGTTGATACACAAATGGAAGAAGGATGAAGGCAGCAGCATGTTAGTAACAACTACAAAATAAAAAGATGCCAAGATCCTCCTTCTTATTAGGAATGTTGTCCCAAATTTGCAGCACAAAAGCATTTAGGGACCTTTTACTGTACACATTTTAAAAAAGCATACCTTGTCCAATATACATTGCCCCAAGGCAGCATTAGTGGAGGCATAAAGCCTGAGAAGTTCCTATTGCATTCCTTCAAAATAGTATTTAATCTCATAATAAAGAGCTTTCTTGCATTGACATTTAAACAGCTTGGTTATTGAGGATAGCTCTATAATCACTGAAGCATATTTAGGCATTAGTATCATTGCTCTCACATAATATACTATAATCTCTGGCAATTAGTCCATGAGGGGAAGTAAAGCCTTGAAATTGCTAATTTATTGCCTCTGAAGCATATTTGTCATTCGTGTGCATGCCAGATGAGCTGCAATGCTTCTTTCAAGTGCTGCAGAGCACAGGCTGTGCAGAGAAGTTGCTGGGAACCTTTTCCTCCCACCCCAGGGCATTGTCCTGCCAGGATGCTCCAGGCAGGGAGGAGAGGAGCTGGAAGAGGTTGTGGGGCCAGAACCAGGCTGGAGGTGCCTCATCCCAATGACACACTCCAAGCCAGGCTTTCCCTTCAGATATTCCTGCCTGGCTCTTGCTGAGGCAGCAGGGGAGCTTTGCCTGGGGGTAGAGCTTTGTCCCAGGCTCAGGATGTGTCCTCTGGCAGGGCTGGCAGTGGAGTGGGGCTAACACAGAGCTGGGCACAGCTAATTATTCACAAAAGCCAGAAATGAATCCCTCTTGCTTTTTCGAGTATGAGGCTTGGCCGAGGCAGCCACACAGGCGGGAATTTTGCCACATAATTGGAAAGAATAAAACCAGGAGCAACATCTTACATTTTACAGCAATGTTTACTCTACAGATGATCCTAGGGCAGAGCAGTCTGAGGGGCTTCTCAGGAGCAGGGGAAGGAAGAGAAAATGATGGGAGATGGGGCATAACTGCAGAATTTCTTTGCAAAGGCACAGAGGTAGGACCCACAGGACTTTGGGATTACTGGCTGCCTGGAATATGCAGTGCCCAAGGAAGGACAGTGTTTTCCTGACAAAGCACTCCTCCTGCCCACTCCTCCAGCACAGATGGTGGGTTTTTAACTCACCCTGCCTGTGTCAGGGCAGCTGGGCTGGGTTTCAGGATGAATCATCTGCTCTCGCAGCCAAAACAGGGACATTTTGTTGGGATGCAGAACAAGCCATTAAAAACACAAAGCATCTGGTCACCTTTATTAAATGTATTAAGTGAAAAGGAAGCCATCCCATTGGCTGCCATGTACGTGAGCAGAGCACTTAATTTTTGGAAATTTAAGAAGATTCAAGCTGTAAAATAAAAATGTATACGGTAGCTTAAAGAAAATACATTATTTATTAGCTATGACATTTCCAAAAATTAAAATGCCCAAGCTAAATAGTGGTGAGCTTGCAGTTTAGGATAGAGTTTCAAAACATCTTCTGTCTTATTTTTCTGTGAATGTTTTGGGTCAGACTCAAGAGCCAGATTTGCATATGTCTGGCTCTAAACCCAGATGACAATGTTGTAAAGTTATTATGGGGTGTCAGGGTATTTGTGTGAGGGGTTGCTTTGATCCCATTGGGGGGATGGCTCTGTTTTCCCTCTGTGGGTTCTGATCCACTGTGCAGAACTGGGTGTGGATTTAACTGAGGGACCCACAACCAAACCAGGCAGTTCTTGGAGGCAGCATACAGGGCAATAAAAACAGGATAATGGTAGAGGAGATACAATAAAATCCTCCCCAAAATCACAGACCTACTCCCCATTGCTCCAGGCCTGTTGGGACTGCTTTGCTTCCTGCATCCCACTTGTAAAGGAGGATAAAGTCTCCATGAGTTTAACCTGGATGATTGCAGGGAATCATCATTACAAGCACACCAAGAGGGCACTTCCCTCCAGCTGGGACTTTTAACATATTTGAGAGTTTCCTCTTAGCACTGAAGTGATGAATTGCCAGAATGCTCTTCTGAAGAATGGTTTTGAAAAGCTGTTCTGCTGCCATCTCGCTTGTGACCAGAAGGAACCTGGCAAACACACACAGGGAGTGCACAGATCAGCCCTAAAAAGCACCAGGGGAGAGTCTTGACTGGTAGGAATTGGATCCTCACTCCCACGTGGAAATGGCTGCTGCTTGCAATAAATTGTCTGGATGCAATTATGGGGATGGTGAGAGGGGTTATACTGACTTGTACCTCCTCCTCCTTCCAAATTCTGCTCCAACATGTTCTCCTA
This sequence comes from Dicaeum eximium, assembly GCA_013396995.1. NCBI lineage: Eukaryota > Metazoa > Chordata > Aves > Passeriformes > Dicaeidae > Dicaeum > Dicaeum eximium. Next base: position 1,298,581 of record VWZP01004535.1, on the reverse strand, counting down.
TAAGTCCACTGAACCCAGGTGTGCAGGAGGAACATAAAAGAAAGCAGGATTTGCCATGTCCTCTCTCTCTTCTTTTGTTTTTGGTTCATTGAATTTTATTCCTGTAATTCAATAAACGTGGTGGAGAAGGCCAGAGGATATGAATTAAATATGACAGGAGACCACAGGAATCCTGACCTTGTGTCTCACAAGGAAATCTTGAACCCAACCCCCTGCACATACCTATCAGCATTTTAGCTGCTGAAATCATTAGAAATGCTATTTAGATACAAGGAAGTTCACCTTCTCCATTGCACAGCTAATTGCAGCTTCCCTGAAAGCAGTGGCTATCTAGAGACCTCATCCCGTGCTGTGCCTTTGTTTCTTTATGGATGCTTTATTTTCTTCTTTTGAAAAATGGGTTTAACTTCAAACACTTCCATTCTGTGTGTTGTGGCAAGGAGAGATGTAGTTAAAACATTTCTCAGCCCAAGACACTCTGAGAAAACTTTTAACACTTCTCTGTGGAATGTGCGGTCAGCTTTTACTTCAGCGGGCACTTAGGTCTATATTTCACATCCAGATGACAGAACTTATATTACTTTAAAGAGTTCATCTATTTATGCTGCTATTTTTTGAAGACCTGTCTGCTTTTATTGAACCCTGCATGCTGGCAAGCAGAGCAAGCACTTCATCACCAAAATGAAAGAATCCATTTTGACATTTCTCTATTTCTTCACTGTATTGGTAGATCCCACCCAAGCCAATCACATGCTGCAAACTATGGAAACTCCAGCAGGGGTGATCTCTTACTAGAAGATTTTTCAGCTTTTGGAATGGCTCTTAGATTCCCATAAGCTTTCCAAGATTTATCCCAGTGCTGTGCATCTGTAACTATTTGCATCTTCTGTTGGCATTGTATCAAAATTGCATTTTAAAAGCACAATTAATGCCTTTCAAAGATATCCTTATAGAGGTGCTTATGTGTATGGATCTCTGGCTGGGCTCAGTGGGAATCCAGGCACTTAAGTACTGAAACACAGGCTTCATTTGGGTCTGTAAGTCCATAATTTTGGCTGGCATGCCTGAATTTCTCAACATAATTCTTTCTCTACCACGGGGGTACAAATTGTTCCCAGGGTTTACATCAGAGTAAAACTTTACAACCTACCTGCACATTGAGTAAAAGTCAGCCCTTGTAGCACACAATGAATAGTAGCTCGAGCACTTAGTAAAAATAAGTATAAATTATAGTGCTGTAAAGCTATTCAAATGCACAGCAAATGCACACCAAATTTTGCAATGGATAATCTCTTGGTCAGTACAAACACCCACACACGGACTCAGACCAGTCTTAGCCTGCTCTGTGCCTACTCACTGAGTAAAATGACCAATTTACTGTTCCACAGAATGAGAAGGACCATGATTATGGTCCTTTAGAGGTCATAAACACTCCGTGGTCCAGTCTGTTGAGCATTCCAGCCATAACAGGCTTCCTTCTGGCACATACCATATCTCTTGTTCCCTGAGAAAAACATACAGGAGAGAAAAAACAATCTTTATATTAAGAAAAGTGGGAGCCTGTTCTCCTGTCCTACACCTTTAAAATTCTCTCTGTTGTCTAAAAGAAAAAAACAGAGTAAACAGAGAGGAGCACCTTATCTTATCTTCAATTGAATTTTCCCTGAAGGACCCAAGTCCCAGGTAGGTCTGGAGAAATTTGAAGCATCATTGCCTGTAGGTGTTTTCTAAACACACAAGGTACAAATTTATCAGAGTATTCCCTCTCTTCTACATATTAACTTTCATCTTTATTCTAAATGTACCATTCTTCACCACTTCACAAGGAAGCAGGGGAAAAAATGGATGAGACTTCTTTGTGTTATAAGCCCGTGGTTTGGTAGTAAAATTATTTTATAAATTTCACAAAATTCTTAATATAAAAAATGAACGTAAAGCTGGAGATAGAGGATCTGGTTTGGGGGCTTTAACTCATTTAAATTATCCATTTCTCTTTGAGATAATTCCAAAAGTACTTCAGTGGAAGCTCATCGCAGAGCAACAGGGCACCTCATCAAAAGGTTTAAAAAGAAAAGACGAGGGGAAAAAATCTTCAATAGAGCCTGTGTCCTTTTATCCTTGATTTACTGAGCATATCAGTTACCCCCCTTTGTTAAGAGCTCTTTTCATTTCTAGGTATAAAATAAATTCAACCATTTTATCAAGATGTTCTTGTTACCAGCCACCAGTATAAATTTTACTTGCTGTAGGTGGGGGAGAGGTTTTCTGGCACAGCAGTTGTCCAATTAACTGGAGTATCACAGGCAACAGGAATGGTTTGCAGGGTCTGGTTTCATGAATTACCCGGGTGCAGGGGGAAGATGCATTTTCTCCTCCCTGGTTTCCCATTTGTGTCCATGACCCAACGTCTCAAACCCTCGGAGAAGGGCGAGGAGCAGAGGCAGAGGTGACAAGGAGAGGCACCCTCACTGTGCAGGTGGGTCTGAGCAGGGCCTGCAGCTGGCACAGCATGAATTATTAATTGATAATAAAAGTAAAACAAGTTGTATTCGAAGTTGTGGAGCTACAAGAGCCTTGTTTGCCACTGGTTTCTATCCTCAGTCCTCTCCTGCCTGCTGCAGTGACACTGTCAGGTCTCCTTTGATGCTTTACCTGGCACATCACACTCAGGTGGGCTCAGGGACCTCGGATTCACTTCATCCCCTGAGGGCATAACCAGGTTCAAAGTACCATGGATAACATTCCCTAAAAAACAAAAGGGTTCTGCCTGAGCAAAGGTTGAATATTAAGTCAAGACACAGAAGAAATGGATTCCCATTCTCCCAGCCTTTGAACTCTTTCATAGTTACTGTCTCACACGCGATGTTTTGGTACATTTTCCACATAAATAGAGCTGATCACAGATCATTTGCACTTATCAAGATTTTTGCACAGTCACAGACCAGATGAAAACTGCCTCTGAATCACGTCTTGATGTCCCTTTTCACTGATGGCATCTGAATTTTCTTACCCATTTTTCAGTGTATACAAAAGAACATATTTGTGTGTATGCAATGGCTCTGCTTTGATTTTTTTTGTAGTCCGTTTGGGCTAATAACAGACTATAAAATTTTTCATCCCAAAACTACTTGGTGTGATCAGTACAGACTGAGAATGATCTTCCCTTGGCTGTGCAGTGCCCTGCATGGAATCACTTGGTCTCAGTCCAGCTCCCTGTGGATCAGTGTGTACACCACAATCCCCATTTCCATCAGCAGCCACCAGCAAATTTGCTGGCACATTGAGCCTTTTTACCATTTTCCCTTCACAAACCATTGCTTCAGGTCAAGCCTGGTGACGTGGCTGTGTGATCCATCTGAAGGTCCCTGCAGGGCTTTTTCTAGGGACAAAGAGCACAGGTTCTGAGAGCTTTTGGAGCAGCACCCCTCATGAGCACTGTGAGCCACCCAGCTTGTCCTGCACCTTTCCCAAATGGCAGGTGAAGTTGGAAAATCAGTGCAGCTGTGGGGTGACACTGCCACACGTCATTCAGGGAACAATGGACATCACCTCAGCGCAAGGGAGCTGGATGTGGGCTTAGCCAGGATTTCACTAACATCTCACAAATGGATCCTCCTGGCTCTGCTGAATTACAGGAGGAGATAATCTCCATTCCAGTGCCAACAGGGAAGATCATTACGGGGAGGCCACCTGTGTATTCCAGGCTTTCAGACCAAGCCGCTCCCCTATTGATTTTGATATCAGTGTTTTATATCAGTTTTATTGAGGTTTTTATATCAGGGCTGTCAGTCAGGCCTGGTGCTGTTCTCTCCCCCGAGCAATTAGGGATTTCTGCGGGAGCTGGCGCTCCGGAGTGCCCCTGGCAGCCCCCGGCTGCAGGGCAGGAACAAAGGCTCTGCTCCCACCTCGGGCCTTTGCTGGATGCTTCAGAGCGGCTGAACCATTGTAGCGCAGCGTTTAACAAGGTCACAGAATGCACAGGACACAGTGGCTCCCGCTCAGCTGTGCGAACTGCAGCCCTTTCTTTGGATTCAGTGGAACTTTTCAGAGCCTTTTATGAGTTATTCCATTTCATTTTCCTCTGCTCACTCTCTTGTCAATGCACAAGCTCTAGAAATTGTCTGTGACAGCTCAAATTCTACTTTGCCGGCCCAAGTTTACCTGAACACAACTGCTGCCTTCAGTGGGATTGTCCCAGATACACAAGAGGGGCTTTGCCTCAGTGTCTGCCTCTACTAATGAGAACATATTCACTCACACACAGAGTTTATAATTTGGTAAGAACTCTGAGCAAGTCCCAGGTCTTCTCTTTCTTCTCATATTTACTTTTACTGGGCTCTGCTGCAGTTTTATTTACTTGAATAACTCCAAAGTTTTCCTAAGTGGGTCCAAAGGAACCAACTTGGTACAGAAAGCCTGAAAGCCTCTGCCTTTGTTGCTCGTTGACATATTTCATGTGTTTTATCCTTAATTGGCTGCATGGCTGTGTCAAATTGCATTTCTCTTCCTGTAGCCTCATTCAGAACCAGTGGAGCTCAATATTGTGCTCAGACTGAGTTATTTGATCTGAATTTTGCAGAGGGATGAACTGCTTGCCAATAGCAGTGCCTCCTTTCATCTATTAGGCTTCCAAATGTATATATCTTTATCCACACTATCTATGGTTCTGTGCATGAAAATGTTGGTAGCTGACTCTCCTGGTAGTTCAAATTGCAAACTGACTTCATTAAAACCTCCTAAGGACAGGATTTAAATCACAGGTTAGTTTTGCATTTTATTTTCTGTACTGTCAAAGACTTTGTCTTTCACTATCAGACATGTATAAATGAAAAATCCTGATTTTGCTTTCTTATGCCAAAGAGCAAGTGAAATTTTACCAGATCTCAAACTCTTTTGCCATAGGGTTTTGGTTTAGGAGTATTTGTGAGAGTTTGAGGGGGATATCTCTTATCTGCCTGTGTGTGGTCACCTGGTTATTTACCAGCTTTTCAGAACTACATCACAAGCCCCATTAGCTTAGAGTTGACATCTTTCCTTTTTTAGATGCTGATTTTTTGCTTTGATCCTCTCAGCTGTGGATCCTGCAGCTGAGCACCAAGGTCCACCACAGCTGTTTGCAGCATCAGCCCTGTTCCTTTGTCTTTTCCATCCACATTGCTACTTCCATGTAGCTCCAGTGCTCATAGCAAGGGGCCAGCTGAGAATTCCTGCTGTTTCCAGCACTTTTAGCTCCTCCTGGACTCAGTCCTTCAGGGTGCGGAGACGAGGTCAGGTGTGCACTGATGGACTGGTTTGAAGCTGTGCTTGGACATTGTCCTTAATTGCACAATACAGCTGTGGAAAAAGTCTAAAAGAAAGTTTGCAAATAATGCAAAACTATTGGGACTGTCAAAGCAGTAGCAAATTTGGGGAAAGATTCCTGTTTCTGAATGACTGGGTATGTTGAAATTCAGTGTTTAACAATACAGAGTAATAGATGATAGGAAAATAATGTTAAGTAAATACACAAAAGATGAGTTCTAATTTAATTCCTGCTATTCAGGGAGAGAGATCAGGCAATCACTGTGGGTAGTTTTCTGAAAAACTCAACCCCTCAATGAGTCTGAAAAACTCAAACAAATCCAGAGCGCCTGACAGAATAGTTAGAATGATCACGATGAGAATAAAACGGGATGGAAAAGCCATTTTTTTGGTATTGTATAAATCCATAATATATCCAAGTCTCAAATTACTGCACACAGCTCAGCTGATTCCTGCTTACAAAGGATAGAATGGAAATGGTGACAAAGATCATATTTTCTATGGAACAATTTCTATAGAGAGTCGCTCGGTAAGCGGGAGCTCGGCTCCGAAAACAGATGGCTGAGGAGGGACACGATAGAGATCTGGGCAACTGGGGATGCTGCACAGAACATGAACAAGGAATGGTTATTTACTATTTCTAATAACACAGGAACAAGGGCCAACCAATTAAATGATTGCATAGCAGGTTAAAAACAAAGAGAGTGCTTTTCACAGAATGCGTAATTAAGTTGTGAAATGGCTCCCATAAAATGGGAATAACAGTGGGGTGATTTTGCTTAGAGAAGGGGTCACTGAGGGTAGGGATGTGAGAGGTCTCTCACTCCATGGAGGAAGGGGAAGAAGGAATGTATTCTTGCTACTTAACACAGTATAAGAGGTTTCCCAATTAAAAATTGGGCAGAGGGTTTGAAGCAAGCAGATAAAGATGTTTCTTCTTTGTATTTATAATTAAACTGTGGATCTTCTTGCCAGAAAACATCATAGAGGCTGAAGGTATAAATGATGCCTTTTATTTCCTGTTTTAGCTGATGTTCTTTTTGCAGAACTGTTCAGACTTGACAGCCAGAACCCACATTTATTATTGCAAAAAAGTCAGGAGGCCACAGCTGTTTTACAAGGTGGATCTTGGACTGTGGCACTCAGGCTGTGTGGATAGACCAGAAACCATCTCAAATTTCCAGACAAAGATATTTCCATTAAATAGCTGGGGCAGAATTGTCAGGCAGCTCTGGGTTCCCACTCTTAAGGTCACTGCCAGGCACTGAAATGCTAATCTGTATTTCCACATGGCTTCTGTTAGCCACTGATCTGCTCTGCCCAAATCTGGGGGAGGAAATGATGGAACTGCACACAGTGTGTCAAAATCTTTCCTATGCCACAGTGGTAACCCTGATTTTGATGCCTTCATTTAAAAAAGGCAAAAAAGAGTGTTTTCTTAATCTTTACCAGTATATTTGAGGACTGTGGTTTGGTATTTTGACATTCAACCACCTTCCATTCCCAGTTTGGACATGAGTAGCTTGTTGGGCACATCATGGAGAGCACATTTGCCAGGGATGCACTTCTCAGGGATGCAAATAATTCCCACTAACTTAAAATAATGCACAGGATGACTGGGCCATTTTGCCTTTGAGGATATTTAATTGTGATCTGGCCATGTGTTTTGGTGCATCTTAAAACAGCAGCTGATCAAAGCTGGTTATAGTGAGAGCAGTGATCCCCACAGATGTTTGACCCTTTACAGCTTCCCCAGAGTTAAGTTTAAAATATTCTGAGAGTTTGCTCCCTGCCTCTCCTGTATAAATCTGCAGTGGCCTTATTCCAGGTTTAAATTCCAGGTTTAAATTGCTTACCTAGAGAGGACTTGGCCACTCTGGACATGAGAAATCCCTCAGGTACAGACAAGATTTACCTGCCTTGATAATCTACCTGGTTTACCCAGTCTAAATCCAATCCCCTGATTTTGGAGAGGTCCCTCCTGGATAAATGTGTTTTGTGATATTCTATTAGGCGAAAAGTGCTGACTGCATAAAAAAATATTCTTGTTCAGAGGCTGATGATCATCTTTTGTACTCTCCACACTACTTTCCTTCTGAATACATTTAATTATATGATGCTGTATTCATTGCCTTGCTGACACTAAAGGGCTCTGCAGTTAAGCCTAAATACTAAACCAGGCAGATATTCAAGTGCTGTAAAGTCAGTGTAGGTTTTTTTTTGCCAGCAAGTGCTGCCCTGATTTACAGGAAGCAGGAGGGAGGGTGGGATCTCTTGCCTGCTTTCTTTATTGACTTCTCTCTCCTCTTTTTAATAACCATGTTTAGGTAACCGGTACTGTAGGAATGGATTTTTTTAATTGCAGATAACTGACTGGTATTGGGAATACTTTTAGTGCAAACTAGAAAACAGTTCCCTGGTGCTGAGGGGGATTATAATGCTTGCTGACAGAAATCCAGCTCAGGTTTACTGACTTTTAGTATGCAAAATCCAATTTTTTAAATGAAGGTTTTATTTGTGTTTGTTTTCACTGGATTTCATGGAGGAGAAAAAACCTTCCCAAAGCTAGGATTTGCTGCTTTTATTCATCAGTTTTATTGTGCCAGGGCATTGTTCCTTTTGGCTGTATGGAGCACGTTGGAGCCAAGCTGCTGGAGGGCAGGAGAGTGCTGAGATTCTGTGCACCCTCCACTAGAAAAGATGAATTTCCAGTGGAGTCCAAGTGTGAGAGGATCCTGAGCCAACAGTCAGTGCCTGACTCCTGAGATGTACTCCTTGCATCCTCCAAAAAATTCCCTCCCAGCTGGGATTTGCTGGGCTGGAAACCATGAGCCATGTCCAGTTAATTCCAGTTTTCCCCATGCACAGTGTCCAGACTGGGGTCTGCACAAGTTCTCCCATCTTGATAGGTTCAGATTATTCCCCAGGCAGCCAAATCCTATCCAAAGGCTCTCCTAAGCTGTAATAGATGATTCCCAAGGTGCCTGGGCTATGGGTTGGGAAAGGTCCTTTCTGGGAGGATGGATGGATAATTGTTGCTCTGAAACCCATTGTAGCCCAGAGACATAGGCTGAGTACTCTCTTTTTTTTTTCTTTCTTTTTTTGTTTTTATTTTATAAAAGTAACCCAAATATACTGCTAATGCATCTCAGATCAATTTTGAGGCTGTGCAGTGGGAAACAGAATAACCCAGACAGGGAGTGAGAGGTTCTGGGGACTGAGAGGCCAGAAATGAGAACATGGCCCTGGTTCTTCTGTGACCTTAATGAAGGAGTGATGAGAGTTATGCCAGTAACAGGCCACAGCAAATATATTTGGCTTTATAAAAAAGGAATTTAACCAGATTTTGTACCTTTTGGAAAATAACAACCACAGTTACTTTGTGGGTACTTTTACTCCCTTCTCACTCAGAGCTCAGAGCTTTGCTAGCAAAGACTATGATCAGCAAAGTAAAATTAAATTGTATCTAATAAAGTACTGTAGGTACTTTAAAGTGACATTATTTATAACATTTTGCTTACTCTCTCTTTATAACAAATGAAGTTTCCATTTTGTTTGTGTGCATGTTCTGCTGAATACTTCTGATCCATCATCAGATTTAAGAATTAGTATCAGGCTGAGTAATTCTGAACTTGGCATTTACTGTGAAATTTACTGTATGAATTAGCATATTAGCACAAACTCAGAGGTGAAACAAAATGCTGACATGTATTTGTAAAGGTTTGTAAATCCTTGTAAGGTTATAGGAAGCAAAGGGGAAGTTGTGCTCATTCCCAAAGGGATCCGGGCTTGGCATGTCCGTGTTGTGCTCAGAGAACTGCAGTGTCACCGGGCTGCAGAAGGGAAAGCTTTGCAGATGGCTCTTGGAGGGGCTGATGGTTTCGTGAAAGACTCTGGCATTCAGGCTGCCAATGGTTCTGTCTTTGGATGAATCATGAGCTGTAAAGTCACTTTTTTATGTGGAAGAAAACTCTTTCCCATCCTTTCCGCCTTCCCCTGTTTTTCCCATGAAAAGGGCACAGGGAAAAGGAGACTGAACAAGGACGTTGGTGGTTTCATTTTGCCCTTTTAGATGTGTATCAAACCCCAGCACAGCTACATCACATCGAGTTACAAGGTAAAGGAACTTTTGTCAGTGCTCAGTCCCAGCGATCACCTGCACACGGAACACTTGGCACAGGAGCCTTCCCCACGCTGCTTTCTACTGCATTTTATCATTAGCACCAATAATAGCCTCTGCAGGGAGTAATTAGTAACACCCACAGGGGAAAGGAATTCTGCCAGAGGACATCATTATGTCTGGAAAACTAAGGATGCTGTGTAGTAAGGTCATGAATAAATGGTTTGAGTCCAGGGTGGAGGACAAGCCCGGTGCAAGTACAAAGTTTCCCCCTGCTGCTGATCTGCTGATGAAGAGCACAGTAATTTCCACTGAACACCATTAAGGAAATTAGTTTGTTCTGACAGTTTGTGTTGCTGGATACCATATGTTTACCTTGAGGGAATGTTTGTGGAGAACCACTTTGGGTTAATTGTAAATGTGACAATTAAATAAGTAAATATACAGAAGTGTATCTGTGATCTGCATCGGTGCACAGACACCGTGTCCCAGCACACCGGCGTCCCACGTGCTGTGTGTACACAGAAATACACATTTGTAGGTGCTAAATCCATACTGATCAGCTTATCTGGACACACAGGCCTCAGGTACAAACAGCAGCAGCATTTTGTCTCCCTGCTGTGCAGGAATCTCTGCACCGTGCCCTTCTTTCCACTCAGTGCCCTGGGCAGCGAGCGGAGCATCAGGGGCTGCCCCTCTGCTCCACCTGCACAGCCCGGGGCGAGGGAGGGGGTCAGTGCTGCCTTAGAAATCTCTCATTAGCTGGGCTCCCACTGCACGTTACCAAAGGTTCCGATATTTTGCCTTTCAGCGCTGTCATTTGCCCCCGGTAACCTCTGGGAGTTGAGGAATTTCAGCACCTCGGCAGATTAAACCTTAAGAGCAAAGCTGTCACCCAGGTCTTTGTCATGCAAACTTGAGGCCAGGTTCAATAACATCCTGTTCCTCTTCTGCATTGCGGAAGCCTTGGAAAATTGATTTTCTGTTTTGCCACTGAGTTCAGTGGAACCCGACTTGAGCCCTCCAAGGGAATTGTATTCCTGTAGATCGTAGCTACTTCTGAAATCCTTAATTTCACATCCTTAAATAGCAAACTTTGCGACAGACCAGGTGTGGGTGCAAACTTTGCTGGATGTTGTTGACCATTGCTGGGTTATTAACACTCTTTATGGTCTGGGATACCCTTTTTTTTTTTTTCCCCTTTCAAAATGCATTTCCCAGACTTGAAGTCCTGATCCAAAATGCACAGTTATAAATACAAATTTGTGTATTGATCACCAGAAAGGGATTTTTAAGGGAGTTGATCACTGCTTATAGCATGAATGCATTTTTAAAAGAAACAAGAAATGTAACCTGTTAGGGTAACATTAATCCAGGGAAAACACTTTCTGAAGCAGCCAGAGCTTGTTAACACGGCCAACACCTAAGGCAGCATTGTGTCTTTAAGCTCTGCTAATATTGAACAATAATAATTTTGGTGGAGGAAAATCTTCCCCTCTCCCTGAACAGAAACAAGACAGATTATTGACTGCCATCTGCAAAGATGGATGCTGTGGCCCTCGGAGTCTATTAATATTTGATGCTGATGGATGTGAGCTGGCAGCCTGAGTTATTAATGGAGTTTGGCTCCTTGGACCTCCCCTCAATCCATGGGGGAGAATTAACCATAACAAGAACTGGATGCCCAAAGCTCTCGGGGTGCTGGGAAGGGCTGTCAGTTCCAGCAAAAATGGGTGTTCCTGAAGTGTTTACAGGCATGGAAAGTCATAGCTGGGGCTGCTTAGGTCACTGCCACCATTCATTCTGATTTAAAGGGAACTTCCAGGGTCCCAGCGATTGTAGCTTCCCTCCTCTATCTTTGCCATGTTGGGGTGCTCCCATCAGGTCTGGATTTCAAACAGGAAGAGGCTCAGTGGTGTTAATTTCTGAGCAGGGGTGAGGAGTGGGACACCCCGTCCTTGGTGGCTCTGAGGTGGCCTCTCCCAGGTCAGGGGTCTGTGATGCAGAGCAGGAATGTGCTGCTCACACAGAGCAGGGCATTTCCCTCAACTGGCCCTGACCCCATATTCCCAAAGGGAGTTTTTCCATTGTTTATGTTAAAGTCAGATTTGACCCCTGAAATTAGAAATAATCCAGTGGATAGATTTAGAGGTATGTTTTGATAAGCTGGCCCTTCTAAGTGAAAATATTGAAAATGAAGCACCTTTGAAAGTTTGTGATGTCCTTATGGGTCATTCTGATTTGGAACATAGAGATGGAAAATATCAAGTTATTTATAGCCCAATTTCTTAATATAGCTTTAACATTTCCAGGGGTATATGTTTGATTGAGTTAGCTACTCCTTCCTAGCATGGATACCACATCCAGACATTTCACTATCCTCATTAACCTCCCAATCTTAATAGAAAAAAAAAAGAATAATCAACATAAGGAGCACAGCTGTTGATTAATTTTACTAAATAGGATAGAAATATAAAGTACCATATTGCAAGAGTGAAGATTCAATGCACACAATTTGAAATCAGTTTATTAGAATATATAACTCATTAACAGCTGGATGCATACACTGCAGCATTATCCACTCGGGCAGGTGGTGAGAGGGAGGTGGAATTTACATATCTTTAACAGTACCTGAATGCATTTCATTTCAGAGGTCATTCTCCAAAATCAAGTTCAAAATGTTAATAACAAGGTGTGCATTTATAATTAATAAAATCTTGGAGCCAGTGCTATAGTTCAAGTACATTTTCCTCTTATGTAATTAAGAAGTTAAGTGTGTTTGGCAGTTGTCACTCAGAGGGCTCTGAAGGTCTCACTTGTCAAACCTGGGGATAGAAATCTCATTAAAGTAGGTTTTTTTTTCAGTTAAGGTTTGTTCACAAAGTACGTGAGTGGATGGTGGGCAGCCAGAATGCCCAACTCTGTCAGTCCATAGAGCCAAGTACATGAAAGGAAATGCCAAAACTCAAAGGCTTGGAATAAACAGCCTGATGTTCAGCTTGTGACAATCACAGAATCACAGAATCTTTAAGGTTGGAAAAGGCCTCAAAGACCACCAAGTCCATCCAACCATCAACCAGCACCACCACATTGTTCACCACTAAATCATGTCCTCAAGTGACACATCCACGTGTTTTTTAAAGATTTCGGGAATGGTGATTCCACCACTGCCCTGGGCAGTCTGTTCCAGTGCTAGACAGCCCTTCCTGTGAAGAAATTTTCCCTAATATCCAATCTAAACCTCCCCTGATGTAACTTGAGGCCATTTCCTCACCTTGTTGTCCTGTCACTTGTTCCCTGAGAGAAGAGACTGACACCCACCTCACCACAACCCTTTTAGGGAGTTGAATGCCTTTTATTTGGGATCGTCTGAGGAAATTACAGAAAACCAGTGAATCCCCTCCAGTGGATTCCAGCACTGCCCCCTAACACAAGCTGCTCTGTTTTAGAGGTGTCAGGACGTGGGGATGTGGTTTTGGGGTGATTGATGGTTGGACCGGATGATCTTGAAGGTCTCTCCTAACCCTGATGATTCTGCGGTTCCGTGGTTGGTTAATGTGATTCCCAAAAGGGTATTTTAACTCCACATCACTCTGCTCCCCTTTCCTTTTCAAAGGAATTTTCTTTTCCTTCTGGATCACTAGTTCAAATCCAGATAAGGTCAGTTGTCATAGAAATTATTAGCAGTACCAGCAGTTCTGTGTAGAACATGAAATGAGTTGGGAGTTTCATTCACACAGGATAAGGGTTCCTAAGTGGCACTAATTGGCTGTCTAATTGTCACAGGCAGGAGAAAGGCAGAGGATTGATTAGGCGTGGAGGCTGGATGCCCCTCTGCCAGCCCGGGTTCCTGGAGCTCATTCCATAGGCATGCTGGCAGGGTAATGAGGGGCAGCCTGCTTTGGATTTTCTGCCTGTCAAGGCAGCATCTTTTCCTGCCAGGCCTTTGCAGGGGCACTTGTTTTACTCCACCAAGGTCAAAGATAGCATCTTTTACAAACAGTGCCTTCGCTCAAAAATCAGAGATGTGCAGGATTTACTTGTGAGCAGTATATTTTAACCATTTCCTTTCCTTCCCCCTGAAACAAAGTTTTTGGTCTAAAATAGGATGAGTCATACTAGTGTGAGGCAGAACTGCTCCAGCAAAGCAGATGGGGGTTTATGGTGCTCAGAAATCTGTCCATATTTCCTTGTGCTGTCTGGGTGTCTGCTGTGTGATCTACAGGCTCCTGGAGGTACTTGTCACAGCATAGGGAACCTGACATGGTGCACATTTCACTCCTGATAAATGGATCCTCCTTCAAACAGTGAAGCCTCTCACCTGCAAAAATACATTTTGACCAATATCCTTTCCCCTGAGCTATGGCACAGGTCACACTGTGCAATGGAGTTACTTTTTAACTTGGAGTAGGTTCACTTTCCCTGGCACAGAACTAAATTATTTAAGTTTGACTCACTGAAGTAGTAAATTCAGGAGCTAATTTGCAATGTGAAAGTCAGGATTACACACAGAGGAAAAGGAAGCAAAAATACCTTGTATTTGTTATTGTGTAGACCCAGCTATGGGACTCAGTAAGTTTACTAAGGCTTAAACCTCAATTAGTGAGGTTAAACCACAATTGCTTTAAACCTTATTGTGCTCACATTTTAATTCACTTGTTGTATCAGATGAACAGTATTAGTAAGAACTGTGTCTATCCTTTCAACCACACAAGCTGATCAGTGCATACAGCACACCAGAATGTAGAGTTAGAGCACTCTAAATCTCTGTAAAATATAAGTATTTATTCTCCTTTCCCTCCCTTTTCCCACACCTAGAGCAGAAATAGGACAAAGACCCTGTTTCTGTGTTCTGCTGTGTGCCTCCTGTCTCTGACATACACATCTCTCCTGTTCTGCCTTCTTCCTAAAGTCACAATCTCATGCAAATTAATTGAAAACAAATGCAGGTACCAGCTACGCATCAAAAAGCTCTGATGCACCTGCCATGTCGTTTTCCTCTCTGTCAATCTGTGGAAGACGAGCATGTAGGAGATCCTTTAGGTTTTTAACAACCCTATTCTTAGAATGTATTTTCCAAGAACTGCAGAGCAATCTCTGCACGGTTTCAGACTGTATATTTTGTGATTAGTGGTTCGTAAGTGATGTTTTGCTTAATGATCTAACATCTGCTCTAGGAGGTTTGTTTTTGTAACTTCCCCACCTCCTGCTGAATGAATGCCAGAAACTTGTCCCTTTCCTCCAAGTCAATCAAAGCACTAATTGCATCATAATCATGGGAAGCAGCAGTGACTGCTCAAGTGCTGAAGACTCAGCAATCAACTCAACACTCTGCTCACTGCTCGGAGAGAGAAAGCTTCCCTGTGCCGAGCTGGGAATTTCCTGCGTGCCACATTCCTTTAGCTGACTCTGACTGCTCTGTGTTGCAGGGAGATGACTGCACCATTCCCTGCATGGCAGGAACCTACGGAACCAACTGCTCGTCGGTTTGTAACTGCAAGAACAACGGCACTTGTTCCCCTGTGGATGGGCTGTGCTACTGCAAAGAAGGTAAATAAAATTCACATTTAACAAGTCCCTGCCATCAATGCCTGTCCCCCTTGAAAGCGACACAGCTGTGCTATCAGGAACTTCACCATTTTCTTGTCCTCCCAAGTATCCCTGCTCAACAGGGGCTGGACTGCAAGTTCAGTCTCTGTCCTGAACAGGGGCCAGACTTCTCTGCTCTGCTGCAGAAATGTGACACAGAACACCCCACAGGGTGTGGGGACAGAAGCACTGCTCCCCTCCAGGGGAAATGCAGAACAATCCCCCGGTGCTGGGTTTTTAGGCCTTTGCTGCCCTGTTTCTCCCACATTCCAAAGGCACTGGGCACAGGAGTGGAGGCAACTCCCTGCCTGTGTGTCCTGCAGCCCCTGGCACTGGGCTGTGCCTGGCCTTGGTCATCCTGACCTGACTCCTGCTGCCCTCTCCACCTTGGGCTGATCCCATTCCTGCTGCCCTGGGCTCCTGGCTCACCTGTGGGGTGGGCCCTGGCTCTCTGTCCTTGCTGCCATCCTCAGCTGCTCGACACCCCAGCCTTGTGCAGGTGTCCTCTGCCTCCTGAGCTAGCATGGGGTTCAGGGTGTGGGGAAATAAGAAGTCTTGGCTGCTCCAAGGTGACTGACATCTTTTCTTCCGACACGTGTCCAGAATTCCCTCCTGGACGTGGTGGTGAGCACATCCCATGGCTCCAGTAACCACCTGAGAATTCCTCCACTGCTCCATGGCACAGTGGCTCTTCTCTTCCCCCCAAATCCCAATGTGAGCTACTCCTGTATGACATACATAAGCCCTAAAACAGAAGTGAGGCAAATAACAATAAAATCTGGCATTTCAAACATGAATTAATGGATCACTATAGAACCCCATTTAATGAGGGTGTATAAACCATGAGTTACTGCTCAACTCCATGACATAGAGCTGCAGTTTAATGAAAGTCATTGTGCTCCAGGTAGTTAAGATTTGAGCCTTAATGGCTAGAAATGATGGCCTTGGTCTTATTTTAGGTGTAAGAGCTGCTTTATATTAAATAGCATTCTCAAAAAAAAAAAAAAAAAAAAAAGATAAGAAACGGGCAGCATCACATGAAAAGTTCTTGCAGTCCTGTAGGTCAGAAAGTCTCCAGCCTGACAGCCAGGGACTGTCACAGCAGTTCCCAGAAAGGCATCAGACACCTAAATCTGGTGACAGCCAAGACTGTGATACCTCATGTGTGTAGAGATGCTGGGAGATGGAGCTGGGAGGTCACAATGAAAGGGTCAGTCTTTGACCCCAAGTTAGTCTTAATTTACACCAAGAAACTGCTCCTAGAAACAAAGAGCTGCAGCTTGCCAGCTGTCTGTCTTGCTGTTTGCATGGAAACATCCCAGATCTGTTTCTCTCCCCTTTTCCTTAGGGTGGCAAGGAGTGGATTGCTCTATTCCGTGTTCAAGTGGAAGTTGGGGTCTGAACTGTAACCAGACGTGTTCCTGCAGCAATGGAGCCTCCTGCAGGCCAGCCGATGGCTTCTGCCTCTGCTCCCCGGGATGGCAGGGGGAGTTCTGTGACCAGCCTTGTCCTGTGAGTGCAGATGACAATTTGGGGTGGTCTTCCACCCCCTTAAATCACAGTTCCCATAGCTCTGCTGAGCAGAGAGCAGGGCAGGATCTCAATTTGTCTGTGATGTCTGAAGGAAATCAAGTGTAAATAACAGATGGGGGTTCTAGCAGTCAACTGGATGTATTATACTTTGCATTGTATTTTATCACAGCTATTGCTGTGTTATCTGCATTTTCTCTAATGTCATTTTTTTAAGTGATTCCTCATTTGTTTCTCTATAGAAACATTAGGCGCTGAGTTTCTGTCTTCTCTGTATGTTAATTTAAAAAGTGCAACTCAGCATTAAGAAGGACGTGATCGATGATTTTGCACATTTCAGAACAAAAAGCTGATCACTGAGAGGCTTTTTTCTTTCTGTTTTTGAAGGATGGAACATATGGCCTGAACTGCAGTGAGCGCTGTGACTGCAGCCACGCGGATGGCTGTGATCCTGTCACTGGGTACTGCTGCTGCCTTGCAGGCTGGACAGGTACAATCAGCAATTCCCTTTGTAAACCTTGGGGGTCTGGTTGATGTTGGGCTTTGGGGGGTTTTGTTGGTTTGTTTTGCTTTGCTATTGCATTAGTTATAGCTCTGGATTTGTGACTGAAAACTTCTAAATAATAGATGAGACAAGATCAGCTGAACTTGCCCATATTTAAATCACTCGTGATGGTGACGATAATTGGCATTCATTAAATTTGTATTCTGATGAGTTGAAGATGGCTCCAAACCTGCAGCCAGATGTTAGCCTTCTGTAAAAGCATCCTCAGGAGAGATGCAGATCATCCATAATCCTGCAGAGGTTTTCTCCTTGAACTGCCCTTTCCACAGGGGTGCAGTTGTGGGACAGTGACTCCTGGGACTATCATACCTGGGATACAGACAGGGCATTTCTGATTAATCATTACAGCTGCTCCATCATACAAAACTCTGGTTTTTCCCATTTTCCAATGGTTGTTGTCACAGGGTAGTTGCAGAGAGCAGACTAACGCTGGTTTGCCAGAACTGTTGTGATTACACAGGAACAGAGAGGAATATTCAGTGGGGTTAGAGAGTCCAGGTTGGAGTTCTCAGTACAATTAGACCTGCACTTGACTCCACACTGATGTTCTCTTTGCCAGCTTTTGACAGCAGTAGGGGGCAAGTTATTGACCCAACCATTTCACACTTTGCTGCCTAAAATGCTGGTTAATCTCTCTCTGCTCTCTGTTGAGGCCCTGGGTGGAAATAAAGTTATGTTCCATATACTACAGAATCACCAGTGGCACTGACAGTCAGAATGCATTTCTATTAACAGCAAGTCGTTTGGAAAATTTAATTGTTTTTCAAACAAGTACAAGTTGGAAGGATGCATGGAACAAGGCAGGCTGATCAGGCAGCCAACATTTGGGGTACTGTCACCTTTCCCATTGATTCATGCCTTAAACCAATACATGCCTTCTGTTTCTGATGGAGAGGGCATCCCACAGCAGCCCAGCTCCCAGGAGCATGAAGCAAAAGCGATGAAATTATGCCTAAAACATACAATGGAAATAATCTTTAAAGAATTAAATAAAATGCAAAAATGCTAAGTTCTACATATTGTGTACAACAGAGCTACTTTTTGAAGATACTGGGCATGTATCCCTGAAAAGGACATTTTTCCCCCAAGAAAATCCATTTTATAAGCTCACTTGCATCCCTTCCTTCATTCTCTTGCTTTCCTCACTGGCTGGGCTGGATTTATCTTTCTCTGAGCCTCCTTGCCATCAATATATCCATCTATCAGGCTTTAAAACTCTACTGTTCATTATTGATGATCAGCAGAGAAACAGCTGGTGGGTTTTCCTGTAGTCACTGTGAGCTTATTCAAGGGAAAAATGGCTTTTAAAAGTACAGTAATTTGAAGAGAGATATTTATATACACCTACTCTAAAAGTTTATTAAACATCTTCTGGATGTAGCATTCCAGAGGAAACTGCAGGGACTGACCTTTGCAGGCAATGCAGACTGAAGTGTGGCTTTTTCTCAAAGGCATTTACAGCAAATACTTTGTGCTTACTCCCATGCACATCTGTAAATGGACATCAAATGCAGATACAAATTAATGAAAGGTCAGAATAATTTCTGATGTGCTTCTTTTAATTTCCATATTGAGCAAGGTAAGTGTATATAAACTTGGAGGGGGTTTGCTGCAGCCTAAGCACTTTATCCATCATTGTGCTCCCACGGTTCTGGAGTTCTTCTCTTCAGGATCACATTTCAAGGAGGAAAATATTATATCCATATTTGAGATCAGGGTTGGAGTTGAAATGGTGACAGGGCCTGTAAGGTGGAAATGTTGATAGACAGAACCAACACGTGTTTTGTCAATTCTGTTCCAGTGTTTTTTCCACTTGGCTTGGCACCAGACACAAGGATAAATTCTGCTCATACTGGTTTGAAAGTATGTCATTTAAGAAACTCTTCAGCTAGATAATTATATTTTCATATTAAGGAGTATGGCATCAGTGAAAGATTAATCTTATCTGCAGTTGTTGTGAACTGGGCCATGATGTGTATTGCGGTGCATTTTATTAATATGAGGTGATAAATAATTCAGGCTGAAATTTTTGCTTTCTGATTTTGGTACTAATTAGGCATGGCCTGAAAAATATCAGAAAAGTTCAGGATCATGGAACTTCTGAAGGTTCTCCTGCCCACTCACACCAAACAGCAAATTCACGTGGCTTTCTGATCCTAATAGCCACAAAACTTCATCTGAAACAGCTTATTCTGTATGTTCATCCCAGATGTGGGACTCCCTCTTGATGTCTGTGTTTTATGTAAAGATCAAGGGGAAGATTGAACCCATTTTCTTTAAAGTGGTTTCAAGATGTTACTGATATAAACCTTCAGGGACTGATAGATGGTAAGAGCATGGAGGAGGACTGGCAAAAGAAGGAAAAAGTCATGTCCAGAGTAGCATGCAATATAAGGTAATAGCACTCTGCCATCCTTCTATTATGTCATGACTGCCACCCAAGACTATTACTCAAGACAATGACCTTCTGTGGATACCAGCTGGGGGAAGGTAATTTTCAGGAGCTGAGTGTCCCTGGCAGATGGGAAGATGATGAAGAGATCCCCACGTCTCAACCAGGAGATCACAAAGCTGTGCAAACCAGCTGGATGCATAAATCAGCACAGGGGCAGCAAACTGCTCTGGGATGTGCACATCCCCTCCCCCCAGCTCCATGGGGAATTCACAGAATTCACAGAATCACAGAATTCACAGAATCACTGGGTTGGAAGGGATCTTCAAGACCATTGAGTCCAACCCAGCCCCAACAGCTCAGCTAAACCCTGGCACCCAGTGCCACATCCAGGCTTTGTTAAACACACCAAGGATGGTGACTGCACCACCTCCCCAGGCAGAACATTCCAGAACTTTATCACTCTTTCTGTAAAAAACTTTTTCCTAATATCCAACCTGTATTTCCCTGGGTGCAGCTTGAGGCTGTTTGCTCTGGTTCTGTCAGAGCTGCCTGGAGAAAGAGCCCAAGCCCAGCTGGGCACAGGCACCTTTCAGGGATTGCAGAGTGCTGAGGGCACCCCTCAGTCTCCTTTTCTCCAAGCTAAGCACCCCCATCTCCCTCAGTGGCTCCTCACAGGGTTTGGGTTCCCAGCCCCTCAGCAGCCTTGTTGCCCCCTCTGGGCATATTCAAGCATCTCAATGTCCTTCCCAAACTGAGGGCCCAGAACTGGACACAGCACTCAAGGTGTGGCCTCACCTGTGCCAAGGACAGGGGCAGAATGAGCTCTCTGCTCCTGCTGGCCACACCATTCCTGATCCAAGCCAGGATGGCCTTCTTGGCCACCAGGGCACACTGCTGGCTCATGTTCAGCATTGTACATGTGCAGCCAAAGGCAGGAGCTGGATCAGCTCTGGAGATGGTTGTACCTGGTGTTACTCCTGCAAATCACCCAGCCAAATACTCAGTGGGCATGTGGTGTCACCAACGGCTTTGGAGTTCTCCAGGCTGGACATGTGTAACCTCATATATACAAATAGTACCCTGGAAATCCAAACAAGAGGTGCTCATATTTAGCCTTGCTGGGTGAGCAGGATGACAGCACTCCTGTGCCAGATGTAATGCTGTGGCTCTGGAGATGACAGCTCCAGCCAAGCCCTGTGGGGATGAAGGATGAACTTCAAACCCCCTCAGCTTGGTCCCACCTCAGGCAGCTGCTGGCAGCAGGTTTTGTACCAGAAATTGCTTCCTCACAGATTCCAGCTGGTTAAAACTGTGTAGCCTTTAGCTGATTCCCTCAGTAATCCCTCAATAATTAAATTAGAGCTGCTGGCCTGTCCTCTAATTTCTGGAGGTGCTTGACCAGAGCCAGGTAAGGCTCCCTGGGAGCACAGACCCAGGTATTGCCCATCCTGCCCCCAAGACCTGAGTCCATCCATTTTCCCACTCCCAGACTGATCACAGGCCTGTCTGCTCCTCTTGCCCAGCTCTGCTCCTCCCTGAGATGAGCCAATGTGCCCCAGGTTAATTGTGGCAGTGTGTGTTTTGTTACTCTTACCCTGGGATTAAACGGGAAGTGATCTGCAGGGGGATATATTCCACTCCTCTAAATGCTAGGTCAGTTAAAATCCTGTTTATCTGAATTCCTTTAATCTGAAATGCTGTCTTATCTGCATCTTGTTCTGCCTTTTTTCTTGTGTGGTGCTCTGGTTTTGCAGAGCTGCTGTGGTGATGGTATCTCAGTCCCCCACTGAGCTGGGGTACCCAGAGGCTTCTCTCAGTATCCAAAGCCAAAGTTTATTCACTATATTTTAACATCCCAAAGATGTGTGGGGAAAATTAGCCTGGTGCTGTAGATATGAGATGGGAAATATAAAAGTGTGCATCGTGTAGTTAATCATTTAAAAAGCCCATATAGATTTTCTTTAATTAATCAGGATGGCAAACACAGGTATGCAAATGATGCATGCTGCTGAGGAACAAACATCTTGTTATTACCTTGGTGTTTTACACCTTCAGGCTTCGTTCCTGGCTCATAAGAGCAGCCTCCCTTTGCTGTTACACAGGAAATCAAAGCACACATTTCACTGTCCTTTACAACCTCAGAAACTTTCACACGTTGCCAACAACACAAACCCTGATTGTCTCTGCTCATGTCCAGAGCTCCAACACAGTGGCTGTGGGAGTCTGGAGCTGCAGATTTCCACCTGTGGGGTCTGAGGAGGGCTGGGGTCAGGAGGTGCTGCTGGGCACAGAGCTCCGAGGGACAAGGCTGCAGGGCTGGCAACATTTGCAGGCTGGCAGTGACATCTGCACTGTCACTCAAACACAGAAACATGGTTCTTGCCTCCTGTGGACACATTAATTCATGAAAACTGATAAGCCTGTTACTCAAGGGAAAGCCTTTTTGAATTTTAAAGGAACAGTAACCACTCTGACGGGTATTTGTAACTTCACTTTCTCTGAGTTCTTTGCAAGGAGGTGAAAAATACTCGAAGGAAAAAACCCACCCTTTCCATAAAATGCATTTTGTTGGTACTAATATGACTTTTCTTCCATTGCAGCTGTATCCAGTTTATAATCTTAGGGCCAGATCCTGTCCTCAGCTGTACTAGATTGAAGCCTAAATAATTCTCTTGTCATCATTAGTAGATCAACCTCACCTGTGCGATGATAAAACTGGGAGCTGGTTTTCCATGCCTATTTAAAACCAGAAAAAAAAAATCTAGCACTTGTTTCATGCACCTGCAGCTTTTTAGCTAAAGATCCAGAGTGTTTTAGAATTCACAATGTCATGGGTTGACTTTTTTTTTTCCATCAGATTGTTTCGTACCATTGGTTTGTAAGACAGAGCCTAAAATACCAGAATGGAGCAATAGTAAGTTCCTATTAAACATGCATTTTCTAGATGTCTAGTCCCATTATCTACACCATGTTTTGCATTTATCACTTCTGGCAGTCTTATCCCAGATTTTTAAATTAATAATTTATTTCTGTGATTATTCTGTATCCTTACATTAGCTTTAAACAGACAGGAAACCTAGAAATTTCTAGAGTCAGTCTAAAATGGTGCATTTTAGCCTCTCTCATGGCCTCTGCCTTTCCAGTGTGAAAATCTTTTCCATATGAAAGGTGTGCTTACTCTCTGCATTCGACAAGTGCCCTTTAGTCTATGAATGTAAGATAAGCTTATTAGAAATTAGCTTTAATTTTTCATTGACTTAATTTCAAGTGAGTTGATAAGATTTTAATGTCAGGCTGTGCTTAAAAATTCTCTCTTTGACAGGAACCTTTAAGGATGGTTCCTGCTGATATAGGGCTAATTTTCAAAAATATGAATTCTGAAGTTATATCAAAGATTTCATTGATGTCCTGACATTAATTATGTCTGTGTCTTCCTTGGCAGGTATCTGGGGGGCTCCTAATTTTCATCCAAGTGAGGTTTAGTTGTGTTTGTCCTGTGACAGATTTTGTATATATTTCACCTTTTGTGAAACCAGTTGGATTTTTGCCACTCCTTCAGTGGGAGCTGGATCAGACCCTCAGACTATAATTAGCAGCTGCAGTAAGGCTACTGCTAAACTTCAGCATGTATGCAAATCATTGCAGTAATAACCTTCTAAACACAGAAGATACACAAGTTTGTTTATCTTTCTATTTATTTTTGGGTTTAATTTTGCTTAATAAAGGACAGCTTTTAAATTTCTGAGAGAAGATAGAGCTTGGATGGCATCCTGGGTGATGCTAATTTAATGGGCTCTAAAAACATGAGACTTGACGCTTGAGGTACCCAACCCTTTTCCATTTTAATATGGAGATAGTCTATATATAAGCCTGGCTGTGTGTACAATAGTTACCTATAAATAAATGTGGGTGAGAAGCAGGGAAAAATTATTTGTGCACGTTTCAGCAGACTAAATCCTGGCTGTTGGCATGCTGGGTGTGAAAGGAGGAGAGGGAAGAGTGCTCAGCAAACAGCCTGCAAGCTAAAATGAGGTGTGTATATGCATTTATATATTTATATAGTGGAGAGAGACTATTTACAAGAGCAGGTAGTGACAGGTCCCAGGGAATGGCTTCACACTGCCAGAGAGTAGGGTTAGATGGGATATTAGAAAAAGTGGAAATATTTTTATGCTGCCTTCCCTGTGAGGGTGGGCAGGCCCTGGCTCAGGTGCCCAGAGCAGCTGTGGCTGCCCCTGGATCCCTGGAATGTCCAAGGCCAGGCTGGACAGGGCTTGGAGCAGCCTGGGACAGGGGAAGGTGTCCCTGCCATGGCAGGGGTGGAATGGGATGATCTTTAAGGTTCCTTCCAACCCAAACCATGATTCCATGATTCTATGATTCATTATGTTATTCATGAAAGAGTTTGCAGTGAAAAATGTTGTAAACATCTTCCTTCCCATCCCACACCAAGGAGAAAGGGTGGAATTTCAACATCATTGACCACAAAAGACTTTGGTTGGGGCCCAGCTCTTGCTCAGCTGTTCTTCACTCATTATTTAGTTCAGGAGGTTGAATATTTCTAGCAGGAAAACAACCCAGATTTTCCCAGTTTCCAGTTCCTCCTCTTTGCTTGCTTGGATCTTTCCCAGCTTTCTCTTCCCTCCTGGCCTGAAACTGTTCCCAGCATTTGAGAAATAGGAAAGCTCTAAAGATGAAGCAGGGCTGTGTAGGGCCTGACTCCTTTTAGCCCCATTTTCTGCAGGTCTGCCCTGCCTGCTCAGGGCAACTCTTCCCCTGCAAGAGTGCACCCTGGAGAATACCCTGGAGCAAAGGGAACCAGATCATCCTTCATTTTAGCAAACATTTGGACTTACCTAATTTCTTGTGAGGTAGGTCTCTTGCCTCAAAAGCTTTTATTGCATAAATTCCCCGGGTTGGGTGATTCATACCTGGAGATTTCTCTAGATAATTAGAAATAGGGGTAGGATTAGAGCTCCACAGAGGTGCATTAGGCTCTAAGTGTATTACTTGCAGAAAAACACTTCCATTAATGGGTGCATAAATCGCCCCTGCACAGATGAGAGAAGGGACAATTTAGAATTTTTCACTGGCTTCAGGGAAGGGCTTATTCTTCATTATTTAGGACCAAATCATGGAGCTTTCATTTAGACTGATGTGCTGTTACACTCAGGAGTTGCCCCTCTGAATCCACTGATCCATCCAGTGATGCTCAGCAAGAGAAGGAAGGGCTCCATGGCACCAATTTGGAAAAAAAATCAGTGAAAAAAAAGCATTTGAGGACACCACAGAAGTTCATAGATAATGTGAGTGTGGCTGCTGTTCTCTGCTGGGTAGTTTCACTATATAAAAACAAAAATAGCTTATTTGCAGACTAGATGAGCAGCCATCAATTCTTAATGTTTCCATTTAATTTTATGAGAGATCCCTTTATGTTTTCTTTTATCTGCTGCCCTCCCCACACTGATTTTCTCATTCTTCAGCATTCTTAAATGCTGAGCTGTCAGGAATTGTGCTGTGGTGCTTCTGACTGGCTCTGAGTCAAATATTTCAGGGTTTGCCTCAGGTAGGAATAAATATAAAGATGCAAAAAGTGATAGAAAAGCATCAAGAATTCTTTGTGAACTCTTGTTTGTGCTCTGTGATGGCCCCTCTGAGCAGCTCTTCCACAGCTTGGACAGTTCTTTCTTGTGTTCTTAGTGAATTGTCTTTTACCTTTTAGAGCCTGAAGCAGCAGAAGAGTCTCTGCTTAGGAAAGCACATGGACCTCATCTCAAATACAATTTAAATAGAATTTATAGGGAATAGGAATAGGAATAGGAATTTATAGGTGACCTGGGTGGCCTCTGGCTCTGCCCCTGGCATGGCCACCTGGGCTGGGTGGGGGATGCTGCCAGTGGGATCCCTGCAGTGGGCCAGAGGGAGCAGCCCATTCCAGAGGTCACATCCACTGAGACATTGCCAGACTTGTTCCCAGTACCTTCAACTCCCTGCTGGCCCCTGCCCACAGCTCCCACCCCTTGCAGCATCAGCTGGAGGGTGTTTGCTCCGCTGGGTGCCCTGCAGCAGGTACAAACCAGCACTGAGGATTCATCCTGCCAGAGACACCAGCCACCAGCATTCCACATCAAACCAAGCGTGACTCACCAAACCTCAAAGCTCCACAGCATTCCCTGCATAAATCCAGGACCTATTTTTGCATAAAAAGCAGTTCTTTCTAAAGTTATTCAAATGCCAGAAATAAGAGATGATTATGACTTCATGTCATGTTGAAAGACAGGTGGAGGAGAGCACAATGTTTGTGTTGGATTCAAATGTCTGCTGAAATAATTCCTGTCATTCCTAATTGATGTTGCATCTGTCTTTAGATTGGGACTATTGAGGGAAAAAAAAAGCTGAAGATCTTATTCAGAGAAATAATTACAGCTATACGCTGGTAGATGTAAAATTAAAGTACGTGGGGGGAAGGGGACTACATCCTATAATTTATCAAATTCCTACATCCCTGAAAAATAATTAGATGCTGGGCAGTGTGCAGGCACTACTGCAGAGGCTACTGTCAGGGGGATAGCAGTGGTCAAAACCAGGCCACTGGTTCTCATTTATTCCATCCATTTTTGCTCTTTTATTGTGTTTGGAGTATTAGTTTCCAACTATCCAGAGACACAGCAGAGAAACAATGGCAGCTTTATTAAGAGCCAGAGACGTAATCCCCAAGCACAACTGCAATTGCAGAAGCTGGGGAGGGAAAAAAGGGAGTTCTGCTTATGTCTGGCTTTCAGGAATTTTACCCTCCAAAGTCCTTCAGCATGATGTAGTTGTGGGCAGCACTAAATCTGCATTACTTTGACAAACTTTCTTGAAGCCACTGAAGATTGTAATGGAAGCAGCCTGAAGGAGCTCTTCAATAGATGCCTCACATCCCAGTTGTATGGCTTGGGGGGTTTTTTCCTCTTCTTTTTCTTGCTCCTTTTCTGATGCTTGTGTGGATGTTGGATTAATTCATCACAGCTTGATTTGTAAATTTGAATACAAGGACTGACTTCATCTGGTCAAGCTTGAAACTGCTCCATGTAAGACAGACACAGGTTTCTATCAACAGCTTCCCACCAACAGGGGCAGGTTAAATGGGATATTGGGAGGAAATCCTTCCCTGGGAGGGTGGGCAGACCCTGGCACAGGTGCCCAGAGCAGCTGTGGCTGCCCCTGGATCCCTGGAAGTGTCCAAGGCCAGGTTGGACAGGGCTTGGAGCAGCGTGGGGTAATGGAAAGTGTCCCTGCCATGGCAGAAGGTGGGACTGGATGAGCTTTAGGATCCCTTCCCACCCAAACCATTCTGGGATTCTGGGATTCTCTTCCTCCTCCACCTCTCTCCCTGCTGCTTTCCTTTATCAGGATTATCTGCAGCTCCACGTTGGAAGATCCCTGCCCAACCAATGGCTTCACCTTTGGGAAGTCTGGCCTGAGTTACCCCAGATGTTCCCCATGTCCCAGACAGCAGCTGCTCGGACACTTGGTAGGAAACTGTCCTGGAGGGGCAGGAGTCTGGAGCAGCTCTGCTGTGTGGCTGTCCCTTAGAACAGTGCACTTGTGACTGCTCTGGTGGGCTGAGTTCAGCCCAGTTCGTGTTTTCCACAGCAATTCAGGCCCTTGGGACTGGGTTTCCTCCCCACCACGTGTGCAAAGGAAGGTGTGGGGAAAAGGGAGTGAAGCCACGCCTGGGACTGTCAGCTAAATGCCATGTACAGAGCAGTCCAAAGGGAATCCCACTGGAAAGCAGGCAGTGTTTGCAGAAATCCAGTACCCCAAATCCCTGCTGGGCCACGGAGAGTTTGTGGCTGCTGTTTCACAGACTGAATTAAAGGCATGGTGGGCTCTGCTCTTACCTGGGCTCTGCTTTACTGCAAAAGTGCAAATCTTTTGCCCATGTCCAGTGGATAACTACAATTTTATGTAAGTTATGTGGATTTCATTTATAATTCACCCCCAGAACATTGTTTAAAAAGGTCTTGGAAGTGTAATTTTATACCAGTGCCTGCAATTGTGAACCACAGCCTCGGGCTGGCAGATAATTCCCTGGTATCCAGGCAATAGAGTTTATGTATAGAACTGCTTCCTGCAGCTTCAAGGACTTCTGATAGTTGTCTTTCTAATTTCTACACCATGCATGTGAAACCAGGACTTTGTTCATAAATTAGGAGTCTGTGGTTGTAACATGAGGTGATACAGAGGTGTGTCAACTTCAGCAGTTTTTGTAGTTCTGGAAATTGAAAACTAATTACTTATCAGAAATGTTCATCAGCAAGTTCCTAAATAAATATTAAAGTTTCACATTACAGAATCTTGCTGCTTCACTGACTCTGACTGTAAAGTAGCTGGGAGGGATGGACTCCCCCTTTACAAGCTGTCAGGTTAGGGAATTGTAAAATTAAGGTGCTTTTTCCAGCACAATTCCATAAGACTTGCATGTCCAGATACAATTTTAACTTCTCATTTATATTTGCAATTCAATGCTTGTAGGAGCCTTCAAAAATGAAGTCTTCCATGAGAATTAACTTAAAGTAATAAAAAGTAATAAAACCTGATTGCAGCACCATCTCAGTTGTCTTCTGCAAAAGTACAAATAAATAAGGGCTGTAATGGGTGGCAGTGGCTTTTGCAAAGTTTCCTTTTCCCCCTTTCCATTTTGCTACAACAATCAGCTCCACAATGACTCATTGCCTTCGTTAGGAGAGGGAAGACATCCCTCATTACTCATTACCAAAGGAAGGACTTTGCTGCTGTGAGGAGCAGCCCTGGCATTCTAATTCAGGTACCTTCCACAAGGAAAGAGTCAGTGTCATTCTTCCCCAAATTTTGTCAAAAGAAATGAGAAATAATGCTATTTAATTGTCCCCATTTATAAATAGCCCATCCACAATGACAGAATTATAATTTTAATGCTGCAATCAGGAGGAAAAATGCACATTTTTCTGTGTTTGTGTCTGAATTTCAGTTCAGGGAGCTCACACAGACTCAAGGCTATAAATGATCATATAAATGTATTTATAAATACAAAACACATCTATTTATTTACAATTTATTGTCTGACTTTTTAATTACAGAGCACTGTGGATACAATACATAAATGCACACACAAAGCACTTGTTTAAGCAATCCAAGGATATATTTGATTTCAAAGGGAGCAGGGAAGACTGTTTAAAATACTTGTTTTCGTTGATTTTATTAATATAAATGTTCCTTGTCTCTTTTCACAGTCCCTTTTTTGAGATTTATTTACTTGGATATGAAGGAATTGAGCTTGTATTAAGTTTTTACTGTATTTTAATGTGGGTTTTATTAAGCTGTACAGAACGGTCCATGCCTCTTTATAAATAAAGCTAAGATCATGTATTACTAGAAATCACATTTCAAACTGTACTTTTGCCAGACTTGGTTAAGATTTTCTAGGAAGGGACATTATAATTGTATGATTAATCTTCAGAAAAGGGAAATTTTGGCTCTGCAGTATTTCTTACTGTGTTAACTTCAGAGATTTATAAAACCAACGTGAAACTGCACTGTAAGTGTATTTATAATGACTTTTAGCTGATTTAATAATCCTCAGAGTCTGGTGACCGCACAGATCACAGCTCCCCAAATGCAGTGCATTACCTCTAGCATCCAGATGAAGTTATCAGAGGTGGAGGAAATGACTGGGATTGTGTTTGTGCAGAGCACTGCACTAATCCAACCCCTGGGCTGCTCTGATCCTATTGTGCAGTGGGACATGTGCTGGGTGATAAAGAACAGCTCAGGCTGGGGATGGTAAAGAACATCTCAGGTTGGGGATGTAAAAGAACATTTCAGGTTGGGGATGGTAGAGAACATCTCAGGTTGAGGGTGGTAAAGAACATCTCAGGCTGGGGATGGTAAAGAACATCTCAGGCTGGGGATGGTAAAGAACATCTCAGGTTGGAAGCCCAGCTGGGGTGTGTGGGTACCCCCTGATCTCAGGGCCAGGCTCCCGCTGGGGTCGTGTTCTTAGAAAAATTCCCAAGCCAGTCTCTGATCCATTTCTGCTGTTTTTAGATGCTCCTGCCAGTGCCACTCCCTGCAGCTGGCACTGCTCAGTGTCCCTCTTAGTTCGTGATCCTGCAAACCCATCCCAGGAGCCCTTGATGATGCAAATAGCCCTGCTGATTGCAGGTATTGGTACTGCCTTATCCCAGAGGAGTGAGAACCTCTCAGCCACGGTGTGCAGGATCAGCTCCTTCAATCACATTTATATGTGACAAGCCGTGGCACAAGGTTGTTTTAAAAAGTCACCAGTTTAAAGAAAGCCAGTTGAAACCATGCCAGAAGCTTTGTGTTAAGTTTCCTGGCTGTGTGCTGCTTTCAGTGTTTCCAAGCTTTGCTCTTCATCATAATAAATATCAAACAAGCACCCTGGGAAGCACTGGGAGCTGCATTGGCAGGTCTCAGTCTCCATTTAACACGCAAATGCTCAACCTGTGCTCACATATGGCCACTTGCTAGATCAGAACTCAGTTCATTCACACAGAACTGGGGAGCTCTGGGTGGATGTGGGGTATGTGCACAAAACACCAGAACACAGGAGTTTAAGCCAGGAAGGGAACAGAACACAAAATAGAGCTGAATTTACTTGTGTTCAAGAATCCAAATACTGAACATGTTTTTTGCAAAATCTTGATTTTTCTTTTTATAGCCTTCCAATTCACAACAGGTAAGTAATCAGGCTTCAATCAACTGCCTATTTCCAGACCAGTTATTTGAGCTATTTTGTGACTTTAAAGCAATTCCTGACCTTCATCTCTTGGATGACATGCAGAGTTTCTTTAATGGTGCTGAGGAGTGAACAGGCTCCCAGTAACACCTACAGAATTCACCTCTCTGGCATTTTCTTAATTTTCACTTTATTAAGCAGATAAAAGAGGAGCTGTTTCCTTCCCAGACTCCCTTGCTGGCTCTGAGGGACTGTGAGGTATCAGTCCAGCCAAGCATTTCTTTGATCAATGAGCAGAGTAAAAGTTGTGGGAAGCCTAACGCGTGGCTTTATGTCCTCAGGCATCCACTGTGACAACATCTGCACCCAGGGCCGCTGGGGACCCAACTGCTCCATCTCCTGCAGCTGTGAGAACGGGGGATCCTGCTCCCCTGAGGATGGAACCTGTGACTGTGCACCAGGATACAGAGGACCCTTGTGCCAGAGAAGTAAGATTTTCAATAGCTGGCAGAAGCAAGGCAGCTAGAAATGCTCCTTTATGACACCAGACAGACAAATCTACCGTTTTGAGCTGCTTTAGCTCATGATTTCCTAAGGGCAAAAGAGCCTGGAAAATGCTCCTTCATCAAGAAGTCAAGGTTCTCCTGCACTGAGCTGTGCCTTGTGTTTCTTCTGATGTGCACCTGGAGGTCACAGGTGACCTGAAAGGAGGAACAGCACCTTTACAAACAAAAGGTGGCAGGACACAGATTTGCAGAGAAGTCAGAGCTGTTAAACAGCCAGCCACCACCCAGCACAAAATGACAAATGGATGAGCATTGGCATCAAAATAACAAGGCAATGTTTTCTTATATGCCAGAAAAAGAAACACAGCAGCCCAAAATAGCTCCTCTTTGATGCTCTGCTGCTACATATTAAAATGTACCAAGCAGATAAAAATCCTCTCATTTGCTTTATCTGAGACCCTAACTCACTGATCCAGACTACACCAACCATCTTCCCATGTAAACAAGAAGTGGATTTGTCTTTCCTTTCCGCTCAGCATTTCTTCTTCTTCTTCCTGTAAGACATTCTGCATGCCCAGTTCATATATCCCCTTTGATTTCACCAGTTACACTTGACACTAGAACACACTCATCTCTAAAAATAATTTGTAGCTGACAGATTTTATTTAAAGCCATTATAAGGATGACCTCTAGCACTGCTGTAGTTAATGGCCTATAAGCATTTCCATTATAAACCCCAATTTCCAGGTGCTTCAGCATATCTGTGTAGCTGTAAAACCTCTCTCCAAGGCTAAAACATGGTGCTCAGAGCTTCAGGGAGATGAGGAAGAAAATGTTTTACAAATTTGAAACCTTAAGAGTGCAAAACTTCCAGAAGTTAATGGTTTCTGACCTTTCTGAGATGAAAAAATTCCAGCTTAGTTCTATCAGCTGTTGGCACACAGGCTACAAGAGCAAACCTTGTGCCCAGTTTGCAAGCTCAGGAATCAAGCTGCTCCCTGAGGGTGTTTGCTAAGGATCTAATGGGGAGAAATTTTCCTCCCCACTGGGGTGGCAGCACTGGGATCCTGTGGATGCTTTTGCTATTGCCTCTGTGAGCATATGGCCTGGGAATCCAGCTTGCTTCTTGTCTGGGATTCAGGTTCAAGAACACCTGGTGAACAGGAGACTTTGCTAAGCTTGTTCTCAAAATCATCCACATTTTTCTCTTAGAAATTCATTTAGAAACAGGATTTAGGCTGTTTTATTACAAAGCAGAGCTGAGGATGATACTGAAGATGATACTCAGCCAACTTGCTGTGTCTGTGTAATCAGGATTACATGAGACACTGGGATGGTTTAGTGCTCTTAAGCCTGCAGAAATGTCTCCAGGAATGATCCAGGTTGTTTTATAGCTACTGCATCATCAACCAACCTGTCAGCTAAGCTCCAGCTGGAAATGTGCAGTGGGGTAAGAGCCTGACACCCTCTGAGAACATACAGTCCAAGAGAAAATTCTCATTTGCTGGAAAAATAGAACAGACATGATTTAGTAACCACTGAGCCAGAACTATAGAACAGAGAATCACAGGAGTAAAAATAAAAACATATAAAGTTATTTTTACTGTCACTTACTGCAATTTAACATTTGTGTTATCTATTGCAGTGAATGTTTGGACAGTAGATGCTTTTTCACTCTACATGCTCTTAGAAGCAAAAATCTGCTTTTAGAAGAGATACTGAGCCATAATCCTGATTCTATACCTGATGTACAAATTCTATAATAATTTCAATCTAGGTTTTAGGCAAAATAAGCACACAATTCATTACAAGTTCACTCAGCTATCTGATGTGATTGCTGATTCAAATCAGGTGATTTTGTATGGTGCTACATGATTACCATTATTGGATTCTGTTCATCACTTGATGGCTGCTGCTCCTCCCATGAAATGTATAAAATGACTGCCCCAGCTGAGCACAGGCATTGCACCAGATAGGTTTGGAAATCAGCTTTTGGCATAGTAGTTTTGACATAAAATATTGTTTCCTAATACACATTCTTTGATTTCTCTTGACTCAATTTCAATTTCTTGCTGAGTTTTTGTTGTCTGTACATGTGTGCCAGTGTTTCTTTTCCTATCTATCCTACAATCTTTGGAATGTGTGTTATTAACCATATCTGCTGTGAGTTCTCCACCGTCTTAAACTCCTGTTTTGTCAAAGAGTTCAGGTTAGAGAGACTCAAATGAGTGTCCTGAGAGAGAGAGGCTGCTGAGAACTCTGCTGTGGTATTAAGTAGCCAAGGACTTCCATGAGGAAGGAAGGTGGGAATGTTTGAACACAGGAGCAGTTTTACCCAGAGCCTGCACTTTATTAGACATGGAACAATCCAACAGGCTTCATCATTTCAGCTGTCCACCAAATGGTGGTTGATAAATTAAGAAATATCGGTTTGGGATTAAGACAGAGAATTCTCGAGCTCTCAGTGATGAGAAAACGTTGGAAAACCTGTGACAGCTTGCTTTGTTCTGTTTTCAGTTTGCCCTCCCGGGTTTTATGGGCACCACTGCAGCCAGCCCTGTCCCCAGTGCGTGCACAGCAATGGTCCCTGTCACCACGTGTCCGGACACTGCGACTGCCTGCCCGGCTTCTCCGGCCCTCTCTGCAACCAAGGTACCACCCCTGCCACCTCCCTTCCTGAGTGTGACTGCAGCCAGTCCCAGCCCATGGCTCCTGCCCTTTTCCCTGGTTTCAGCAGTTGGGATCACAAGAAAATCTTTACTTCAGAGGGAAAATGCAAACTGGTACTCAGTCACCCTCTCAGAAATACAATGCGCTCCTGGCTTCATAAATAAACCAGGTCTGCCACGCTGGGTTGAAATGACTGTGCAATGAGACACCTGCTGTAAATACATCAGCATCCAATGGCTT
The DNA here is from genome assembly GCA_013396995.1 of Dicaeum eximium. Taxonomy (NCBI): domain Eukaryota; kingdom Metazoa; phylum Chordata; class Aves; order Passeriformes; family Dicaeidae; genus Dicaeum; species Dicaeum eximium. The sequence goes on along the minus strand of VWZP01004535.1, from coordinate 1,264,939 downwards.
CGTTCCTCTTGCTGCTCAGCCTGTCCTCACCTGAATGTTGATAGCACCTTCGTGTGATCTTTGCAGCAGGACAGGGAGGTACTGCTTAAGGTAAAGGCCAGCTCAGGTGAGCAGTCCCAAACACCCAGTTGTGCACAAAACCTCACTTACTGTGCAGGACCTGGCTGGGAATAGCTAAAACCACAGACACAAGTGCAGGAGACAGGAAAGTTTGCAGTGAGGCAGAGAAGTGAGTTCATTTTACAGGTGAAGTGGAACTTTAGCTCTCCCAAACACCCATCACCTTTTTGTACCTTTGAAAGTTCCACATTTAACTCCAGGTGACATTTTCATCCTAAAAATACCCACAAAATCACTCAGCCTTCTGCACTCTCAGTTGCTGCATACTGCACTGGATATTTCCTACACAGATATTTAAAAGAAGTGATTTGTAGTGGCCACTGCCCCTGTGAAGTCACCATCTTTACCAAAATTGAATGACACTTTCAATGACCTGCTTTTCAGGAAGTTGGGATTGCAGGCAGCAGTTACCCAAAATCATTAAACATAGATTAAATATAACCATGGGGTTTTTTTTTCCTGTGCTGTATAGTCAACTAAACATTACACCAATTAATTTATTAAAATGAACGTATTTCAGTGAATTTGTCCATTTTGTGTGAAACGTTAGCCAGATTTCAAAGCACAAGCAGGTTTAATTATCCTCTTAAGAAAACTATTCTATTTTTGCTCAGATGTTCAGCACTTCTGGTTTTACTTTGAAATGTTGATCTATCTAGCAAATTAATCTTAAAATATTCATGTCCTAATTAAAATCAATTTGTGTTGCAGTTTGTCATAATGAGTTAACATGTAACTTTATTTTGTAGAAAAAAAATGCTAATTAATTTTCCATTAGAAAAACGTGAAATGAAGATTTCACTTTGGAATTTTCATTTCCTTCTGCCATTGACAGCAGGAACATTCTTCCACCAGAAGTGTGTGCATGTGAGGAGCTGTGTAACCCCCAAAACTGCACAGGTTGACTCAGTTGTGCCTGAGCTGCAAACAACTAAACAGCTCTTTTATGAATATCTTTCACAATCCCAGAGCAAGATGGGTTGATAATAACGTGTTATCAATGCTAGAACACACCTGACATCCCACAGGGACTTTGGGAGTCCCACTTCAGAGCTTTTCGAGCTAATTAACATCCCAATCTGTGTTGTACAGTCAGGTTGCTGCTGAGGAAAGCAGCATCAGGCCTTGTTTTACAACTCAGTGCTTGGATTTGGATCTCACATCTTCACAAGAGTCCCTCTCTCAGTCCACAACCAGGTTGTTTAAATTAGGGAGAACAACCATTTTATCACCCCTCTGTGCTGACATTCCAGAGGGCATTTCCCAGAGACAAGAGGAGCTCCTGTGGAGGGAACCCCTCTGTCAGCTCTGCCTGTGTGCACCAAAGCACCCAAATGTCACCTGGTCCCTTTGCCAGCAGCTCTCTTTGGATCACAGATCATGCCCTGATCCAGCAGTATTCCATGGTGCAGGACAAATCAGCTCCTCTTCTAAGGAAATCCTTTGAGAATTACATGTTTTGTACATACAAACCGCTTCATCCAGGTGGTGGTGCCTATCTCCATCTCAAAGATGCCATAAAACAGTGCCTGGAGCTGGAAGGGAATAATGGTGTGGCCTGTCCAAGAGCCTGGGCTGACAGATCAGTTTTTGCTGTCTGTGATGGGAGGGTTCTGCTTTCCTTCTCTCTTTGTGTATTCTTTCCATCCTGGCTGTGTATTGTGTTTAGTTTTATCTCTTTTCACTTAGGAACTGTTCTGTTTAGCGCACAGTGTGAAAGCCAAACCCAACTTTATCCACTCCTACAGATAAGTCCATAGTCTATAGAAACACAAGCAGAAAACAATACTCTGCTGTTGCAAGAGCAGAGGATGGCATATTATATAAAAGCCAATGAATCACAGCTCAGGATTTCAATCTGTGGCTGATTCACAGTCAGGATAGATTGAGGTCACCTGCAGAGACTACTTTTGAGAAAGTGAGAGAGGCTGAAGTGGTAAAACAGCTGCATAATTCAGGCAAGTGCCTTAATCACTTTTTTGACATTGCTATTATTTACCAGGATACCAGTCCTGTTCCATTTGTTACACTCTTTGCAAAGATGGACTGTATGTTTTATCTTGTTTTGAAAATACATCTGTTTTTGTCAGGGAACACAGCCAATAAGAGCCCAGAAATGAAACATTTCATTCGTTACTGAGCAGAGCTTTCCATCAACTTTAACGTTAAAGATTTCCAATAATTTGGTGGGAGGTTGAAGATCTACGTGTCTATTAGTTTCCTGTCACTGGGCTTAGGATGTGAGAAGATGACTCTGGAAAAAAATTTAGAGTTTCTTTTTTCCAACTTCACTTAGGTGGGAACACAGGGAGAGGTGCTGATTTTTTTTGGGATGCAGCACAACTGTTAAATAGCTCTCAATCAAAGAGATATATAACATACATAAATATAAATATATATAAAATCCTTGGAAACCAGATCACTCCCAGCCACTCACTTGTGGCTGCTTCTCACTGAATTGTCCTAAGTTTTTCTTGTTCTCTTCCTCTCCTAATGACTCCTCTTCTCTGTTTTGTCTCTCCACTTGTCATCCTTCCATACTGCCCTTCAGTAATTGCAATCTTCTGAGTATATTCGCTTCATTTTCCAGCAGAAAAATGGATTTTGATATGACTTTTTCCTATTGTTTTTACTCCTGAGATGCAAGCAAAATGGGCTCGAATACTTTCTGCCTTTTCCTGCTTTCCAGAGGAATTTTGCTTCATCAAAGAAAAACCATTGTAATTAATTTTATCTCTAATTGCTAAATGTTGAGCCCTGTGATTTCCTCCCATTCCTTTTGAAGAGGCTGCAGTAAAGTGCTCTGTGTTTCCAGTGTGTCCCAGTGGGAAATTTGGGAAGGACTGTGCCGAGGTGTGCCAGTGCACCGAGAACGGGACCTGCAACCCCATCGACGGATCCTGCCAGTGCTTCCCGGGGTGGATAGGCATGGACTGCTCCCAGAGTAAGCAAGGGCCATTCTTCCACCTCTGCCTTCAAATATCCTATTTTTCTGTTTGTTTAGTGCTTTCTGAAAGTTAAAGACAAATTCTAGGGAAATCCCTGCTGTACTACAGCCAGTGCCTTACTCCCTTTAAAGCAGATTTCTTTTAATTAATCTAAGTTAGCTTTGGATTGAATTAGTTTCTGCATGTGGAGTTTGCAGAAGCCCTGACTGGCTTTTATTCCAGGAAAGAGAGGTCACAAACTCTTATCAGAAAAGAAAGCTCCATGCTCTCTTTTAATTTCTAGCTGGATTCCTTTTTATTTATTTTTTGAAATAATTTTCTTTCAGCTATTACATTTAGACATTATTAACCAGTAAATGTTTTCATGTACCAAATCCCTAGAATTGAGAAATTAGGCAGCTGAAATATTTCTATTAAATGTAATTTAATTGTAAAAGTCAATGTGGCCTTGTAGGGATGAAGGATTTCTTTCTGAAAATTGCCCAGGTAGAAGATTGGCATTTGCTGATCCCAAAGTGTCATTTCCTGAGAGCATCCCTTAATTGAAGTTAGATCACAGAGGGAGGCAATATCTGATCATTCAGAAATGTTACTTCATATTCAGGATACAACTAGCATATTAGACAGCATTCCAGAGTAAAATATATTAAACTCCAAGTGATAAAGCAGGAATCGGATAAAAACAGACGGCTGTAATTTTGCTTTTATTGTGTGTCTTCCACAGGCAGAATATTGCTGTCACTCAAAAACAGCAGAAAGAAAAAAGGGGAAAAAAATAGACAGAAAGCTGTACATATTCCTCATTATATTTAGCCATCTAATTGGGGAATATCTGCTAGTGTCTGTTAACCTTGAAAAAAGATGGTTTCCCTTACAGAGCGAGGCAGGCCAGGTCAGCAGGACCAGTTTAGGGGGCAGGACCTCTGGATGAGCAGAGGGGAGGTGGCTCTTTGCTCAGTTACTCCTTGCACACAAAGGGAACCTCTCCCAAGGTGACCCTGTCCCACTCCAGCTCCCGTGGGCACCTGGCCTCCCCTCCCAGGCTATTTCCAGCCCTGCTCTCCTGCTAACCTGGAATGACCTGGACTTGGAGCTGCTCAGGAGATAATTTTAGCTCCCACTCCAGAGCCAGCTCTGGATTCACTAACAGCCCCTGCAGCTCTGCCTTAGAAAGGCATTGGAAAAGTATTTCTGGTTGCTTATAGCACAAACACTTCAGGCCAAATCCTGCTCAGCTTTACATTGTGTGAGTCCAGTGACCTTTTGTTTGATTTACGTCATGACAGGGTTTTTTGACCATTCATTCTGGCATTAAAGGTGTCTGTCAAATGCCAGAAACTTCCATTTATCCACCATGGAGCCATTGGCATCCATGGAAATAGGCCTGGTGTCTGTACTTTCAGGTTTCCTGGGAATTGTGCCTTATTAATTCTTGTCTTTAGTAGGAAGCAATGGAAAGTGCTTTTTAAAGCAAAAATATAGTTGTTATATTGAAGGGCTATCATAATTTTGGATCTTTTAGTCTGGCACTAATAACTGTAACTTGCTGCATTCATTTTTGGAGGGAGGCTTAAAATAACTTTTTTTAATGTATTAATATTGTACTTGTTGAAATATAAAATAGACCTGGAGATTTTAATTTAATATTAGTCCCCAACAACAAAAGCAATCTGAATTTGTGGATGGGAATTCATACTGGAAGAAGTTTTCTTTATATTTTTACATGATTGGAGTAGCACTCTGTGCTTCAAATGAATGTGGTAATTTTAGTGGTTGATTGCATAGGAAAATAAACCTGAATAGCTGGGCTTTATTATGCAAGAATTCCAGTATGTCAAAAAGAAAATTAAATTACCTCCATATCTTGCAACCCTGCCTAAATTGTCCTTACAGGTAATGCCAGTGAGGCAGGGGGAGTGGCCACAGCACAGAGTGGGCTCGTGTCCAGGGTCACTGGCTCACTGCAGCAAGGACCTGATCCTGCCTCCTGCCCTTCACAGAGCATCATGGAATGGCAGAATCCTGGGATGCTTTGGGTTGCAAGGGACCTTAAAGCCCATCCAGTGTCATCCCTGCCATGGCCAGGGACACCTTCCCCTGTCCCAGGCTGCTCCAAGCCTCAGTGTCCAACCTGGCCTTGGGCACTGCCAGGGATCCAGGGGCAGCCACAGCTGCTCTGCGCACCTGTGCCAGGGCCTGCCCACCCTCCTAGGGAACAATTCCTAATTCCCAATATCCCATCCAGCCCTGCCCTCTGGCAGTGGGAGCCATTCCCTGTGTTCTGTCCCTCCATCCCTTGTCCCCAGTCCCTCTCCAGCTCTCCTGGAGCCCCTTCAGGCCCTGCAAGGGGCTCTGAGCTCTCCCTGGAGCCTTCTCTTCTCCAGGTGAACATTCCCAGCTCTCCCAGCCTGGCTCCAGAGGGGTTCCAGCCCTCATATCATCTCTGTGGCCCCTCTGGACTTGCTCCAGCAGCTCCAAATCCTTCTGCTGCTGTTCCCCAGGGCTGGAGGGCAGCTCTGCAGGTGGGGTCTCACCTGAACAGGGCAGAGGGGCAGAATCCCCTCCACTGACCCGCTGGGAGAAATCCCTGTGCCAAGGAGAGGTTACAGGGTGGCACCAGGGTCTGGAGAGCAATTGGTGGCTTGGAAGGACCGGCCACTGTCCAGGAAGGACTGGCCACTGTCCAGGAAGGACTGGCCACTGTCCAGGAAGGACCAGCCACTGTCCAGGAAGGACCAGTCACTGTCCAGGAGTCAGTGCCAAGCTCAGCAGTGCGAGGTTCTGCCTTTGCTGATGTCTCACAGGTTCTCCCTTTCTTGTCGCTCCTCCACAGCACTAACACAGTATCATTGCCCTCTTTTTTGTCAGCTGACAAATGTTTTTTATTTTCATAGCTTGTCCCACTGGGTTTTGGGGCCCTGATTGCTTTCATTCATGCAACTGCCACAACGGAGCACTGTGCAGCCCCTACGATGGAGAATGCAGATGTACCCATGGTTGGACGGGGCTCTACTGCACTCAGCGTAAGCTTTTCAGAGACAGGGAATCTGTCAAAGTATGTGCTGCTACCTCGTGTCTCTTCCAAGTATTGCAGTTTTCCCTGGAAAAACACATGCTCCTTACTCCTGATAACCTCACATCACCCCTAAGAAAATAGTCCTGAAGCTTTCCAAAGTTTTTTATGCCTTTGGCGCTCAGTAAAGGAGGGGAAAATAATTTAGATTATTGATTCATTGTTAGAATTTGCCCAGTCAGTGTCCCTGCTTGTTAATGCCCAGTATTTATGGTCTGATTTAGGGAAATGTTAGAGATTTCTCACCCTTGTGCCAAATTATTGGTATGAAAGAGGAGATCCAATTCTGGTGAGCCTTTTAAGAAGGTTCTTTCACTTGCAAGTAATTGATTGATCCCTGGTCTTCCAGAGAGTTTCTGTTTAGCATCTTCTTCCACTTCTGGAAAATGTAGTTTGTATAGATGGGTCAAGTTTTCATTCTTCTGAAACACTTAAGAGGCAATTCTGTAAAGATGAGAAACATTACTTCAAGAAAATTGGCTGTCACAGTATCTCTGCATTTAGGCCATCAAATAAATGTCATTAAATATACAGAGGCTGAAAATCCATAGATTTATATGCCCACATACTTTGTGCTGATAACACATCTGAGTTTGACTTTCAGCTTATTTCTTACTCTTTCCTTGTTCTGATTGCTGAAAGGTTGCCCAGCTGCTTTTTATGGAAAGAACTGTGCCAATGTGTGCCAGTGCCAGAACGGAGCCGACTGCGACCACATCACTGGGCAGTGCACGTGCAGGACAGGATTTACAGGCAAACAGTGTGAACAGAGTAAGTACCAGTGACCTCAGTCCTCTCTTTCTCCAGAGAGGGGGATGTGTTCCAGAATTCTTGCACAGACAGGCTCTTAAGTGAGGTGTTGATGTCAGCAGGACAATGACCCCAGGCACCTTAAATAATCCATATATAAAATGGATTATATAAGCACCCCTGGAAAACTGGACAGTCTAAGCATAAAGAAATACAGTGAATCCCTGCAAACTGGACCTCTCATTCCCAGGATAAAGTTAGGTGAGAGAAAGCAAATCACTGCACTCAGGGCTGACTGGATGGGGCCTTCCCAAACAATTTGTCCCTATTAATACACAGCCAGCCCTAAAGCTGCCTCAGGCCTTGGTAATGCTGCTGAGAGCAGCAGCCTCAGATTTCCCAAGGCATGAAAACAGAAGGGTTAAAAGGAATAAATCCTTTCTGCTCTCTGCCCTCCAAAGAATACTGGGGATATGGGGCTTTCCCACAGAAGTTCTGATGTAGGCATGGAGCAAATAAAGATTCATCTTTACAATGAAAGCAGATCAAGGGAAACAAGGTTGTTTGCCATTCTGGGAAGGGTCTGTGTTCAGCTTGAGCAGTGAGTGTTTCCCAATGAACTTCAATTCCCTTGCAAGGCACCTGGAATGTCTTACTGGGATTGTTGTCCATGTCCCACTGGAATATTTAGCAGGCTGTGCCAAATGGCTTCTTTAAAGAACATGGAATGAGGGTCTTGGAAACTGGATAATTTCCAGGTGGGTGCTGTAACTGGATTATTACTTGTTTGTCCCATGCAGTCACTTCCATAACTGATGGATTTTCTTTTTAACTACAAATCAAGCTATATTAAACCATGGCAATTCACAAGGAAATCCTCACACACTTTCTGGGATTCTAAACACAGGGGAAATCCACCTCATCTTCCCAAGGCATTAATTCCACAGGGTTCCCTCACTTTTTTTGGCAGTAAGGTAATTCAGTAACATTCTTGACAGATTTGCAAGGGAAGGCTTTTTGACTGTAGCTTGCTACATGGATCTCTATGGAAGTATTTGTGCATGTAACAATACATAAATATGTTTTTGCACACACTTGCATTCAGCAAAGTGAATATCTCAGGGTCAGATTTGTGTACTTGTGGAAGATTGCACATGGCACCTCTGTAACTTTGTAAGTGGTCAACTTTCTGGAATTTGGGGATGCCCTTCACTGCAGCCACAATCAAAACAGGAAACTAAAGAATCCCACGAAGAACTGCACAATAGCAGATTTTATACAAGGAGCTGCTTTATGGTTTGACCCCTGCATAAAGCCTGAGGCTTTCTTTTCTATCCAAACTACAAATGTATTTATTTACTTGTTTTTCTACTGTTTAATCTAATCTCTTCATTATGGCTTCTTCCTTCTCCAAATCCTGCTGAATGGGCAGTCACACTGCATTGCAGATGAAATGCTTAATTGCAGGCATCATTTCTGTGGTGCAGTCCCAAAATTTAGGCCTTATTCATTTTAAGTAGGCTGCAGGCTAATAAAAGAATGAGCATTAATTGTAATATTTCTTTTCTTTGTTTGAGTACCAACAGATTAAAGATACTATTTTAATACACACTGCAAATCAATAAACAGATACTGGCTATGGTTCTCTACTTAATATTAAAATTTGGCTACCAGAAGCTACTTTGAGACTGACATTGGAGAGGTGTTGTCAGGCAATGAAAAACATTTGCAGTGACACACAAAGAGTCACATCTTGAAGAATTTATTCCACAGGATCATAGCAAGGGTGCATGTTTTCAGTAATGCAGCTTCTCCGTGGAAATAGGTGGGATGTGACAGACATTGTTTCTTTCAATTTATTCTTGAATAGTGCTTCCAGAAGTAGAGTAAGCTGCCTACAGATTTATTGTAATAGCCCATCATGGTAATTGTATGAATAAATTTCTCAGCTGGACATTCAATCATTTTGTCTTTGATAGAAACACAAAGACAGGATAGAAATTCCTTCTATATGAGGGATCCTGACACTGAAGCAGAGCAAATCAAACCATTCAGATGCTCAGCTCTGAAATTCCACCTGCAATGTTCTATTCACCTCCTGGCACTGGTAGGAATAAGTAGGAAAGCATGTGGGATTTGTTTGGTAAATGCTGTTGGGTTCATATAAAGGTTCATGAAAACTTTTCTTTGCAGTTCCCTCATGAAAAAAAAACAGGTAGGTTGGTGAAGAATGCTGAGCTCTGTTGTCTGCAGCTTCTGACCTCAAGCTCTGTTAAACTCTGAACATTTGTAATATACATCAAGTCTTCTAAAGCCTTTGTAGCTATCATTGATTTCATTCTATGAATTTTCCAGAAAGTTACAACTTCATAAGTAACAAACTGCACACAGAATACATTTAGCTTCTGCTTTAGACTAATAATAATTTCACATTAGGGTGTTATCATGGAGATCCTAAAACAGGGGAGACTTCTCTACCCAATTTCCCATAGCAAGTGTTGTGCCCATTCCCAAAACCAGTGGAATTCTTCCCAATGTTTTTCTTTGGCTCCCCAGAGTGCTCTCCTGGAACATTTGGTTATGGTTGCAAACAATTGTGTGAGTGCATGAACAATGCAACGTGTGACCACGTCACAGGCACTTGCTACTGCAGTCCAGGCTTCAAAGGAATCCGATGTGATCAAGGTACAGTGGAATTCTCTCTATAAAATCCCTCTCTCCCTCTCTCTCTCCCCCTCTCCAATGATGTGCTTGCCTTAAAAAAACCCAGTGTTTCAAAAATGAAATGCACGATTCAATTTACAGTGTGTTATGAATTACTTTTAACAGCGGCTCTTATGATGGAAGAATTAAACCCCTATACTAAAATTAGCCCTGCTCTTGGATCAGAGAGGCACTCAGTGGGAGCAATCATTGGAATTATTATTCTCCTTCTAATTATTATGGTCTTGCTGGCACTCTTTGTGTGGTATCGACGGAAACAGAAGGAGAAGGGCCATGACATGCCAAGTGTATCTTACACTCCAGCCATGAGGATGACTAATACAGATTACTCACTTTCTGGTAAGGGTCTTTTTATGTTAATCAAATCCAGACTCATATTCCTGTCTGTTGGGGAAATACAAGTTTCTGTGGTGTGTAACATATGTTATTCAGCCTCAAAAATAATGACACTTCCATTCTTCCGTGACCTTTAAACACAAATGGGACAGGAAAGCAAATGTAAAACTGATTTAAGCTGCCTTCTGTGTGGAAGTTGGTATGGGATATACCTCGGCAGGAAAGACGCTGCATGGAATTTTGAGTCGTGCATTCCTGTTGTGGTGCAGAGATGTTTCCCTGTGTGAAACCTTGGGAAGCCTTTTTTGTTTGAGGAATGGGATTGGCTGGGTCAGTCATGAGGTTTTGGTTTTGTCTGTGTTGCAGTTTGTGATTTGAGGTGTCCATTGTCACTCTCTGCTGTGTGCAGACCGGTCCTTGTCACATAGACAGCTGGTGGGAAGAGGAAGCTCTTCAGGATCAAAGCATTCTTCCTTCTTTCTATCCTCTGCTACTGCTGTGGAGGACAGCTTTTCTTGACAGATTGTCTAAATTTTGGAAGATGTGATCTCCTTTTCAACGCTGTCATTCTTATTCATTCCTCTCTGGCCAATATCAGGGACAATGCCAGTCTGGAGATGGCTTTACTTCCTTCTGATTTCTCCACAGTCTCAGTGGGGATCTTCTGGGGGTTTATTGCCCTCTGACTTCTTCTCTTCCTTTTAAATGGCTGAAACTCCAAGTAAATACAAGCCCCTGAGGCAGGCAGAGGTTGGCCCAGCAGCTCTGCTTCCCTGGGCCTGCAGTGCCTTTTTCCTTCTGCTTTCTACTCTAAATGTACGAGGCCTCTTGGCTTCTCTGCTGTCTCAGGGTGGCACAGCTGGAAGCTTTTTATGGACTTCCCTGCCAAGGATGTGCCTGGAAGGAGCCTCTCCCATTAAGCTAAAGATAATAATGCCTGGCTGTTTTAATACCTGGAACTTAATCACGGAGCTTCTCATGGCACTGTGACTTCAGTGCTCGTGCCAGGGACATTTTCCTGTCATGGTGTGTCCCACATCAAGGGCTCTCTGCTGAACACCACTGAGAGCTTGCAGAGGAAGCTAGAAACACACTGCTCCATCTTCAGCTCATTATAAATTCCCTGCAGGTACCAGCATTGTTTCAAGTTTGGGGTTCTACCTTTTTAAAAGGGCATTTACAAATTCTAGACAAAAACTTCTGAAAACTCCCTGCCAAATCCTGACTGTTCTCCACTACATTCCCCTACTGAGACTTTCAGTAACTGCCCCAAGTTTGCCCTTACCAAAGCTGCTTCTCTTCCATAGAGCAGAGAGGCAGGAAAAGGTGCTGATGTGCACCTTCCTCAGCAGAAAGGGGAGAGGTGGATACTGAGACAAGCTCACAGAGAAGGAAGATGTGGCTGGCAAGACAGCACACGTGTCTCTGAGGGCAGGTGTGTTACAGAGGGTGCTGAAGGACAGCAGCACAATTGCACACAAGGAACAGGGATTCCAACCTTCACTTCCAGGTTTGCTCGAGGATTAAGGGCAGAATACCATGTAGATGTGCTTGTCCAATGGAGATAATCCCATGTAAACCCACGTACTTTGGCAAGAATTCCACCTGGATGGCTGCAGCATCCAGCCCTCTGTGGGTTGGAACATTATGGCTCTCCTGAATCACCAGTTGGTATTTTGCCTGTTTACTCTTATTTGGGTAATGGGGGTGTTGTTTCTGAATAGAGTCACATACACAGATCCCTAGCTCCTGGAGGCAGCAGTTTCTTCCAGCACATTTATTTCTGCAGGATGTTTTTGGTCTTTACGTCCTCAGCTCTTGTGAGGCTGATAATCCATGCATATGTGTGAGAGAGATTATGAGGAAGGGGAACCCCCTGGGCAGCCCTTGGACTCTTTTGCATTTGTGGATGATGGATGTGGCAGCAAAACACACACTTTGCCCAGCAGCCAGAGGAGAAGAAAACCACCCGTGCTGGGAGGGCTTATCCACAGCACATGGATCTAAGAGCAAACTTTCCCAAAGAAGCCTGAAATCAAAATGGTGCTCCCCAGCATGAGAGCAGTGCACTACATCCAAAAAAGATTTTAAAGTGCAGGTTCTTTAGTTCAAGGAAATGGGGCCAGAAGGGAAAACTGTGTGGTAGTGCTGGAGAGCAGCAGAGATTTCTTAGTGGGACTTTCACAAAGACTTGGCTGAAGTGATGTTTGAGGTCTTATCAAGGTCTTAGCAAACTTTCTGGTACGGGTGTATCCTCTGCTGAGAGCCAAGAGCTAAGCAAAGCTTGACACAAATAAGGCATCGTGGATCCTGAAGCCTAGACAAGACACTTCCAGAAATGATCTGCAGATGATGGGTGGTGGGAGGTGGCAGAATGAACTCTCCTGTTTGGAGCCTTCAGCCATCTCACTGACACTGTGTGGGCAGAGAAGACCCACACAAAGAGAAGGAAGCAGTTCCATTTAGCAGTTGAGAAGTCTGGGTTTGTATTTACTGCAGAGTGCTCACTTATTCCCTTTTCTGTGCCTGGCCTGGTGCCCAGTTTCCACAATAGTGTCCTGCAGGATGGGGACTGATGGGGACTGTGCTCTCTGTGGCACCCCACAGCCCAGGCTCAGAGCAGGAGCTCAGTCTAATTCCCTTTCCTTTAGGCATTTAAATCTTTCCTTACTGTTCAGACCAGAATAAAATTCTCACACTTGGAGAGATTTTTTGTGGGTTGGGGTTTTTTTTGTTAGGTTTTTTTAAACAGGGATAGCATTAGATTTGAATTTGATGTATTTCCAGCCAGTAGTTACAAGAGCTTCATGAATAAATGTGTAGAAAATGGACTGTGCTATCAAGGTAAATCAGCCTGGGTGGTTACTTAAGTATCGACCCAAGGGAACTGTGGAGAAGGAGTAATTCTGAGTTCAGGGTGCTGCCTGCAAGGGGGGGGGAAGAAAAGGATTTTGGGGGATGTGTACAAGCTCAGGGTCATTAATTTAACACTGTGCTAAGTAGTAGAGCACTCTGGTAGAGTTTTATTCAGCTCATTTTGGGTGCAGAAAACAAGCTCCAGCCAGCTGAGCTGGATGAGAACTCGCATTGTCTCAGGTGGCTCCCGGTGACATTGGTGGGCACCTCAAATCCCACAGCAGAGCCAGAGGATCCTGGCTCTTCCTTCCAGCTTCTCCTTGCCCACAGCCAGTGGATAAGGGAAGGGGGAAGGCAGAGCTGACTTCTCCAACACTTTCAGAGCAGAAGGACACAGATCTGTGTCCGTGTTTAACTGGGACCGTGGCTGTGGGGAGGGAGGACAGGCCCTTGAGCCAAGCCCCCTGAGCAGGCTCAAGGCTGTGTTGGTGGGGGGCACACACTGACATGAGGATTCCAGCCTCTGTTCCCATTGGCAGACCCCAAGAGAGATGTGTTTCCTGTTGGTTTGATTGGAAATGTCACGGAGCTGTAGCTGGGGGAGATGGCAGAGCCCCGGCAGCCTGGCTGACAGATTGCAATGCAAAGACTTCAGCTCTGGAATCACATCCTGATCTAATTTGTTAGCAGCAACTCTGCAAAACAGCTGGGACTCAAAGGCTCTGCACTTACCACAAAATAGAGCTGACCTCGAAAATCCCTTTGCATGTTTCAGCAGAAAAGCAGTGCTCAGTCAGAGCTGCACATGCAGGAGCAGCTTCCCCCAAGCTCTTATGTAAGAGACACCCTGCAGACAAACCCACTTCTTGGAAACAGGATTCTCTGCAGTAAATCAGGCTCAATCTAGATCTCCACAAGATGTCAGCAAAGCAAAGTGCATGTTCAGAGTGAGGCAAAGCAGAGGGCAGGGAGAGGAGGGTGATGGTGGCTGGGGAGCCCAGTGCCAGGCAGGTCCCTGTCCTTCCTCACCCATGGCTGCCAGCCTTCAGGAAAGGTGGTGATGGGCNCCCCCCCCCCCCCCAGCACTTCACTACCCTCTGACATGAAGGTGCTCCCCACACCCAACCTCTCTGCCTGCAGTTTGAGCCCGTGCTTTAGTGAAGCCCATTCATTTGCTCTCGTTGTTTAAGTGATGCTGCTCCAGTTGAAATTTTCTATCCCTTCTCCTGATGACACTTTGAAATATGTATCCATTTGTTATGCAGCTGGAACCAGATTGGGATTGATGTTTTCATTAGAACTGCCAGTATAAATATGATGACTTTCTTGGTAAATTATTCTGTTTGGTAAATGTGTTTATAACTTAGATTGAGGAAATAGATAAAATGTCTCTGAGCATACAATGTAACTGCCCAGGTTTGCCTTTCAGGGCTCCAGCTTTGGTTTTTGAAAAGCCTTTGCACACAATGTAAAACGTTTTGCACTCCTTGGTACAGTTATAGCACCTTGATTTCTAACATTACTCCTGGGTTTGTAACAAAAAGGTTTCATTTGTTTCAACTGCAAGACTGCTCAGGGGCTGTTCCATAGGTTAAACTAAGGAGGCAGCTGTGTTGCAGCCCATGCATTTCCCAAGTTTTGCCTCCCTCCCCTCACCTGCAAAGCAGCTGGACTGTCAGGAATTATTTCATTAACATCTTCAAGAAGATAACACTATAATTTAAATATTTTGCTTTTTTTTCCTCTTATATTTAATGCTAATAGTCAAGAGTGTCACACCATAATTCAGGATAGATTGCATCTGCAGATGTTTTAGAACACCCAGTACTCCAACAAAGATTTCTAAACTAGATTGTTTCTACATGTTTTCGTTTCTTAAGAACTGTTGTGGCTTCCAGAGTACTTTGTGATGACTTGTTTTCTTCCCAGATATATCCCAAGGTAGCAGCAGTGTTCATTGTTTTTCCAATCCAAGCTACCACACTCTCTCATGTGGGGTGACTTCACACTTCTTTCCCAGTAATCTGGATGGAAACAGCTCCTGTAAGGTAGATATTACCCCACCCACTGTAGCAATGTTCTTATCAGTTCAAGGAAATCAACCAAAGCAATATCTCTCGGGGGCTGTTGTCTGCCAGCATTATTTCAAACTCCAGGGCAGCATTCCTGACATCCCAGACACTGAAAGGTTGGATTTCCCCTCCCTGTGTCTTCCCAATCTCTGGGAATGGGAACTGGAGCCTCATGCCTGTCTGGGTCAGCAAGCTTTGGTGTCTTAGCAACTCTGAGGTATGTTTGCTTCTCAGAAGAGATAAATAACTCAATAAATATAATTATCCATCAACACAACACCAGTAAATCAATGAAGCATTAATCAGTAATGTCTTTGTCAGACACACAAATTCCCTGCTGACACAAACAAGCAGAAAGATGCAAGAAGGTACCTGGGGTGCTTTTGAGGACTGTCTTGACTCATCCAGGGACATTCTGGGAGCTCTGCTGTCACTCCTGGCTCTCCAGCAGAGCTATTCCAACCCTATCACTGGAACATCCAGGAGCACCTTCCTTATCATTTGTCTCAATTGATTCTCTCAGACCATTCATGAACAGCACTGTGACTCAATTCAGCACTTTAGCAGTAAATTTAGATATGGGAAATGGTAAAACAGCTCTTCCTTTAGAGCCTTAAAAAGCCCAGGTGGGGCAAAGCAGAGAGAGCAGGAGAAAAAGGAAATGCAGTTGATTTCATCAAGGTTGTCAGCTTAAAAATGATGGTATTTCAGGCTGTGTCACCTTAATCCAAATGTAACTATTCACTGGAATGCCAAATGAACAAGATTAATGCAAAAAAGAGAGTATTGTACAGGACAGGCAAAAATATCCCTACATGTGCTCCTGGTTGTTAAAAGAGAATCTCATTAAAATGTAATAAAAAGGCTGGCTCCAGAGATTTCTCAGAGAAATGTTTAGACAGATGTGTAAATATGGTTTTTGATGTAGATGGTCCCCTTGCATCATGAATTTTCACTCCCCAAATTGAAAGTGCAAACGCTCATAATGTCAAATTTAGGATGAGTGTCCATCTGGACCACTAATCCTTTTGCAGAAATTTAAATGAATTCAGAAAAGGTCAAAGCCAGCACCTATCCTGGATTCCCAGCCTGCAGTGCCATCTTCTCACAGAGCTACCTCAAAAATTAAGCTGCTGGAAAGGTTTAATCCCCAAGTGGTGCTTTGGGACTCGCCTGGAAGCTGCTTCCCCTGCTGCAGCTCTGGCCATCTAGTCAGCCAGGTTGTCCTGATAACCACTGAAAGACCAATAGAACTGGTATTTTCAGGGTATTTATCAAAATATATGGCCTGATATTTCCTTTAGATCTCCCACCATCTCACTTATTAATGAGAATGCTTTGCAGTGCTAAATAGCTGAGGATGGCCAAAAATACACTTTGTCTGTCTGCAGCTCTGCAGCCAAGTAAGACAAAGGAGCATATAAAGCCCTAATAGCTGCCTTAATGAGTTCATTTCCAAATCACTTTGCCTGGTGCCATTCTCACTTTCTGCAGAAAAATGTGCACAAGTTGTACTTGGAGGATTCATTTCTTTATAGTGCCAGCTGGGGTCACAAAGGAACCAGCACAGATGCAAAATGAAAATTAAAAAAAAAGGCAGAGGAATGTCTGAAGTGCTGAGCCAGAGGCCGGGGTGTGTTACCCTCCCTGTGCTCCAAGGAGATCAGGCCTGGAGCCATTCCTCTCTGAGCCTGGGCCAGGCACAAAGGCAGGACAGCTGGGAGCCCTGCTCCAGGTTGAGGAGGGTTGAGGAGAGTTTTCTCTCCTGTGCTTCCCTGCCCTTCTCTCCTTTCTTTCTGTGCCTTTTGCCTTTCCTCCCCTCTTTTCTTGGTGATCTCTCCACTCTATTATCTTTTTTATTTCTCGTGTCCCTTTTCCTATTCTCTTTTCTCCCCCAGCTCTACAGATATAATTCCTATTTCCTTCCTGCTCTCCTCTCCTCTCCCTTCTCCAGGATCCCTGCCTGGGGGCTCCCAGCACTGTGTACTGACCCTGCTGCAGCTCCCAGGGTGGCACCTCTGCAGGGAAGGAGGTGGGTGAGGCTTTAGCAGGAGCTAAAGGGCCCAGCACTGCACTGGGGACACTTTGTGACATGGGTCTGTCTGCATGGGAGGGGAGCAGGGCCAGGCTCCAGCAGGGGGAAGGATCTCAGCTCCTCATCCCCCTCTGCCAGACAGACATTTGGCCACTGCTCAGGTCCTGAAGGTGAAGCACTGAAGCTGCTGAGAGACAAGCACCAGTGGAGGCATGAAACCCTCCCCAGTGTGTTTGGGGCTGGGTGGTTGTGCCAGTGGAGCACAGGCTGGAACACAGGCAGGAGGAAAACAAGTGGGAGGATAGAGGGGAGTCTTATCCTTATCCTGAAAGAAGGCTTGGCTGCTTTATCTGGCAGAATGAATGCTGAGGGGGAGCACGATTGCCATCTATAAATACAGCAAGGTAAACACGAGGAGGGAGGAGAGCTATTTAAGTGAGATGACAGAGCTGGCTCGAGAACAAATGAGGATGAACTGGCCATGAATGCATTGAAGCTGGAAATTAGATTTCTACCATCAGATCAGTGAGATTTTGGAATAGCTTCCCAGGAAGACTAATGGGACAAAGAAATCTGATTACTGTTAAAATGGAGCTTGATCAGCTCTCTGAGGGATTATGTGCCCGAGTGTTTGCAGTGAAAGGCAGCTGGACACGGACTGGGGGATCCAAGCCCTTCCAGTCCTGTCCCCAGGCCTGTGCCAGGTGCCAGCAGGAGCTTGTAGGGCTGAGCTTCATCTCTGTGCAAGGTCCCTGAGAATGGATCTGCAGCTCTGAGGACCAGGAGGAGGCTCCAGCATCTCAGTGCAGGCTTTTAACTCCCAGCACTTTGCCACAAGTAATTGCTCTTCCCACAGGAGAGAGCTTGGCAAGTCAGCTTGGGAGAAATGCTGGAACCTTTGGAGTCAAGAGATATTTTACTGTGAGTTTAATTGAAGCCAAACCTTCACCTTTGCTTATGAGCTCCTACAAGTAGGTTTGGCTTTTTTCTCAAGACGTGCAGCACCAACTAGTAATGATGCTGCAAGTTACTGAGGAGTATTGGACATGAACTCTGGTGAACTTTTGCCACAGAATTACTGCCTCAGAAATTCCCAAAGCAGATAAATAGAGATTATGTACCTCCATACCTGTGTCTTCACATCAGAGCTCTCATTGCTGAGCCACAGACCAGATTTCAGATGCTGAGGACCTGTTTTGCTCAGAGGGTGTTTGGCAGGACCACTCACAGAACCACTCTCAGGGCTTCAATGCCAGCTTTGTAGCTGAGTTTTTGAACTGTGCATGAAGTAAAAAAAATAAATCTCACTTTTACCAAGTGCTGCAAAGTTTGTGAAGAATCCTCTGGGTAAAGGATGAGGCTGCTGCACTGGTCACAAGCAAATGGAGGATTCTCACCTTGAGCTTTTGCAAAGCTCATAATTCCACCCTCATTCCCTTCCAGCATTGCAGCAAAAGTCCAGGTGTTGGTTTCTACAGACATCATAAAAATCAATTGCTATTAGATGTCCTGATTTTTTAAAGCCAGCAGTTTCACGTCTATTAAAGGAAGTTCTAAATTCTACCAAAGACTTCACATAAAATTAGAAAATGCAAACAGAGGTCACTGGAAATGGTCTGACTGGATGTCACCCAGCTAATAAAAAGGAATTCAGTACAGAAAGCAGCATTTAAGTACCTCTGACTAAAACTTGCCCAAGAAAAAGGAGGACTGCAAATACAGAATGGCTGCAGCACGTTCAGGATGGCCATCTAAAACTGAGCAGCACAAACTTGGACCAGGGAGATCTGAAGTCAATAGTTAGGGAAACAAATGTCAAATTATTGATTGCTCTCCTAGAGGATAAAGGCATGATGGAATTCCTGCCAGCACTTCTTTGCCTAATCACCATGGACTTAAAAACCTGAGCATTGACAAATGGCTGGTGGTGATCAAGTGGCCACTGTCATCTATCCAGCTATTTCAGACAGGCAGATAAAGACTTTGTTTACTCAGGCTGGTATCTCGTTGATCTTAAAGGAAAAGTTGCCAGATATGAGGTAGTTTTAACCAAATTGCTAAAATTACCAGCCTGGAATTTTAATGGATAAATTTCCTATGATGGATTTCTTCCTCCAGAAAAGCAATTTTGCTTCACAGTAAAAACTGAAGTATGTTCTATCTTAAAAAAAAAAAAAGTTAACAAATCATAGTGTGCTAGGAAATGATAGTAGCACAAAGAGACAGCTAAAATCACATTCAGAAAAACTGCATTCAGAAAAACTTAAAAATGTCCCCAAATCATTTCATTAAAAAAATCAATTCTAGCCTGTAGCTCTTCATGCCAGATTTTAGGATTGTGAGCTGATTTATAAATCCTGCAAACCCACAGCTTTTAATAGAAACCCCAAGACTTTAATAAATGTGTTCTAAGTGGTGCAGCTGAGTTGAAAAATCAGCATTTGTGTTCTGGCTGCAAGTTTTGAAGAGAAGAGCAAAGCTGTGGGCTCTGCTGAGGAGAACTGATGGTGCCAAGGGTCGACTTCCTCCCAGTGACCAAAATTTTAGCACCTACAGTGATTCCCAGACTCCTCCTGCAGGGCTCAGCTGGTGACCACTCATCTGTGGAGCCCTTGTGCTCTGTGCCAGCCCAATGGGGCAGTGCACCCCAAAGCACAGCCCCCTCTCCTCTCAGTGCACACTCTGTCCCAGCAGCAGCACCTGGAGGGCAGCCCTGGGCTCTCCTCCTCACTGGCAGATCCGCAGGGGCCTTTGTGCTCCGTCATTGCCAAAGTTATTTTCCTTGAATTGAGAGAACTCGTGTCCCCCTGCATCTCCTGTCAGTGCCCCCTCAGCTGTCCCAGCAGATCCTGTAGCTCCAGGCAGCCCCTCTGTGCATGCTGCTGTAGGGTTGGATCCATCCATCTCCATGGGTTATTTTGGAGTGTGTCACCCCACGTCCAGAGGCATCCCAGTCGTGATTCTGAAGGAAATCCTGTGTTTTCCAGCATGTTTGTGTTCATGGCTTGGTGAAGTGACTTTCCTTTGTGATTTTCCCTCATGCTAGTGAACAGCTGTACGACTCACACAGATGAAGGGCTGAGATGGTGAGGCCAAGGCAGGAGCCATCTCCCATTTTCATTCCTGACATCCTTGGGCTGTAGTCTGGGGTGGGAACTGTCTGTCTCTTCCAGCATTAACCCATTATCATACTTTTTGAACAGCTCAGTAACAAAATCCTTGACAGAGAAACTGCAGACTGGAGACCCTACAGCTATCTGAATGAACTAGGTCAGTAATTTTTAAACACTTTAATCACTTCAGTAGGCTTTAGAGCAATTCCAAATCCAAATCAGCCTTTCATAAAGGCATTAACAATAATGAGGAATATTGGTGTTGTCTTTATTTCACAATCAGAATTGCCAGTAGTGCAAGATGGAGAATTAAAAATTGTTTCCTTTACCACAAACCACAGCCTGGGAAAGCAAAGTCAATATTCATTTTAGTCTCCCTTCCAAGGTTGCTCTGTTGAATCACTATCATCTACTCTATAAATGTTTTTTTAAGGACTAACTCAGGACATTAAAAATTCAAATTTGCCTTTTTTTTTTTCTTTCCTTTCATGCTTAATAAAGCTTAGCACTAAATACTGGCATCTTGATGAAGGTGTGGAGCTTCTGTGGGAGCTGGGGTGTGCAATGCTCCATTATCTCCCAGTAAATCATTCCGTGGCAATTCTGAACCACCAGCCAGTGCAACCAAGCCAAGAGTGAAGTGTAATTGCCTGTTCTGAGTTTATTCTTCCTGGCTTCCTGGCTTGAGTTTTAACAGGGTTTTTAGCAGCTCTTAGCTCAAATCCTGCCCAGATTTAGTGCTTTGGGTGCTATTTGTCTTCCTATCTGAGCACTCGGAGTTTGGCTCGTCAGTGGCCAAAAGCTTTTGCCTTTTCCTTTCCTTTCCTGGGATTAGCAACATCTCACTGAAAATATGCAGGAGGAGGGAAAGTGCAGCATTAGGGGGTATTATGGGATTTTAAGGTCAATTATCTCGCAGCTCACATGGCAAAAGATTTTTCATAGGGCAGCACCAGGCATCACATCCTGCCCCTGCCCTGGGCTCACACCGTGCCTCACTCCAAAGATAACTCTTCCCTGCATCAGGAAAATCACAAACTGCCAAGCTTCAGTGCAAAATCTTTTCATCCTTAACACCATCAATGTTTTCTGTGTAATAAGCTGCAGAACCACTGTTGTGCTTATCTGTATGTGACACGGAGGGGGCTGTGTGTGAGGGTTTCCAAACGCTTCTCAAACCACGTTAATTTTCCTTTTACCATTTTGCTGCTATTTTTGCACACTATTTGCTTTATTTGTCTTTAACTTGTGCTGTCCTGAGCTCCCCATGTGCCACCTCTGTTCTGCATTCATGCATTTTATTTTACCAGCAGAAATGATGCTAAATGCCTCTGCAGCAAGAATGATCTAGAAGTGATAACTACTTTAGCTAAGGAGCCTCCAGCAAAACACTCAGGTTTTTTATCCCACAGCATCCATGATAACTTTTTTCTTTCTTTTTTCAAACTAATTGATGAAAATTACACTTTTTTCTTTCTTTCCAGTTCCAGAATTAATGCTTGCTCATGCTAACTTTCATAATGTTGAATCCTTGCTCAGATCAAGGCTGTTTTTACATGAAAATAAAAAAGTTTTCACTTCTTGCTATTACTGTTGAGTAATAAAAGCTGCAGGTTCCTCTGATGAAAATTTCAGAAGAGAGTTTCAATCTTCAACTTTGAATTATAAATACAAAATAAAAGTCTAATAAGGTCGCACAGGGAATATTCACTTTCAAACTTCATCAAGCATGAAAGTACCACAGTTTAAAATGTGTTCCACCTTCTGATCCCATGATCAGCTTCAGTTTCATAACACAGATGCTCCAACTCATGTGCTGGAAGAGCAGCCAAGCCTTGGGCAGGGCTGGATTCAGTTAAAAATAGCAGTGGAGAACTGCCCAACTCCTCTGCTGTGACCCCATGGATTGTCACTGAGAGCAGATGTGGGAGTGAGCCAAGAAGAGAGAGGAAAATGGAAGAGAAATGGAAGAGAAATTTGGAATGGATGGAAATTCTCCACTGGCTCCTCAGCCAGTGACTCCTCCAGGGATCCTAAAGGATTGGACCCAGCAGATGAGGAGCTCCAGAAATGTCTATAGCCCTGTTAGAAACTGCAGGTGTCCTAAACATGAATTACAGCTGGGGAAAGGAAATTGTAAGAATATCCACACCAAAAGTAACTTGAACACTCATCTCCTAAAACTTGCAGTGATAAGGATTTTCTTAATTGCCGTGGATGTCACCAGACTGAAGGTGTTTTACCTGGTTTGCAGGACTTGGTTTGCCAGGTTCATGTTCTTTCCAAGTGGGAAATGCAAAGACAAGGCCTGTACCTTTATCTGGGATGGCTTTGTTTGTGAGCTTCAAATTCCAGGTTTTCAGAGAGCTGATTGTGTTCAGTGGAATCTGAGGAGGAGCACAAATAATTCCCATGGGCGTGGGCTTGAGACATCCAAGTCTGGGGACTCTGGTGCCAAGAAGAGGCAGCTTTGTCACCCTCCTGTGTGTCACTGCCTGCCCAAGGCAGCCTGGTCCTTGTTTCAGGGGATGGCTTGTCCTTGCATTTTCTCTGTCTTGTGTTGCAGAACTGGAATTGTTTGCCCTGTGAGCAGCCCCTCTTGCTCTAGTCCAGTGTGCACTGTGGCAGAGCCCAGCTTCCAGCTCCCATCTCAAGCAGGTCGAAACTCCCAAATCACTGACCTGAGCTCAGGAAAGGTTCTTGTCCCGTTATCTGGAGCACTGGCCACAGCAGCTGCAGGCAGGGCTGGGTTTATCTGGGATGGTTTTTTAACAGCAGTCCTGGATGCAGACACTAAAGTGGGATTTGCAGCACATCATGAGTGACTCAAAGCTGCATTTATTCCATAGCACCAAAGGCTATAAGTTTGGTTCACAGCTGACTTCACTTTTTTCTCAAAGCCAAAAGGTGTGGAAAACTATTTCCAGCTGAGACTCTGATTTCACCCCAGCAGATAATTTAATTTCAAACCTAAACCTGGACTTTCCTGAAGTGCCAGATCCCTGACCAGTTTAGGACTTTTCCACATTAACTACTTTTGCAGTTTAAAAAATAATGTATCCATTACTCATTTCACCTCCTGAGGAACTCAGTGAATACAAAAAAATGGGTCATTGACCCACAGTATTATAACAGAAAAGAGAGAAAACTAAAGGCAGAAATACAGGGAATTTTGGGTTGGGAAGGGCTTTGTGGGGCTGTGTGGCCCTCCCAAGGACAATGCACCTCCCCATGGGTCAGCCTGGTCCCCTTTGCTCCCTGCCACTGCCTCTCCATGGGCACAGCCCCTTCCCCTGGGGACCCCAGCTGGGAGCTCTCCAGCTGCTCCTCCCAGCCTTGCTCTGTGGGGTGAGCCCCAAACGCTGCTTGGACACTGCTGCCCTTGGAGATTTGCTCAGCCCTGGCAGGAGGAAGAGATGTGATCCTCAGGAATGGCCCTGGGGAGCCCCAGCCCTGTTGCCATGGGCCAAGGGCTGAATTGGCTCCATCCTCCCCACTCTGACTCTGCCTGAGCAGAACGCAGCAGGGAAGAGCACAGAGCTCATCCTGCTCTGGGACAGAGCAGCCCAAACCTCCCAGTCTGCCTTGCCCTCTGCACCAGGGTGAGTCTGGGAATTGGCTCGAGGTGCAAACAAAGCAGAAGGGGCTCGAATGGACTGGGGGTCACTCGTGGCCAGAAGAGCCCCATCCCAGAGAGCCAGTGAGGTGCCACCAGCCCCTTTCCTGTGCTCAGGGATGGGCACTGAGAACCAGAGCGAAGGGTTGATTTGTCTTTGATGTGCCACTAACACATTTATTGTCTGATTTAGTCATTTCCCTTATTTAGCAAAAAAAAAGAAGCTGCCATGAAAAAGGGGCTGGTACAGCATTGCCCACGGGCATGACAACTTTTCTGCAGAGACCAGAGGACACACAAGGACAAATAGCTGGGAGACCTCTGGGACATGCTGTTTGTGGGGCTCTTTTCCCAGTGTAACTGAGTTACTTGACTGGGAATCCCGTAAGCCACAAGGACATTTCTCAGTAACCAAATTTGTATTGATTGTCCCAGTCAATAGGAAATACCAGACTCTATCGCTAAAAAGATTTAAAGGCTTACATTAGATTTTCCTTTTGATTGATATCTAGGGTAATTTGCAGGAGTAAAAATGGAAAAGGTCTCCATTCCCTTCTGTCTCAGCTCCTGTGAGGAACAGCAAGCTCCTCTGGAGCTGCACAAGGCAGAATTGTTGGCTGCCAGCTCTGCTCCTGGTGCTGCACTGTCAGAGCACAGTGGTCACTTAGGGACTGTTGTCACATCAGTCACTGAACTGTGCAAATTCCTGAACAAAGTGATAGTAGGTAATTTAAGAAGATTGTGCACACCTTAGAGTCTAAGGCTGTGAGTTAAATAACACACTCTCCACAAACAAAAAGCCTAAAATTAGTCACAGAGTGCTGCAACCTGCAGACTCAGATTTGAAAGGGTGTGGTTTAGGCTTCTTTCACACCATTCCAGTAATGAATGTCTCAGCAGATGGTTTTTATCCTGATCTCCTGATGGATGGCAGCTCTTGGTAACCCTGCTGCAGGGAGCTCTCCCTTCCAGGGAAACTCTCGAGCACATGCATAATTCCAGGCGTGCACAGACTCCCCGCTGGAGCTGAGTGTGTGCTTACAGCTGAGGATGTGCTTAAGAGCCTCCCTAAATGAGGGCCTTGATGTACAATTTAGAGGGAAGAATATGTGCTGCTCAGAAGTCAAAGCAATCCAATTTACATAAATATTTATTTGTTTTCCATTATATATCATTTTTATGCAGGTGCTTGTGGGATGGATAGACGTCAGAACACATACATAATGGAAAAAAGCTTCAAAGGTATGGTATCCAGAGCTGCAGAACCCTGCCCAGGTGTGAGGAGGGTGTCCTAGAAGAGGTGAGATAGGAGCCCGGCAGAGGCGGCGCAGGCAGGGAGGGACAGAGCCACCACCCCCACGAGCTGCCTGCCTGGCTCCCAGCACTCCTGGGCCATGAATTATGGATGCAAAGCTTCCCGGGGCCACGGGCTCTGCAGCACAGGGCCAAAGGGAGGGCTCAGCTCAGGGCAGGAGGAGCAGGTGGAGCTGGCCAGGGCACACTCAGGTGGGACCCACTGGCCACCACCGAGGGCTCTGGGGGAGCTGCTGTGACACAGTGCTGTGCTTCCCTGCTCTTGGCTCCTGGCCATGCTGAGCTTAAAGAAAGCCTCTAGGAAAGAAGCTGCCCCTGCTCGTGCCCTTTGCTGAGAGGGATTTGGAGCAGAGCTGGAGAAGAGCCCTCCCTGAGGTCGAGGTCCCCTCACGCTGGCACCAGCAGTTTTGGACGCTGACTCCAGGGCAGGTCTAAATCGGGATCTCAGATGAGTCATGAGCACAGGGCCCAGTGGTTTTACATTTCAATTTTCCTCCACGTGTACATTCGAAATATTCCAGTTACGTCTGGACCACGGGAACACTTGGCACAGTGGTTCCCTCAGCTCCTGGAGACTGGGCTGGGTTTAGCTCACTGAGCTTGTGCTCCAGAAGATGGAGCAAGGAATCTGTCTCCTGGGGAACTGGCAGCTTTCAGGCTGAGGTCCTTGATCTGAATCCAATCTGGGAACGTCCCTCAGTGAGCCGAGGAGGGAAACACCACATGCCTGTCCCTGCAGTGCCCTGGGGCTGATGCTGCCTGAGCCACAGGGACAGACACCCCCTGCTCTGGCACGGCTGAGGGGTTCCAGAGCCACACCTTGGCCTCAACTAGGAATATCAAAAGCTATTCCACATAAAAAGCATTAACCAGCTTATAGCCAGGCCTAGAGATCAATATTCACTTTGTAGCTGCTGTTTTCAAAAGACAGGGATGCAATATTTGCTAGAACATCACCTTACCACACAGAATCACCAAAGGAAACCAAGAATCCATGAGCAACTCTTTGCTGATAAAGCTAAAGTAAAAATATCGAATGGATTATGTATGTCTATGATATAGATGATTTATGATATACAAAATATTCAATCCACTGGTTTCAGCTACTTCAATTATTCCCTTTTTCAAAAGAAAAAATCTTATTATAATAGAGCTAGTTGTTCTTTTTAAATGGAACTATTACCTGCATTAGTTTAAACTAACTTACTATCTTTACAAAGTTTAAAGGTGCCTTAAGCACGTGCAGCAGGAGCTCCCATCCATAGGCACAGTCACACACAGGGGGACCAGTGAGGGCTGAGAAAAAGAATCCCAGTGACAGCAAACTGTGGAATGCATTTTCAGCTGCTCCATATTTTCTTTAATTTTTAGGATCTGAACTATTTCCTTTACATGTTTATATCTTTATAAATTGAAAAACCAGGCTCAGAAGGCACAGCTGGAATTCGTTGTGGCTGCTCAGCTGCCTCAGACAGGCAGGGCTGGCCTGGCAGGGGCAGGGTGCTGGGACACAGGGCACACCTGGCTTCCCAGGTATGTCTGGGGGCTCACCTGCAGGCACTTAGGAGCTGAGGGCTCCCAGAAGCAGCTGCCTTTGGCTGGCTGTAGGCTCCTAAGGCCCCTCTGAAGGTCAGTTCCTGGGCTCAGACAGCCCCAGTCCCAGGGGAGTCTCCTCCCAGGAGGAGCTGAGAATGTGCTCAGGGTGAGCTCTCCTCGCCCTGCCAGGCCCTGACTCACCACATTCCTCAGAAATGGGAGAGGAAGGAACTCCCAGTCCCAAGCAATTGGATTCTGTCAGCAAAAAGACTTGGCAGGTGGGTGCCTGGTTTTTAGCTACTTTCATTCACTCTAAAGCCCTGTCTTTTCCCACCAGTGGGGTCTAACTGGGGCCACCCTGTCCTGCAGCTGGACGTGGTCTCTGGTGCCCCTGGAGCAGACAGAGCCTTGCAGGGAGGGGACACAGGGGCCTTGAGGCCAGGCTGTGGGGAACCTGGGGCACCTCCTGCTCCCCTGTTGTATGAGGGGCCACCATTTATCACTGTCGAGCCAGGAATGGAATGAGAGACCCCAAGGCTCAGAAGGCAAGAGAACAAGCTTTATCATAAGAAGAGCCCCCTTAGCAGAATCCAGCCAGTCTTTTATCACCAGACTTGCTAGGTAGAGAAAGCACCTCACTCACTATTGGTGAACTAAGAGTAACACACTCTGAAGGACAACTATTGTAAATAACAGGTGCAAAAAGAGATAATTATATAGTTTATAATTCTTTCCTCTGAGTTTCCCAGGCCAAGCCTGGGAAATTTATCTCTGTTCTTTCTACAGAAGAACTGAGAGTAACTGCACTCCCCCAGTTCTCTGAGGAGACCAGAGCTGGGGCTGTGCCCAGAGCAGGGCACCAGCAGAGGGGTGTCCCCTGAGCAGCCTGGCACCAGGGCTGTGCTGGCTGAGCTGCTGTGGAGCTCCAGGGGTTGGGCACAGAGATCTGGGATTGCCAGGTGCCAAGGGCAGTGTTTGACAGCAGCAGAGAGGGCCCCAGCCCTGTGGCACCTGGTGACAGGGGCTCAACAGCACCAGGCTTTTCAGAGCAGGCTTCTGAGCAGTTTCTTTCCTGTGCATGGTGCTCAGTGATGCCATTCTTGAGTTTTTTCCTTTCAGTTGAGTCCTTTGGTTTTTAGAGGTTTGGTTTTTTAAATGAACACTGCTGCACTGATGGAATGGTGACCTCAGGCAGGACCATTTTAAGGAAAACCACCCATGCTTTGCAGAAGAGCCAGGAAAATCCCAGCAGAGAGAAGCACTGGTCCCAGGGATGCAGGGCTGGGCTCAGAGTGGTTCTCCTGGGTGTTGTTCAGGATGTGTCCCCACTCCTGTGTCCTTCTAAGAAGCAGCAATGGCCCTGCAGCAGCCAGGGCTGCCAGCACAGGCACTTCATCCCAGCAAGGGTTAAATAGCAGCAGAGCACCTTCTGCCAGTGTGCAGCACCTCTCCTCAGCACTTCCACATCAGCTGTGGGGGCCAAGGCTTCTCAGCAGGATGCCAGGGGAAATTCAGGACAGAAGAGAGGAACCCAGTCTGGGGGAGGGGCATTTCCAGTCCCTGCTAACAAAAATAAACCCTCCAAAGGTCTGGTGATTGGTATCCAGGCAACACAGAAGGCAGGGACTTCAAAATTAGAGCGTATTCCCAATATTTCTCTGGAAGTCCAGATCCTTGAGTGCTTCCAGTGAGTCCCAGCACTGTGGGGCAGAGCTTCCACCTCCATGAGACCTGGACCCTGGGGCAGGGAGGGATGAGGAGGCAGCACAGCCAGGGCTCACACAAGGCTTGCAGCACCATGGACTCAGAATCTCTAAATATGTTTGTTCTGCTTAAAGTAATCCATGAAACAAAATTTGGCAATTGATGCCAGACTTCTTAATTATCCCCAAATTACCTTAATAACAAAGTAACTCAGCTGCATCTACAGCCTTCAGAGTAAAATCCTCCATGATCTTGCACATAATGTTTCTTGAGGGCTAATGACTCCCTGGTGTACCCAGAATCCCAAACATCCACTGGTGCTCCATAAAATTTATTGTGTCCAAAGCAAAGGTCTGATCCCAGGCAGACACAGAGCTCTGTTTACGTCAGCAGCAATGGGCTCCCAGGCACGGTGTTTCTCAATATCTCCTGGGAAAAGGCAGCTCCTGGGAGAGGCCAAGCAAGTCTGGGCATCCTGAGTGGTATTCACTGGTCTCTTCCAACTGGTCCTGGGAAGGGAAGGGCTGAGGGACACCTGCCTGGGAGGTAATGCCAGCCCTAACTGCAGTACAGGTGAATTTTAGCTTAGGGAGATAAAAGTAGCTGAGCTGGGTGAAATAAAACAGCTGATGTGCTGGGATTTTTGCCTTTGCCAGCTCCAATGTGCCCAATTCCATAAACAAACCACACAGCTATTTACCTGCAGCTGCAGCTCTGCAGGAGGAGGAATTCTCACTCCGCTCTTTGCTGTAGCAGCCAGCAGTCCTTTAGAATGATCATTTGCTGAATCTACACCCAGCTCTGGTTTGATTTGTTCCCTCCCAGCCGTGGTGCTGACAGGGAATGCTTTGCAGGGGGCTCTTGGGGCACAGAGGGAATCCTGCCTTTCACCCTGTGAGCATCTGCTCAGCAGCACTGCTTGAAATGGAGAAGCAAGTTGATGATCATCTTCATGTCCCCCACCCCAAAATGCAGAGCTGGCTCATTGAAGGCTGCCCAGGCTCTCCTAATGAGCTCCATGTTCCTGTAGTAGCCAGCAGGAGCTGGAAGTTGCTGGCAGGTGGAGCTGAGCCTTTCATTTGTCTGTCTGTGGTTTCCTCACCTCTAACCCAACAGATCCCAGACTGTGGTACCTGGGTTTAAGTCACATACACAGCAAAAGCCAGCACTGAGCTCACTCATGTGCAGAAGCCTTGGTCTCTCAGGCTGCTCCATCTCTCTGTAGAAGGATGGGGTGGGGCAGATTTCCACTCACTTGTACTGGGCTGGGGTTGGTGACACTGGAGGGACAAACCCTGCAGCCAGCAGCCAGGGAATGTCAGTGTTGCTTTGGTTCCATCTCCTGTCATGTACCAAACCAGGCTTCACTTGGAAGCAAAGGCAGTGCTCATCTCACCCAGGCTGATGTCAGACAAGGAGTTTCTAAGTTTTCTAACTAAGTAAACATTGCACTGGTGCCAGGCCTCTGCCAGCCTCCCCATCCCTGATGGTCCCAGCTCTTTGTGTGCAGTGGGCATTCCCAGTGAGCTGCTTTCACTGACCCTGAGGGCTGAGGGCTCTACAGACTTGTTGGTACCACTGAACTGAGAGCCCAGAAAGGCAACACCTGGCTGCAGACAGCAGAGCACGACCTGGCACCTCCCTCAGGCCTGAACCAGAGCCAGGGCACCAGGCCAGGGGTGATGGACGCACAGACACAGACACAAGCCCAGAGCTGAAGGAGGGACAATCACTCAGAGTGGAGCAAAGGTGGCACGTGAGGGAGCACGTGGGGCTGGCAGGCTCAGAGCCGAGGTTTGGAGCGGAGAAGCGATGTCATGTTGTCTGTCTTTTTCTTAACCTGAATTTCTCTTTTTGTCTCCCATACTAGACAGCGGGGGCAGCTGGGATTGCAGCTATTTTGCAAGTCCCCCTATTTCACCGGGAGTATTTCATATATACCAGGATCTGCCTTTGTACTGTAACCCAGCACAAGAAAATGCCTCATCTTTCATTGCATCGCTCTAATTCTAAATTACTGGCACTGCCCAGCAGGATGCACACAGCAGCAATGGCACGTTCTTGAATGTCAATGTTAAGACCTATTTATTCTCTATTGTTTTTTATTTTTAAAGCTAGACTGGCACTGTACCTTGCAGCAGGCTGGCCTATCCCAGCCAAGGTCACTGACCGGGCAGGCCGGTGGTCACAGCTCTCATGCCAACCTTGTTCTCCCCATGTAGTGCCTCTGTCACCTCCTCTCCAGCCCAGGGGAGAGGAGCAGGAGATGTTTACAGCAAAGGGGGAAAAAAAGCAGAGCAAAAGTGAGGCTCAGATGGAGGCCTGTCCCCATCTGTGGAAACGCAAGCATTCCTTGATTGTAGGATGCTGGATAACCCCGAAACCGGCAGAGGCTGAACATGCAGAGGCTGCACTGGTGCAGTTCTGAGCCTGTGGCAATGTCATGCACTCCAACACATGGCACTGGATGTGACCAAGGCCCTGGGACTCACCCTGCAGCTGGCTGAGCCCCCCAGGGCCCAGCAGCAGGTCCTCCCTGCAGAGCCTGGGTCTGCGGGGCAGGCGGAGCGGGATAAACACGGCTCCACAGGAATTAGGGGGAGGGAGGGAAAGGATTGCCACCTCAAATTAAATACTGCAGTAAACGACAGCTAGAACCTTTCACAGGAAAACCTTCAGTACTGAGTAGGTTTTCATTTCTTTCCTGCTAGTGAGTGGTGGATGCAATGATCTGGAACACCCAGAGCACAAGCACCGGGTGTCTGTGCTGGAGGCTTCAAGGATCTTCCTTATCCCCCGCCCCTGTGTCCCCCCAGCCTTCCTGCAGAGGCTCAGTTGTAATTAACCTAATTAAGCTAATGACCCTAACGCACCCACTCCGCTCTTGTTTTGCAGATTATATGAAAGAATCTGTGTGCAGCTCCAGCACTTGTTCCCTGAACAGCAGTGAAAACCCATACGCCACCATTAAAGACCCCCCCATTTTAACCTGCAAACACTCAGAGAGCAGCTACGTGGAAATGAAATCACCTGGTCACAGGGAGTCCCCGTATTCCGAAATGCCAACTTCATCAACGGCCAATAAAAACATCTACGAAGTTGGTAAGCAGTGGGTGGCACAGGGGGGTTGGTGGAGATGCTGGTTTTCCCCTGTCCTGGCACAAGGATCCTGGGCTTGGTGTGGCACAGGGACGAACTGGCAGGGGGAAGGCCTGAGCATTGGTGTTGGCTTGGGGAGCTGAGCCACAGTGGTGGATGTCCTGAGCTGGAAGGGACCCGTGAGGATCAGGAGTTTTGGGACTGCTGCTGGTCACCTCAACCCAGTTCTCCTTGCTCCCCCAGAGCCCACTGTCAACATAGTCCAAGACGCCCACAGTCGCAGTGCCAGTTACCTTCAGAACCCCTATGACCTGCCCAGGAACAGTCACATTCCCGGGCACTACGACCTGCTCCCCGTCCGGCACAGCCCCACGCACGGGCCTTCTTGGGACAAGCAGTCCTAGAGAGATGGACTTCACTGGGCACTGTGCTGCCAACACAGACTGTGAGGAAGCAGAGGAGAAGCCATTCCTTCCTTTCCTGTGGACTGGCAAGGACCTAACACGACATCAGCTTGGGCCAACTGCTGCTGCATGATGTTATTTATAAAGACTTCTTTTGTATGGGTACCTGGAACTAACAAGAGCCTCCTCCACATGGGACTGGAGCACATCACCCCAGGAAGGTGTCTTCATGCTCCAGGCAAAAACTCTCTGTGGCGTGTTCTAACCCTGGCTTTGCTGTAAAATAAACCACAAAAACATGCTGAGTAGAAGGACTTCAGGATGTACATTTCTACTGACTGCATCAAGAAACCTTTTACTGTTAGGAACAAGGGGACTAGGAATATGCTGGAATTTATTTTCATCTTTGTCATGGCAATGGACTTTTTCTGAATGAGAGCAGGGAAACTTGTCATTTCACTGTCTGGAAAGCTCATTTACTGCCATCACCATGTGCAACCTGTGCAGATCATGCTTGGGAATTAGCACTGAGATTGTCATCTCTATATTCAGTACCAGAGAATTTGAGTTGAGGAATATTAACACAGACACTTTCTGTGCAGTTTTTAGTATCTTTCCAAACGTTCCCTGATCTTTGCTAATGAATGGAGTTTCCACAATGAGTCTCACACCCATCTTACCACACTTTTAACGCTGATTGGCACAGGTAGGCTTTGATTTCCCTAATGCAGCTTCTCTTTTGGTAGCTAAATCCAGCAGATCTGTCAGGCAGTTTAAACTGCTGCCCCTCCAATTCCTGCCCTGGGACACTGCAGGTTTGCACAGACCAGCCCTGGTTTCTTTTCCTTTCTCAAAGCTGAGCCACATCGGCTTCTCTCTCCCACCCTCCCAAGCCATCTCCTCATGATCCACTGTCAGCATGCCACTGATGACACCTCTTACTCTGATGTGCATTACCATGTAGTGCAACTTTATCCATTGATGATTCTATCTGAAATGTCATTAAATGGAGCTGAAACTGGGTTTTCTTTTTCAGCAGCTGTTTGTGAAGTAATTATTAAGGGTCTGACCCATGGTAAAATTTTGGACTGAGCCACTATGATTTTTTTTTAATTTATAATCTCTATTGACCTAGAAAGTAGAGTACTTGCCGTTAGTTCCTTGTAGATTTTGAGCATGAAGTAGTATTGACTCTAAGTATGTAATTTCATTAGGCAAATGTGGAAGTAGCAAGTTGATTGCCTTTTCAATATAAAAAATATTCTATTGCACATTCGCCAGTCTGATGGAAGCAGAAGAGGACGACACCAGCCCCGTGGGTTTGCTCTCAGCACGATCCCAGGATGACCTGCAGGGCTCAGGAATGGCAAGAGGAGCCCTCCAGCCAGGGGCAGGGGCTGGATCCCAGCTCTGGGAATACTCCTGGATCCTTGGAGCAGCGTGGTGGGGACCAGCCGTGTCCCCACAGATGAGCTCAGCCCTCTCACCCGGGATCACAGCCCCTGGGAGCCTTTCCCCTTGGAGCCAGGGCTCTCCAGGTGCTCAGGCTGGCTCTGAACCCCCACTCTGAGCCTGGACACCCCCAGGCTCCCGGAGCTGTCCAAGCTGCAGGATCCTGCCCACGAGGTTTCCCAAATGCTGCATGTGTGCATGGGGGCCGTGGCTGATCAGCAATAGCAATTTAGTTTTCCAGGAAAGCCTTATTTGAGATGTAAGGAAGCAATTATTTTGTAGGCCCAGTAGGAATATATTTTACATACATGAATGGAAAGACTTACCTCAAAAATATCAAGAGAAAGGCAGTTGGATAAGGAACACTCTCGTTAAGACCCACCTTGGCACCCAGCACAAGCAGCCTGAGCTGCTGGCCTGACCCACATTTGTGTGTTGCTGTAGTTTGCAATGAGACTCCAGAGAGCAGAGATGTGCTCAGTTGTTTGGTTTAGCTTTTTTCAAAGCAGGATTTTGAAACCAAATGCAATGATGTGCATAGAGCTTAACAAGAGGAAAAAAACAAAAACAAAACCAACAAAACCAACAAAAAAAAGTACCTTCTTGTATATCAGCATTAGCTTAGGAAACAGGCACCAAAATGGCAATACTTTTTTAAGGCAAGACAGATTTGTAATATATTTGTTCACTGTGCAAAGGTATCCTACCTTGTACAAAATAAATTGAATTTCTCTCAATGTGTAGTTCTCCAACGTACTCATTTGCAGAGCAAAACTCCCAGCCCTGCACAGATCCAAGCTCTCCAGGTGATGTGGCTGCTCCCCTCAGCCAAAACCCCCCAGGCACCAGGCTGGGACAGAACTGGCAGGATGGCTCAGAAAACCCAGTGCTGCCATTCCAACTTGGAGTAAACCAAGGGTAAGTGGCTCTGGACACCCCTCTCCCAGTTCCTCGGCAGTTTGGCCTCAGTGAGACTCCTGGGAATGCTCAATGCCAGCTGGAAGAGCCCTTGCACCCCCACCCTGTGTGGTGACACTGCTCTGGGCCACTCAGGTTCCAGGCCTTTGGGTGGACACCTGGGGAGCCAGGGTCACCCAGCAGCAATGGGACAAAATCATGAGCACAGATTTGCAGTAGAGACATCTTCAGAATTAATGAGTCCCAGGCAACACAGCCACTGCTACGTGCTGAAGCTTTTCAGTATTTGTGCTTCATATTTCTAAAAATCTTGTTAACTAAAGCCCAGCGTGTAATCTTCTTATTTGACAAGCCACACTCAATAAGCTATTTAAGGCTGGAAATTCATCAGGTCTGAATTTATAGAATAAGTAATTCTAGCTTAATAAAAATGTCTTTAAATCAGAACAATTCCTTGTCCTTTCTGCTTAAGAGTTAGAACATCAACTCTCATCAAAGACAGGAACCACCGGCGCTCGCTGAATAATTGTTAAAAAGTTGGGGCTTTCAAATATGTAGATGACAGCAAAAACTTTTGATAAAGCCCATTGGGAAGCATTATATGGAATTCCCAGAATCTCAGAAAGCTCCTTCCAGGGCCCCCAGCAGTGTCTGTTACCATCAGTTGTCTCCCATTAGCAGGGAGGAGACACTTCAGTACAAAAGTAGTGCCAATTATGGAACAGCATGATTAATCAGCAGCTGAACAGGACAATCCCCCATTGGAAAGCATTCAGATGGAATAACCACTTGCATTGTCTCTCCCAAAACACCTCCAGAAGCATTTTCCTGTCCCAGGAGAGTCACCCAGCCCGGGCCAGGATCTGCTGCCAGGGCCCTGCAATCTTTAGGAAAACACAGCACAGACCCTCAGAACAGGAGGCAAAGGATTTCCCTGATGAGAAGTTCCTTTTCTGTACAGACCCCACTGGATTTTGCTTTAGAAATCCTCAGCCTCCCACAGTGATTTGTGCTCCCCACCATCTGCACTGCAATTCCATCTGCTGCAGGAGGAAGTTTTGCCTAAAACCACACAAAATCCAGATTGATGTGACAGCAGAGTCAAGTCACCTGCTTATAGGAATGAGAAAAGGAAGCAGAGTGAAACTCATCCTGCATTTCCAGCTGACAAATTTAGAACTTTGCTGCCAAAGGTAATTGATGAATTCCAAAATCTGCTCCAGTATGGGCAGAGAATGTGCTGCAAGAACAGCACCTGCAGTGAGTGAGGGGCTGGGCTCACACCTCACCCTCAGAGCTGTCCCCAGGGCCACCAGTGCTGCCCCGTTGGTGCTCATGGGCATCTCTTCATCAGGACACCACAGCAGGATCCAAAGCTTCCATCATTTGCTGCAGAAGGCAGGAGTTTATCTCCCACGGGATTTTCTTCATTGTGGCAACACGGGGAAAAAAAAACAGGTTTGTAAAAGTTATTCAGAGGTTTGAGTAGAGTGAACCCACAGAATTTTCAAAGCTTCAAAGCTTCCTGAAGCTGCCAAAGTGCCCTGGCTGTGAACTGCAGCAGCCCCAGGAAGCTCAGAGCTGCTTTCAGGGAAGGTAACTGTGCTACACAGCCCTTTCAGCTGCTTTTCCAGGGACACTTCCACTTCAGTCTTCCCACTGCCTCTTCCAAGATGTTTATTCAGGTCAAATCCCAATTCTCCCAAGAAGTGCACCCAACACCACAGTGAGTCGTCCCCTGTAATTATTTATTAGAATCATGGATGAATATATTTTAAATCAATCTAAAAAAATAATGAATCAAAGTACAGTACATGCATAAAATACAAAGTAATTTACAAACAGATCCAAATAGCATCTTCAGAACTAATATCAGGAGGAGAAATGGAGTAAAAAACAAGAAGTGACCGACTACAGCAATGCCTTCCGTGTGCCTCACACATCATGAGCACCGCGAGACAGAAAGGTTGGGAACAGAACACAGCTGGAAGTGCCAACCACATCTGGATCTTCCAAGTGGGTCATATCAGAGTTTGAGAAACGTCCCCTACAATCAATCACTTCCCTGTAACTGTATAAATAACTGCAGGCATTTACACACCAGAGAGTTCCTTTAAGTCCTGTGGGAATGCAGTGGCTGTGGCCCCAATGCCAGTGCCAGGCGTGTTTAGGAACAGCACAGAGCGAGTGACGTGCAGTGACAGAAGGCACAGTTCATGTATCCCTGAACAAGCAGCTTGGACTGGATTGGTAGGGAGCAACAGACCACAGGAGGAACACATCCAGTCAGAAAACTACTCCACAGGGTTTTGCTGAAGAACATACAGCAAACCACTGGAATAATTTAAAAATACTGGATCAACCAGAACTGAAAACTAAGGCCAGGTAGTGGAAGTTATTCATTCATCAACTCAAGCACTTGAATATATTAATATTAATATGTGGCATGCATTAATAGATGTGATATGTAATACGTGCCAACACCCTTCAAGTCTGTGTCCCATGAAAGCAAAAAAGGCACCCTCAAATGCTGATACCACCAGCACTGTGGAGGCCAAGCCTCCAGCAGCACAAAGTTCCAGAGCTGGAGTGACCCTTCCTCAGGGACTCAGCTCCTGCATTCACTTCCTTCACAAGGGGCACCTCTGTGGGGTCCCAGCAACTCTGCCTCACATCAACCTCCTCTGCAGCAGGTGCCAAACCACAGCACCTCACCCACAGCTAGCCAGAACTGCTGCTAACTGCTGCTTGTTCACAAGAAATTCTCTTTTCTCCCCCATAATATCCTACAAAACTTCACTTGACAATCTGAAGATGTAGCCAAAAACATTCAACTTACAATAAAATTGCACTTCAGAGCTTTGCCGAGCTTTAGATGCAGAATACAACACCTTAAGACAAGGAAAGGTTATTCTGCCCACAGAGATCTTCCTCGTTAGCCTGAGAGTAATTGCTTTGTGAGGAGCAGGATAACATCTTCAAGTGCTCTCCAAAGGTGTCAGTGCTCTGACTAGTGGGCATCATCTTGGGAAGGGATCAGTTGAGTTCCAAACAATTTACTGAGCCCAAACCAACAGGTCGGTGTTGGGAAAATACTGCAGCCACATCCAAGTAAGAGACTGATAAACACTGAAATCAAAGTGTTTAAGACATGGAGAAATTCATGGAGAAGGAATAAGCAGTAACTAAACTCAAGAATGTAACCATGAGAATTACAAATATATTTAAATCTTGGACCTGGGGAATATACACAGCCTTTTAGGAAAGAATGGACAATTTATATATTCTGACAGCACTGCATCTTTGGTTTGTTTTCAGTGGTTGGAGGGACGTGGATGGGAACCACGTTGTTGCTTGGGGACATGTCATTCTCACGTCTGTCAGACATCTGCTTCTGGGAAACAATCCGATAGATCTCTGCAAAGGAGAAACAGCTGGTCAATATGTGCACACCAGCAAAATGCCATCAAAGAGTTAAACCTGGGGCAAGCCAGCCATAGCTTTGCAATTACATAAGTAATGCAATCAAGCTTCCACACAAAGTTCAATTGTGGTGTTTTCGAGATACAGAAAATAAAATATAATTTTGCAACAGAAATGACTTTTTAACAACTGTTTTACTTCCCTTGAGATAAGAGTCAGTAAATGGACAGACTTCACAAATCTCCATGCTATGAATGAGAAACTATGTGCCCATCCATTCCTTCTGAAGGTTCTTAAGCTCCAAGGACAGTGTCCAAGGACAAGGTCACATGTTTGCTGATGTATCCACAAACAGGATTAAAGGGAACCATTCCAGATTTCTATCCCTGATAGGACTGCAAGGGCAATTTCTTCTTGCTGAGCAAACCCATCACATCTCTCATCCAAGCAGTGTTACATCTTCAGAAAAGGTTCATTTGGGCCCAAAGGGGGACACAGCCCCTTCAGCAGCACAAAAACCCCTTTACAAAATGTGCTGTGTGAGAAATATGGGCTCCAGATGAAGAAATTCTCAACAAAGAGGAATCAGAGAGCATGGGATAAACACCTGCAGCAAGAGCCTTGCCCTGCTCCTGGGGCTTGTCATGGCTGATGGTGCAGCACAAAATCTCAGAGCAGCTACAGCAGCACTTCAGCTGCACTGAGAGAGTAAAGTGTGTGTAGCACTTCATCCCCAGAAGGGAAACACAGGACTCCAGAAATAGAACGTGGGGAACTCACTTGCAAATTTGAATTTGAAAACCATTTAAAAAATAAAAGCTTGCTAAAGCTTAGTTTTACAAAAAGCTCCAGCTCAAACTCAGACAGGGACAAACTGTACATTAAAATGGCTTTTTCATATGCAGTCAGGTACAGATTAAGTCATTAAGGCAACCAAACAAGAGCTGAACAGGTTAAAGGATTTTCTGATTTCATCCTTTCTCAAGCCTGCTCTTCTTTCCAACCACCTTACACATAAACAACCCCACAAGACAAGTGAAACCCACGAAAGCAGACCTTTAAAGCCCCCTGCAGCCCGGTGTGTGAATGTGCAGGCAGGGTTCAGCAGAGCCTGTATGTGGGGTGGGAGGAGCAGAGCTGCAGAAATCTGCTCTGCCCCTTCAGGACAAGCTTCGTGCTCAGGGCTGGCAGCCAGTTCGCTCCCAGTGCAGAACAATGCCTGTTCCCATCAACAGGAAAAGCCTCTGGCCACCTTTGTTACTGGGAATTCTCCAGTAGCACCTTCAGCAGCAGCAACAATTCTCAATTTCATAGAGAATTTCCTGAACAAGTTCATTCAAGTCCCTGACATATCACACACTTCCTCCACCCCATCAGCCAGGACTCACACAGGGTGTCCTCTGTGTAACAGCCTCATCTAACAGCAAAGATCTTCAGCAAACAGCCCCAAAGCCTTAAAATAATCTTAACATAACCAATTCCCTTACTGATAATGAATCTACTCCTGACTCTGGGAACATCTTCCCATGATCCTCACTTCCACAACCTCCCCCAGCAGCCCTACAAGTGAATCCACTGTCAACAGTCCCAAATTTGCTGCTTCCTGCTGCTTCTCCCTCCTCTGCAGAGTAAAGCTTGGTGCAGCCACAGCCTAAATGCCAAAACCTTCCCCAGTGAGCTGCACACTGAGCACGCAGGGCTGTGCTGGGGGAACAGCCCAAACCTGCTCTCCCTGGGGCACAATGCCCAGCAGCCAAGCCTGCACCGGAACTGCTGTGCCCAGAGAGCTGGGGGCTAATGAAGATGTGCCCTTTTTAATGAAGACACAGCACTCTGGGCTCTGCTCAGGAGCTGAATGAGACCTTATTAAGGGCACATTCAGCAGAATGCATCACTGCATAATAGGGAACTGTGAGAGACAGGCCCTGCACTGTGAGAGCTGGGAAAAAGTGACACTGCTGTCCAGGAGGAGCCGAGCCAGGCCTTGGCTGCTCAGCCTGCACTGGGGTTCCATTCATTTTCAGGTGTACAGAGACAACAAAAGAGGAAATCCCTCGATTTTTTGATGTTAATTCTCTGATGTTGTTTCCTTGGTGATGGGATTCCTTAGAGATGAAACCACGGCAGAATGCAGTGTGGGAACAGAGACAGCACAGAGCCAGGCAGGGAAGGGAGGCAGGCTCCAGTTTACTTTAAGGATGCTTTATCCTGCTGTGAATGCTCAGGGTGGCTGGGATCATAATACCAGTCTCTCTTATTTGCCAGATGATACAAAGCAGCTTTGTGTGCACAACAATCAGCCCTGGTAGTCCAGACATCCTGGAACAGAAGAATTTGGATAGGGACCATTACTCTAAGTCACAGATGGGAAAGGTCCTCAAGACCTCATCTGGAATCCACAGCAGGACAGAAAGCCCACCATATGTATGATACACCCCCTCTAAAAGTCCTCTATAATATGGGAGAAGAAAGAAGAGCTTTTGTCCCTTATTCCACCTGTAGCAACAGATCACATACTCAGGCTGTGCTAACTACACAGGATTCATATTTCCCATGGCCAAAGCCAAGGAGAGCTCCTTCACCAACTTCCATCATTGTCCTAACCAGACCAGCTTCAGGAGGGCAGGAAAGAAAGGGAGGTTGCTACAGACCTTGGTCACAACATCCTGTTCAGGAGAGATCCCTGCAGCTGGGGAAAAGCTCTGAGCAGCCTGGGGTGTCTGTGGTGCAGTTCCCAGCACTGCAAATACCAGCAGGGCTGGTGCAGCAGCTCATCCTGCCCCTTCTGTCAGCCAGCTCTGCTCGCAGCCGCCGGCACCGCCCGCTGGCTTCTCCAGCTTCCTGCTCCCAAGGACACCCAGCATTCCCCCCACAGCACCGAGCTGGGAGCCAGCCCTGCCAAACACACACCAGCCAGGACTCTGCAGGGTGACTCCAAACACCACATTCCTCAGATGATTGCCCCTCTGCTTCCTCCAAAGCAAGTCATTAAGAGAAAAAGGCAGCTGTGAAGTGAGCTCCAGAACAGCCTCCTCAGCATGCCAGTCACAGCCCAGCTGGAGCCGACCTGCTGCTCAGGCACTGCTCACTGCACCTTTATCTGCCCCAAACAGGAGCTCCTGTCTGGAGAGAGCACATGCCCACTAAGCACAAGTGCTTCTTCCAGCACAGCTGAACTGAGCCCTCCTGAACAAGGCTCACAAGGATCCTGTTCACAAACCCAAGAGCTTTTCACCCCAAACACTGTCACAGCAGCATGCAGGCAACACTGACATCCACGGAAAAGCAACAGCCTCAAGAATCTGTCAGAGCCCACCATAAGCAATTTTATCACCTGTTCACCCATTACAGACAGCTCTGCTTACAGACATATTAAACCAGAACAAAAATCAACCTCCACAGATTAGAATCCAAACTCACTTCTGGAATAAAAGGTACTGTGGGAAGCATGTGAGGAGAGATAAAGAAAGCCCAGCCCATGCCCGAGAGGTGAGGTGCTTCCCATGGCAGCAGCAGTGCATCCTTTGAGCATCAAACAGCTCTGAAGGCAGCCCAGGGCACACAGGAAACTTCCCACCTCTCCAGTGTCACAGAGAACGCAACAGGCCAGCAGGAGATGGGGACTGTGAGGTGACCAGACAACGCAGCTATGACAGCCTGACAGCCACCTCAGGAGGGAATAAACACTGCTGATATATCTGATGTTGTTTTATTAGTGCTGGTGTATGAAAATTAATGAACTAACCTGCATGTGAGAGCCCCAAGCCCTCTGCAAACACCAAGTGGGAGCAGCAAGGCTGCTTGTTCTACACACCACACAGCACATCTGCCCAAACCTGACCTCAAAGTCGAGCTGTTCCTGAGAGAAGGGCTACCAAGGACATGGGCATGATGGAAGAAGTCTCAGGTTATGGCACTGACAAGTGAGTAATGTTTTTCTCCTGAAAAATCCATGCCCAAATTCATGTGCAGTTTTGACAAGACTGCCCTTCGGCATGTGAAGGAAACAGGAAATGCAGCAGGAATCCAACACCTCTGCATTCAGCCACTCCTTAGTCATCCACCCTCTGATGGCACTGGCAGTTTGTCATGTAGGGAACAAATGTGTGAGGTACAGAACTTCTTTCTTTTTGAAACAAATTTGTGCAATGTTGGAATTACAACCGAATGACAACACAGAAGTTAAAAGGGAACCACATGGTTCAATTAAAAAGGAAAAGAAGTTCTTTATTCATCTAACACAAAACCACTTTTAGCTGGTATCTGCACAGGAGCACTACTGCTTAGGAACCCAGGGTAAGAATACAATAGAGTAAAACTGTCAGAGGCCTCTAACAACCAGGATGAAACAAGAAACAGATGGACACAGGCAGCTAATACCCCAGCAGCCTAACACCTCTCTCCATGCCAGGCTGTCCATAAAGCATTTCAAACAACTGGAGAAATGCTACAGGATTTATACTTTTACTACAGTAAATAACCTCCTAGTTCTATCCTCACATGCATATTCCAGTATGGCTACCAGGACCTTTCTGGTGTGTTTTTAAAGGAATGTCTAAATTAGGTGGCAAAGAGGAAAAAAAATTCACAACTAACTAGGTGTCAATGTCACAGCAACAAGATCTGATTTACAGAGAGTTTGGAAGTGGGGCCACTGCTCATACCAAGCACATCATGTAGCCTGGCACATGCTACACTGGGAAGGAGGGACTTTATATTTTCAACTGGAAAACATGTTGGAGGGAGTTGGAGAAAACAAGAGACTGCCTGGCACACCTAGAACGGAGACACAGCAAGCAGAGGAGTGTCCCAGATGTTTTGAAAACTCAGACTAGAGCATTTGCCAAAGCTGGGAATGATGAAAGTTCCAAAACCAGAGGCCACAGTGTCCCACTGTGCCCTGGCTGCAGCTGACAGGGTGCACAGAAATGCAGAAGCCTCATGACACTGAGTGACTTCCACACCAATTTGTGAATTCCTACCCCAGCTTTACAAGCCAGGGTTAAGTTAAGGTTCTTCAAATTGAGTGTCTCAGCTTTAGCAAGTTTTGCCTACCTAAACAAGGCTTTAAACAAACAGGAAGTACTTTATCCACAAAGCACAAAAATGCAGCACTGACTGCTGTCACATGTTACACAGGCCAAAAGTCCAGGCAGGACTAAATGCAACAATAGCAACTCCTGCAGCTCAGGAGTCACTGTGTCTCAAAGGAAGGATCTCTGCTCTTTCATCCC
Organism: Dicaeum eximium; assembly: GCA_013396995.1. Lineage (NCBI taxonomy): Eukaryota > Metazoa > Chordata > Aves > Passeriformes > Dicaeidae > Dicaeum > Dicaeum eximium. Next base: position 1,222,212 of record VWZP01004535.1, on the reverse strand, counting down.
TTTTTCCTTGGCAGCTGCTACGGCCACCATTAAAGATGGAAACAAACTGGACTGACTTCTCCTTGATAAACAACGGCTGCTCTCACTTGATGCCAGCATGAGACAATTCCCTCCCGTGGGCACTCCCTGTAATGGGAGATGGAAACTGAAACACAAACCAGGCTGACAAGAAACCCGGGGCAGATCAAAGTGAACAAGGATTCATTCCCCAGTTCAAGGTTGGCCTTTCAACTGTGACACTTTGAAACTGGACTCCAAATCTCACGGCTAATGAAGAATGATAAAATAGCAACATTTTAAACACTTTATAGGCAAAGAAATGCCTATTTGCATCATATCTGAGCAGCCTTCTGCCCTTCCCCCTTGAAGCACAAAGCCCTGGATGACTCACCTGTCAGAATAGTCTGGAAAGCTGCTTCCACATTTGTAGAGTCTAAAGCAGATGTCTCAATAAATGACAAACCATTCTTCTCTGTGTGGACAGAAATACTATAATTAGAGAGGTACAGCACATATCTGTTTCCCATCTGGAGAAGCTTCTGTACTAGATAATATTTGTAATGTTCCTGATGAAACACTCAGGTACCAAGAGAAAGTAAAACAAGCTGTAGGGTTTTCCCCCTAAGTGACGGGAAAGTGACACCACCCAACACCAACATTAGAATTTACACCCACTCCCAAGCACAGGTATCAGCCCAGTGTTACTTTAAGGCACATTTTTCTGCATCACTGAAAGGGATCATCTGTTGCAGTTTCTCTGCGTGAGAAAGTTTCAGAGATTTTCTTCAACCTCATCAAGTTTCTCCACCTCCCACCTGCTAATACATCACAGCAGTTTATTTAACAGGAATAGAGCAGCAGGGGAATGCCACTCCTCCAGCTGCTTGCAGGGATCTCACTGGCCATAAACTCTGCCAGTAGATCTACAGCAAACTTTAATGTGACAAACCCAGCTACACTCCTGGATGAAAGAGACTGGGCCTAAAACAAGGTTTACAGAAACTAGAACTACTGTTCATAGATCTTAATTACATAACAAATGTCAGAGAGCCAGTTTCATGAAAGTGTTCAGCCACAGGCACCTGTGTAAAAGGCTGCAGCTCAGTTGGGACACAGAAGGCAAAGCTACCACCACACAAGAAACTCAAACCTAAAGCCATGGGCACAGTTTCTGCAAGACAAACAGTGCCCAGGCAAGAGAATAAATCTGGTTTAAAATGTTCAGGTGCCTCTGACTGATTCTTGAAACTACATGCGTGTTCTACAAGCCTCCTTTCTGACTGAATGTGACACGTGACACTGAAGGACATGACCAGCTGCAGGTTTTTTCCTCCTATCCACGCCCTCCCCAAGCCAGGTGGGCAGATCCCCAGACAGCAGCAGGACGCTCCTGAGCCCCCCAACCTGCGAAAGCTCTGGCCTCGTCGGTGGGGACGGCTCGGAGGTGGCGCAGGTCGCTCTTGTTGCCCACGAGCATGATGACGATGTTGCTGTCGGCGTGGTCGCGCAGCTCCTTCAGCCACCGCTCCACGTTCTCGTACGTCAGGTGCTTGGCGATGTCGTACACCAGCAGTGCCCCCACGGCTCCACGGTAGTACCTGGGGACAGGGGACAGCCAGCCAGACACCGTGAGGTTACAGGAGGCTGTGCAATACTGGGGAACAGCTCTGGCTAGGTCAGCTCTGCAAACAATGCCCAGGACAAGTCCCCAGTGCCGTGGGACCGGACACAGGGAAGCGGAGCAGCCGGACCAGGCTACGCCACAGGGCCAGCTCAGAGCCTGGGAGCAAGGCAAACCCCACGGCTGTGAGGGAAACCTGCATCTCAGCCATGAAACTCCAGGTTCTGCGGGAAGCTGCTGTCACCTGCCACCTCTGATCCACTCCTGAAAATTCTCCCCCACCCGTCACTGTGGGTGCAGCACAGGCACAGCCCAGAGATAAGGAGACTGTAGAGTGACTCACTGGGTCATAAAAATGTCAGCGTGATCTAGTACCCTCAGCAAAGGCCACAGCTCCTTTCGTGTGAGAGCCAGAGCAATGCATTCAAAAGGAAACAGGCTGTGCTCTCCCACCCCACCATTTCCTCCAGCTCTACTGAAATCCAGCTTTTGCTATGCTGGTTTTTAACAATTAAACAAGTAAGCAGTCTTTCCTGGCTGCTACAGGAAGGTTTCAGCTCTTAAGTTACCACTGATAAAACGACCAGGAACACTGATATTCCTTTATCATTCACTTCCATGGAAATGAGTCTCTCAAAGCTCTTGCATTCCAAACTTGAAATGCCCCCAGTTACGTGTCATGAGAGCACTGCAAAGTAAATCACTCTGTGCAGGAACACACCAGATCGAGTTTCTCAGCTGAATAACATTTAACCTTCCCACCACCAAAGGTCTTGCCCAATAAAACACAAACACCCCTGTTTGCAGTTGGTGAGGAACTGGAAGGGCCCAGAATTGCCCTCCTCAGCCAAAGCTTGTCCTCAGGCACCCAGGCTCCACTTACGCTGAGGTTATGGCTCGGTATCGCTCCTGCCCCGCTGTGTCCCAGATCTGAGCCTTTATTGTCTTCCCATCCACCTGGATGCTCCTCGTTGCAAACTCCACTCCAATGGTGCTTTTGCTTTCCAAGTTAAACTCATTGCGAGTGAATCGAGACAAAAGGTTGCTCTTGCCTACTCCAGAGTCTCCAATAAGTACAACTGCAAGACAACAATGATATCAGAATCAACTCCAGATGTAGATGACACACTGAAAATCACACGCAAGAAATATTTCTTTTAAAGAATGAAGCATGAAGGAAAAGAACAGCAACAGCACCATCCTTGTCAGGGATCTGCTGTCCAAGTCTCAATATTTCTGGAAAACCAGAGCTGCCACATTCACAAGCATTTTGAACAGACGTTAGACTTGACTTTTATTGGTTATATTTTGGCCTCCTTTGCCCAGCATGGAAGAACATTCCTCTTTTAGGAAGAATATACATGGCTGTCACTGCAAACATTGGTGACCAGTTATATTTCCTTGAACAATACTAGAACTAAAAAACACAACACAAACCCTACAACCACACAACTGAAATCTGCTTTTCTGAAGAAGTCCAAAACACAGGGCAAGCAGCAGACTCTGCTTTCACTTTATACTCCTCATGCCTTTGCAGAAGAGAGGTTCCCCAGTGGGACAGAAAAATTTGTGAATGAAAAGAGAACCAAACCAAAGAACCCCCAAGGCCACCATCACCATGCCAGCCAGTTTGAAATGTTTGCTGAGCCACAGATCTCTGCCCTTCTGCAGTCCCCACTGCTGCTGTGGCTCCTGGACACATCAGGCCAGAGCCTGAAACTGCTGAAAAATGCTGCCAGGGGATCGCTGAGCCTCAGAACTGGATCCATCATTCCCTGGCTCAGCTTGACTCATCCCAGCACCAGAGCCAAACAAACTAATTGGAAGGATTCAGCTATGCTTGACAAGAGACTGACAGAAGGTTCAAAGTCCAGTTCCTGCAGGAAAAACAGCATCACGAGGATTCACTGCAATATCTTGTAATGCTGAGTTGAAAGGTGCAAGTTTAATTGTAACTTAAAACTCAGTACCAAGAGGCAGAACAGTAGATGAAAGGCATTCACAACCAGAGTCACATGAACAAGAGCCTCTTGAGGTGATCCAATGGCATTAAGGATGACAAGGTTCCAAACCAGTACTGAAGAAAAAGGAAGAAAAATAAGATAAGAAAAAGATAAGAAAAATAAATAAGATAAATTCTTTGAGAAGAAAGGCCAATACCAAAGTCCAGCAGTGAATCAACTCCAGTCCAAACAAAAAGTGCACACTCAGGTGACAAAAAACATTGTGTCTTTGTCTATTTAGAAAAAAAAAAAACAATTCCTTGCTCAGTAACACACATCATTAACTGCTAAGACACCACAACAAAGCATTAAAGGTTCTGTGTGGTACAACAAAGCAATGAGTGCACCAAGCACATTCAATGACACAAACCCCCGTGGAGCTCAGTCTAGCAGCAGAAACACTCCCATCTGCTGCTGCAGCCCTCTGCAGCTTCTGTTTAAATAATGCAGGGCAATTCTTTGCTCTGACTGGAAGGGCAGAGCAGCACCTTTTAAACTCCCTCCATAAATGAAAATTGCTGTAAACGTTGGCTTCAAGCACGGCCTTGTGCAGAATACTTCATCGAAATAAACATCTCCCCAGCTGCCCATGCCAGCTGACTCAGCACGCAGCCGGCCAAGCACACGAGCTGCAGAAAGCACCCTCTGTTAACCTCTCCTGTGTAGGAAGATCACAAGTGCAGGTAGGTGGCAAGGCCCCGTGCTGAATGCAAACAGGAGTCTGCTTTCCTAGTGCCAGGTCACTGCTGAACAGCTCTGCTGGCACAGAGATGCTGCACCCTGATAAACCCAGCCAGGGGACAGGGCACCACTTGCATCACCACCCCTGGCAAACAGCCACAGCTTTCCTCTGCCACTGCTAGGTCACTTCTTCCACACTGTTTTGGCAGGTTTGGACCACGGGTTTAGATGACAACATGTTTGTATTCACTGGGATGCACAAGTTCCTAGGAGGGAAAAGTTGACAGCTCCCTTTGCACAGCTTAGTCCTGCTATCACCCAGCAGTGGCCAGAAGCTTCTCTAAGCAAGAAAAGCAATCCACATTCACCATTTCCTTTTCCCAACAGAATGCATCATATACTTGTTGAGTATTCCCTCAAACCTGTTTTTGTAGTTCAGTGCAAAGCCCACCTTTAAGTCATTTAACAATAGAGGGATCCCTTTAATTCCTCTGCCAGGTTTTTTTCCTTACTTTGTCTGAATCCCACACTGCTTATGTTCTGAATGGTTTCCAGCACCAGATTAATGTGTCCCAATTATAAGGGGAAAATAATACCTTCCTCCTTGAAGTCAGCTATTTCCTCTACTTAATTGGGCCACTGCAGCTCCTCTTGAACACTGACACGACAGCTTGGAATGTCAGCAGGCGCCCAAGACTCCTCACACCTCCTGCATTTCTGCCAGTCTGGGCAAGTAGCACTCTTTAAATACAATTATGAACTGAAACAGCTTTAACAGGCACTCAGGTTGTGTTATTAATTTCAGTTTTGCTTTCCTTATCAAGTCACCATATTTTGATATGTTATACTATGCAGTGTTCCCATGTATTACATTCCTAGCATAGAAATGCAGCAGGAATGACCCTGGATGGCCAAGTCCCATACATAACACCCCAAGCAAACAGTTTCTAGGAGGGAAATGACGTTATCTAGGCCATGATAAAGTTAATTGTTCCTGAACATTGTCCCTTTCATTGGGCTTTTCTTCCAGAAACCCATTCCTAATGGTTAGAAATTGCCTTCTGATTTTCAGAAGGAATTAGTGGTCAGCTGTCGGTGGTGTCCATGTGCCAGCACTCTCCATTAGCTTATTAGAGTCTCCTCCCAGTGGTGTTTAGGCTGGGGTATTTACAGAAAGCAACCACATCTTGTCTGGGCTTTGCTGTATTTGCTAAATACAAAATCTTGTCAAAGGTTCCGTATAAACACATTGTTCATTTCCCTAAACACCTTACCTACAAGCATTTCAAATTCTTTTCAGCACAGTGAGAACTGCACACCTCATTCTAAATGAGATCTCCCCATGATGCAGACAAGAATTTTAGTATTTCCATCTCTGCTAGGCACACCTGGAGCTGGAATTATTTCTCCTGACCATTTCACCTTGACAGCTCAGCCTGCCTGTCATCAGAGCTAATTGTTCAGCTTAGGTTGGCAAACTTTTACTTTACCGGAGTCCAAGTCCTCAGGTTAAACCCTTACATCCCAAATCCCAGCTGATCTGGAGGACCACAGTCCTCATGTGCACACAGCTCTTTCAGTGCACACTCCCACTTCCCCTGTCCCACCCAACTTGCATCATCCACAAATTCCTTTTCTACATCAGCACTGGAAGGAGGAAGGTCTGGAGGAAACATTTTAGTAAGTTCAGCCACAAGACCCAGTCCTGAAATGAATCAATAACCAGCTGTGGAGCAGCACCTCCGTCACAGGAGAACACCTTAGGAAGTTGCACAACCAAGGAAAATTGTACTGGCAGATCTGAAAGTCATGGAAATGATCTCCCAGCCCCAGGTGACTGATTCAGTGGTGGGACAGTTCAATACTTGCAACCATGTGCTTTCAATTGATGCATTTGATTTTCTATAGCATTTACTACCCTAAACACTTAAGACAAGCATACAAGCATTCTGTGGAGAGAGTAAAAAAAAAAATAGTATTAGGTCCACAGTACTGTATAAATTTCACTCTGTAATTCCAGATTTATTTCTGTAGAAGACCAAAATAAGAATTCCATTTCCTAAGCTGCATGAGAAGCAATTTAGAGAACTATGAAAAGAAAGGGTTATTAATTTTTCACCAACATTCCAGCTCGCTCACACAATTTTTATTTCTGTAAAACCTCTTAGTTTAAATTTTCAGAAAATATCTTAATTATCTCATTAAATATCATTGAAAACAGAGTATACTCAGAGTACAATCAGATTGACAACAAAGTCCAGCAGCACTAGCTTGTGTTACTAGCACTAGCTGTGGCAAAAGTTATTGCACAAGTCACATATTACAGGATCTAGGACAAGTACACAAGCACAAGGAAATCACCATGTGTGAAACTCCTCTCTGCACTGAGCTCTGCTATTAAGAGCCATATGAATAAAAAGCTTGGACATGTCTTCATGACCCCCAGAAGAACCTGCTGATGAATACCTCTCCCTGCCTACTTCAGCTGGAGTTTGAAGGGCGTGTGAAAAAAGTGACTTGATCCTACACGTTATAGCTGGTCATAAACCCAACATGGTCAGGACTTTTTTTAATCTCCCTCCTCAGCTGGGCCCCATTTTATTCACTCCTTTTCCGTCACAAAGAGAACTGGCACCCCAGAGGCCTTTGGGGCAGGGATTACCTGTCCATACATCAGTAACACCTCCCAACACCTCTGCAGTAAATGGCTGCACCAGCAGGTTTGTTGCAGCACCAAAGTGCCTCCACATCTGAGGCACTAAAAGCCAAGGGCTTCTACCACTGTCAAACCAATGGATGTCATGTAACCACACATTTATCTAAACACACAAGTAAAAATGTCCTCTAAACCCCAAACCAACAAGCTGGTTGGGTTTTAGAGCATTTCCTCAATATCAAAGGGAGAAGTTGGAGAAATTAAAGTGATGCAAAGAAGCAGAGAGCTGAAACTGAAGTTCTTCCTAGCAGTAAACTGAATGTCACCACAAGTCAGGTTCATGGCATGAGTCTGCCCCAAATTCAGAGTCCCAGATGGTCAAGGAGCAGACATGACCTTCCTGAGCTTTGTCCATAGAAAACATCTTCTACAAGTGAGGGTTCCTTTGATAATTGCTCATCTATTGCAACCACGTTGATCAAAAAGAGCAAAAGGTTCCTGTACTAAAGCCAGGCTTAATTTATTAAGTAATAAAGTAATAGCTTTATATCATCATTATATTTTCCTCCTACTAAAATGAGAGCAAGATTTCTATGAGCTGGGCTTCACAGGCCTTGTGTTTCCTCAGGGGCCATTCTGGGAACAGCAGGCACTGCTCTCAGCCAGACCCCAAAAGTATGGAAGAATACAAAGAGTGGAAGCTGGACAAGAAGAATTTAACAGAAACTGGTTTTTTTATCAAGCTAGGCTTAGTCTTTCCTATATGCTGAAGTGTTGCAACATAGTCAGGAGAAGTGTATTTTGTAACAGGTCCCTGGATTTTATTGTACAGCAGCACAGGTGGGCTCAGCTTACACCCAGCAGCAGAGTCAGCCAGATTTCAGCACACAGCTGCAGTCAGGGGCTGACAGGACAAAACCAGAGGTCTCACAAACAGAAACGTGGCAGTTCAGCCCAGCAGCAGTAAAGGACAGCCAGACTAGAGAACATCACATGATTGTTTTAATCAGGTCAAACTCTGAACTCAGTCCCACCAACCTACCCATACAGTCCCCTCATAAACCCAGAAATGTCCTGCTGGATGGAGTGTCCTGACAGACCAAAACACCCAGAGTCAACTCCAAAAAAATGATGTCCAAAAACCATGATGTGTATCACAACAAACAGGCTAATCTCTGTCCCAGGCAGCCCCTGCATCTTCAAATATGCAATGCCTTCACACTTGCCATTGTAACCATCACACTGACATACCCCAAACAAGATTTTTTTTGCTTCCATGAATTTGTGCAGGCTTTCAAATCCATTTATAATATGCATGGCAATGCACCACTCCAAAATTTGCATACACACACGAGGGAATTTGTCCTTTTGCTTTCACCTGCTGTCCAATAAAAGAAGCATTACAGATATCCAGGGAAATTATGACAAAGAGGAGATACTTTCCCTATTTGCCCTTATCACTCACAGTTTAAATTTTAATCAAGCTGTACATCAATTCAGTATAAGGGCTATGAATTCATTAGGTCTCTTTTCTGATTATTTTAATGCCTTTCTGCCCCTTTTTCATTCTACAACATCCCTTTCAAAATGAATATGTCTGTCATGCCTACATTTCACCTCAATTCCCAAGATGCTCAGGTCTCAAATTCAAACACTGACTTAACATGGTCCCCAAGTTCCCATTTCCTTTTCCAAAAGATTTACCTACCCCTTGCCTTTTTGACCAGTGCCTGGGAAGGAGACATTCAGTTCAGAGACCCACTTGCAATAATTTCCAGACCATTCCAGAGTGGTGACAGCTTGTTTAGAACCACCATCACCTCTGGGAAGTTACAAAAGGTTTTATTATTCTGCATTTTTGTGTTATTTCAGCTGCCACATCAATCCCAGTTAAGTGACATTGCATCAACTTCCTGCAGTCCACTTCAGCCTGGAAAAACCCAAATAATTTATCTTCACAACAACATTTTCACAGCATTCCCTGCACCCCCATCAGCTTCTATAAACCAAGCTAAACAGAAAAAGCTTTAGCAAAGGCAATCAATTAAATCAGCTTTACACTTCTCCCTAGAACTGGATCCCAACTTTATTTTTCCCCAACTATAAAAGGAAGCAGCCCAAATGAAAGATAGGAGCTCTCCCAACAAACTCTGTGTCACTGATATTCCCATGCTTTCACAGCTAAACATTAATTACAAGCCCACTGACAGAACTGCATGAACAAGGGTAGTTCAGTGGCTTTGATAACCTGCACACAAGTACCTACAGTAACACTGCCTGATGCCATTAGACCAGTGGTCAGCAAGGTCCTTGCCAGCGCTGCAAGCTGAGAAAAGAGCCTGTTCTGCAACTTCCTGATTTGATTTCCACAGCAGTACAGATTACTGATTTATAGAAATAATGCCATTTCCCACACACAACTGGATAAAACAGCCAACAACAAAAATAATGTAATTCCTCAAAGTTATTACAGGAGCTTAAGGGTACAGGAAAAAACATCAATGTTTTCCTTTACCTTCATGATGACAAGTACAGGGTCTCTAACCATTACAACACAACAAGCAATGCTCTTAATCCTAAATTCAAATTTACAGTATCACATCACAATAAACAACTACTTTTTACACTACTTTGCTTGCTTTTTCAGTGGGATTTAAAAAACTGGATGGTGAACTTTGAAAACACCAGCACTTCTGTACACATTTCACAGCAGGCTACATGAACCTGTGCAGCAGGCTGGTGTTTTACTCTGCAGGGAGTGAAAATTGAGTATTTAACCATAACCTGGAACGTTTTAACCCAACTTGCCACTGTATCACAGAGTGGAGGGGCATCAGCCCTGGAAAACAAGGTATTCCTGCCCTTCCCAGGGGGAGCAGGACAGATCAAGGCCAGGCTGGGTAGGGCTTGGAGCAGCCTGGGATAATGGAAGGTGTCCCTGCCCATGGCACGGGTGGAATGAGACGATCTTTAAGGTCCCTTCCCACCGAAACCATTCCATGATTCCAGGAGGATTTTATGATGTCTGGGTGTGGAGCACCAGGGACATTCCACTCCTCGCCAAGGGCTCTGAACACAAAAGGCAGCAAATCGTACTACTCGATTAAATTAGTGTATCATCTACCAATGCTGAGTGTATCTCATCCACTCTGTTACGCTCTATTTAACAGCTGGAAAGGATTCTTATCAACCTTGACGAGTCCTTATCAGCCCTGGGCATCCTTCCTGACGATCTTTGCCCGCCACCCCGCAGACCGGCCGCCGCCTCAGCCCGTGCCCGGGGCAGCCTCGGACGGGCGCTAACACCAAACCCCCGCTGCCAAGCCGTGCCCAGAGCTGGCATTGTGGTGTGAGGGAGGGACACCCGAGCGGGGCCCGGAGCGCTCCCCCCGCCCGCCGGGCCCCGCGTCAGGGAGCGGCCCCGGCCCCGCCCGCGGGCCCCGCTGCTCTCCCGCCCGCCCGCCGGGCGCTGCTCGCCTCACCTTTGAAGAGATAATCGTACTCGTCGTCGCGGGTGCCCATGGCGGGTGGCGGAGGAGCGGGACCGGGAGCGGAGCGGGACCGGACCCTCCCTGCAGCCGCCGCAGCGCTTCCGCCCTCCGCGCTCCGCCCGCCCGCCCACAGGCGCTTCCGGGGCAGCGGCGCCGCCGCACGACCGCGCCCGGGGCAGCGCCGCGGCCGCGCCCTCACGGGGTTAAAGCGAGCGGGGGTCCCACGCGGCCTCCGAGCACCGGCCCCCCCCTCCGGCACCCCCTGGAGAGAGCGGTCACGCTGCGGCGGGGGAGCGCTGGAAGAGACTAGAGGCAGCCGGGAGGGGGTGGTGGCAGAGCGGTTCCATGGTGTAATGGTTAGCACTCTGGACTCTGAATCCAGCGATCCGAGTTCAAATCTCGGTGGAACCTGAATTTTTTTTCTTCCTTCGTTTCGTTTTTTTCTTTTCGGTTTTGTGTGCCCAAACGATGGCCGGGGTTCTTTGGGCTGCCCGAGAGAGTCCCTGTACCCACACGATGGATGGGCACACCGAGCTCCCCGGTCTCTTGTGCCCAAATGATGGATGGGCATGCTCCGAGCTCCCTGGGCCTCTGCACACCCTGTGATAATCTCACCTCTTGCCTGCTGCCCACCAACCTTAACCCCCATCATGGGCTGGGTGCCCTTCTGCCTCCATGGGCAGGCACTGGCCTCACCCCAAAGCCATCCACAAGCACAGGGGAGCTTGGGGTCGGTTGGTGGGAAGCCCCCCAAGGTCTCACAGATCCCGCCTGTGAGCTGAGCTGAGAGAGGCATGTGGGCTTGTGGTGGAGGTATCAGAGAGGCCAACAAGCTCTTTCAGCTCATGAGGTGCAGAGGCCATTAGCACAGGCCCTTTCACCCTGCCATCCCTGCCCACCCTGCTTCTCCCTTCCCAAAAGGTTGCCTGCTTTCCTTTGTCTGTTCCTGTGCTATAGAAGACATCAACTTTGTCACCAGCTTCTCCTGTTGCAGGCTTGAGAGCTAAACAACAGAGGATAAAAATAGCCCTTGTGTCCAGATGATTAAACTGAATCCTTTAAAACTGCTCTTTTCCCACCAGCCTGCCCTCAGCAGCAGCATGTCTGCCATCCCTGCAGTGAGTGGCTGTGTCATCATTCCTGTGTGTGCAAAGGAACCCCCGGGCATCGGCAGCAGCGCTGTGCATCAGTTACCATCTGCTGGCACCATAACGAGCCACAACGTGATCCTCTGCATTTAAAGATTAATACTTCATGCTGCCTCAGAGCTTCACAGGGGGGAAAACAAAACATTAATACCAAAGACATCTGATGTGTGACTGCAGCGTGTCCCACCACAGGAGTACAGAGGCTCTCCAGGAGCATCACGGTCCAGGCTCACCCACATCCTGCTGCCAGCCTCTGATGTGCCCTGCATCTCCAGCTCCTCACAGGGGGTAGTGCAGTGGTGAGGTCTGTAGGAATCTGTGCTGTGTTTGGCATCATTCTTTTTATCTCCAGCCAAACCTAGAACACACAAAATCTTCAGCCTGAAAATGCTCATCCTGCTTCTGCCACCCTTCTCAATCCTCTGGCATTGAGTAGTACATCAAATGGATAACAGATACTTGTCTGTGTAGAGGCTGGGTATATTTATAATTCAGGAGCTCAGGTTTCCATCTCATATCCTACTTGCACTTGTCCATTGAACTTTGTTGTTAAAAAGCTATTCATTTTCACTTGATGTTTCTCAGACCTGGTTTCATCCTTCAAAACTGCTGCTAGTGCTAAAAAGCCTTAAAATAACACAGATTAAGTACTTTTAGTTATCCTCCTGTAAGAGCTGTTCTCCTTTTCATGCTTTGGATTGTGTTTGTGAGCCTAGAAACACTCTTTATTTACATTTTTCATGTGTGCAAGCATTATTTCCTCTTGCATCACATTGCAGATGTTCCTCATCTGGAACTGACTTACCCTATGCAAGACTTTAGAGTAGAGGGTGAGGACAGTGGCTCTTCTGGCTGAGGTAAAAATCACAGTCCCTACATTGCTGCAGCACTGTCACTTGTTGAACTTCAGCCATTGTAAAGCAAAGGCATTTATACCAATCATTTTTACCAAAACATGAAAAGTTGTGCAGACTGCTATGGAGTTGAGCAGCAGCAGGGACTACTTCTAGCTAAGCCTGTTTAAATGCAATTATCATTTAAAATCAGATTCTTCATGGTGAAAACTGAAACAGTAGAAAGAACTCCATGTCTAAACAGGAATCAACAGAGCATGACATGAGGAGAGCATTGAACTAGCAAGGAGCTCCAGAAATTAAAGTCTTAGATCCTGTTCAGTCCTGGGTTAATTTTGTTGCTGTTCAAGCCCCAGAGGAGAATATCCAAACCCTCAGGAAATGTCACTGACAGCACAGCTGACTTGGACTGCTCTGCTCTTTCCCTGTGTCCCCTCCCAGAGTGAATTGCTGCAGTGATGGGATGGCCTGGGACACCTGCCGTGCTCAGGAAACACAGCCAGAAAGCAGAGGTCAGGTCTGGAATAACAGAGACTGTGTGCTCTCCAACTGACAGCTTTTAATGTGAGAACAGTCACTCAGCACTGGCACTTCTGCTGCATTAATTGCCATTAGTGTCATCCTTGCGGGAACACTAAATTCATGGCAAACCTTGAATCAGCACGCTCTCATAATTCCTAACTTAGGCAGAACCATTTGCAGAGGCAGCACGTCCCAAGCAAGTGGAGCAGAGACAAGGAATGATACTCAGCTGGGCCTTGGACGTTCAATTCAGTGAAGAAGAGAAGCAGAGTCGCACTCATAATTGTGTCTTTATGGGTCTGTTCTGCAAATTCAGAGAGCAGCTGCCAAAAAGAGCCCAGCACCATTAAGGTGCAGATGTGTGTCAGGGCTCCCAGCTCTCAGCTGCCCAGCCCCAGGCACTGTGCATTGAGCTCTCCCTGCACCCAATTCTCACTTCATTCTCCACTTCCCTGTTCCCACCAGCCCCTGAGATCCCCCTGAGTAATCCTGGCCTAATAAAGTGGAAAATTTACCACCATCTTTGGTGGTTGTGGCATTCCCACAACAAGGTCAAGGTGTCTTTGCAGGGCACACTGGTGGTACTTGACATGGAAATGGCAGAATATGAAACAGGGATGGCCAGTATTTACTGCTGGTCCCAGAAAAAAAAAGAAAAAAAAAGAGCTTTTCTGGCTCTGAAATCCCTGTTCACACTTTGCAAATCCATCTCTTCGCAAAGCTCAGAGAAGATTTGGAATTGGAAATCACAATAATTCAAAATTGTCCTTGAAGGGCTGTTGACCCAAATTCCCATTTCCCAGATAAAAGCAGCCCCTGGCTTCCCCAGGGCAGAAAGCAGTAAGGACAAAAGCAAAGCCCCAGAACTGTGTTTTATCAGAGGAGAAATATTTCCTAAGGGGAAAATTTAATCAATACTTTGCAATTTCCTAACAATCCATTAATCATTGCAATTATGCAGAGATAATTCAAGCTTTCCAATCCAGCTGCTAAATTAGAGAAGTGCATACTCTTAGCACACACTATCCCCAGTTTGACATGTCAGTCAGAAAAAAACCCCTTAAAATATAAAATCCATCCACTGAAATAAAAAAAAACCCAACAATTCTTTTTTAACACCCTAGACAAGTTTAAAGGGTTTACAATGTACAAGGATAGAATTTTTCAGGTAATTCTATGTTCTATGCCACAGATAGGAATAATGAAAATACATGGAGTTAATATGAATTTTTCTGTTGATAACTCATTTGCATTCCATCACCTGCTATGTCCTTTCTGATTTCTACAGCTCTAAGAAGAAAAGGTATAAGAAGAAATGGACCAAATCAAAATTGATTTCTAAATTAGCCTTTCCTTTCCTAACCTTGAACTTGGAATAAAAAAAAAGACCTGCATCTGAACAAATTTTTTATCCAAAATCAAATCTCATTCTGGTTTTGCTGTTCTTTAGAAATCCCTGCAGCACTGCAAAATGAGTGGGAAAGGAACCATCTTCTGGAGACATTTTTCACTAGGACAATATTATGGTAAGCAGAAAGGAAGCAAAGTTTTCAGTGTGTTTTGGGAACAGGAATTGAGTGCAAGACTCAATGACTTGGTGTTCCTTGTGATGACTGTCAAAATGAAGTCATCAGTTTCCTGAATCCATTTTGGACTCAACACTCATCTCTTTGTCTGTGTCTGCTGCCTCCAGAGACACTAGCAAGATAACCCTGGCAGCACCAGGATAATTGCTGGCCAAGATATAATTTCACAGAATCATCATTCAAAATCTTTTCCTCTTACACACCCTGCCAGAGGGGTTTATTCCCTATCCAGGGTCAAAATTTGCTTGATGTTGCAGTTGGTACCAGGCAAATACAGCGACAGCAGCGCAGGAGTTATCACGTGGCCCATCATCTTCTAATTTGGATTCAAAAGATCAGCCCTGGGGAATGAAGAAGCACTTTGGGTTCTGTGGCCAAGTCATTCCCTGCTGAAACAACCGGCAGGGCCGGCTGGCTGCGCTCAGCACGGCCACGTTGTTGTGGAGTTGCACGATTGTACTGGGAGCCAGGCTCAGACTGTAAAACTTTGCTCATTAAGATCATTAGAGAGCTGTCAGATGGAGCAACTGGGATGGCTTTGATCTGGCAGAATATCCTTCCTCCTGTTCCCAGACCTTGGGAACTATCCAGTTTTCCATAATTATTTTTTTTCAAGTCATTCAAACAATGCTCTTTGGATTTTCTATAGGTTGCAATAACTTCTTCAGGCAAACTGGAGGCTGTAACAGCTATAACAAGATTAATTTATTAAATAGAAACTGTAATATTTCAGTGATTCCTCTATAAATATATTCACAGCTGGTTTTGCCAAGAAAATGACAAAATGTTGCTGATAATCCCAAAGATATTCCCTATAAATCCACTAGGTGTCCTACTGTTTTCAAGCAATTAGGCTCAAGGTTTGTTTGGGTTTTTCCCTAGTTTTGCCAGTGAGGAATTCGTTTGAGGCTTTAGTGGAATTAGGTCTGGGTTTGCAGGTTGAAGAGATGTGTCCCTGTGGTTTGTGTGACACAGCAGGACATCCGGCTCTCAGCGGCAGCGCTTTTGGCAAATGCCACTAATGCTCCCCACAGAGACCAACTCAAGGTTACAGGCTGGAAGAGAAAAAGGGAAAAGAATCTGCCTTCCTCTCCTGGGAATACTAAACAAGATCCAGCCGAGCCAAATCCTCTTTTCAGTCAACCTTGGGCATCTATTTATAGGACTGCTAAAGTGAGGCCAACGCTGACTTCAAAGGTGGTGGCAACACACGTAAACCTTCATGGGAGCTGCTCTGGTTGTGACATTCCTGGTCACTGTCCCCATCCCTGACAGTGTCCCCTGGCTGCCAGTGCCTGTCAGCAAAGGCCAGCACAGCACACGCTCACAAGGTGCCCTGTCACTCCCAACACAGGGGGGATGTAAATACACACCAAGAAAAGCAAGCTGAAAAACAGCCAAAGGGTAATTTTCTCATCTCAGAAAATCCTTGGGGTGGAGTGGCCATTGGACAGTCTCCAGCTGCTTGGCTGCTCCTCCATGGTGTGACCTGGAGCGCACACACCGTATCAGTTGTGCTATCCAGGACATCCCTTCTCTTCCTCCAGATCTGTTACTTGCATTAAGCCCCAGATATCTCCTAGGTGTTGAAAAAGCATCTTTCATTATTCCAGTGGTTCTCAGTGCTCAGAAATGCAGTATTTCAGTGAGAGAGAACCGCAGGGTGATTTTTATGGTCTTGTAACTGAAGCAAAAATCACATTCTGTGTAATCCTCCCAGGCCTGCCCTCCCAAACAGGGGCCATTGCATTTGCAAACACCCCTCCTGTTCACTCTCATTTCACAGGGCTGCCACAGCTTGGATCTACCCCAGATCTATGCAAGGTAAGTGAGGAGAAAATCAGTTTTGTTTTGTGTTTAACAAATGCCAGAGGCAGAGATGCTCTCAAACAATGAGATTGTCTCTTTTTCCAGTAGGTGCCTCATGGCCAGAAGTCCTGCCTAGGGCTATTGGCTCTGCAAAGAGGCACTGGGCAAGGAGTCAGCACCAGTTTAATCACAAACAGCAAGGGGAAATCAGAGGGGGAACAAGAGCCTCCTGTCCTTGGCCCACCAGGACTCCTTGCCATCAGGCATTGTGCATCACGGGAAGTGGCGAGCATCTGTCCTCTGCCATGTGTCACTGCACTGCCTCTCTTCCTGCTATCTGTGCTCTAGGTATGGCAGTCATTTTCCTGCAAGAGGATGAGGATGCTCAGATGTTCCCCACTGTGTATCTGCAGGTACCTGCTGCAGTCCCACCCTGTGCAGGGTGCACCATATGCTGGCTGGGAGGGAGTTTAACCCAGTCCAGCACCTGTGTTTGCTGTGACACACAACAAACACCTCAAGCCCTGCCATGATTCAGAGCATAATGTGTGGGAGCCATCTGGCCCCGTAGCTGAAGGAGCAAACGGAAAATCTGATGAAAGCACAAACAGTCACAATGAGAGACTGAAAAGATGTGCTGATATTCCAAGCAGAAGTCTCCTTCTGTGGGGGGTAATCTCATCACCCACTGCCTCTTTCCTGTTCTTTCCTCTAGAAACCTGCTGGCAGCCAGGTTGCACTCTGAGCTCTGGGAGTACTCACACCTTTGGGATGCTAAAAATATGTTTCATGTGCTTGAGCAAACCTCCTGAGACAAGAATTTGCTCAGCAGACAGCTGTGCAGTGAGCAAGATGTGCAAGATGCTTGCAGCACAGCACATTTTATGGAGCTTGGATTGACCCAGAACTTTGCTGGTGTAAGATGCACTCTGAATTGGGATTAGTCACTGATATGTCTCACTGCTGTGCAGAATTACAGCTTATGGCTGTGACAGACTGAATGGAGTTTCACCTCAGCTTGTCTAGATATTCTCAGCCCTGGAAAGGAGATGTATTTGGGAGGAACTGGAGCATCAGGGGAGAAACAAGGAACTCAGTGCAGTGGATGAGGTAGAGCTTGGGATGGCTTTGATGTGGCAGAGGTTGAGCATTACTTGTCCAGGATACTGGGTTAATAAAAGTAGTTTAGTTGTATTTTGCAGCCAGTCTGGTTTTCCCTCATTCTGACCCTGGTTTCTGATGTTTGGAGGGCACAGGGAAGGCAGGGAGACAGAATATGTCTATTTTAGTGCGGGGAATGCACACGTTTCAGACAGATACACATTTGTTTCCTCTGACACCAAATTAATGGGAATTGATGCATTGATTCTACAATTCTTCTAAAAATTGCTTCAAGTTTTGGCTTGCTTTCAAGCTGGTTAAATGCAATGTGCACACAGTTCAAGACAGATATTTAATTATTCTAATAATAATACAGTTTTTAAAATTCAGTTCCCTGTAAAATACAGAAGGTAAAGAGCATAGAGAGCAGCCCAGAAAGGCAAAACATCCTGGGTTCATCCCACACTGAGGGCTTTAGGCGAGGAGGAATTCTGCCCTTCTGCCCCACCCCGGTGAAACCCCACCCGCAGAGCTGCCTTCCAGCCCTGGGGAACAACAGCAGAAGGATTTGGAGCTGCTGGAGCAAGTCCAGAGGGGCCACAGAGATGCTGCAAAGGCTGGAACTCCTCTGCTCTGGAACCAGGCTGGGAGAGATGGGAATGTTCAGTCTGGAGAAGAGAAGGGTCTGGAGAGACCTTAGAGCTCCTTCCAGTGTCTAAAAGGGCTCCAAGAGAGCTGGATAAGGACTTTGTACAAGGGCCTGGAAGGAGAGAACATGGGGGAATGGCTTCCTACTGCCAGAAGGCAGGGTTAGATGGGATATTTGGGGAGGAATTTTTCCCTGGGAGGGTGGGGAGGCCCTGGCACAGGGTGCCCAGAGAAGCTGTGGGTGCCCCTGGATCCCTGGAAGTGTCCAAGGCCAGGTTGGATGGGGCTTGGAGCAACCTGGGACAGTGGAAGGTGTCCCTGCCCAAGGCAAGGGGTTGGATCTGGATGATCTTTAAGGTCCCTTCCAACCCAAACCATTCTGGGGTTCTGTGATTCCATTATACAATAATAGCCTGAGTCAGTCATTTGTCAGTCTCAAGGGTTAAATAGTCTTTATGACTATCCCTATATTTAACTAAATAAATACTGGCAAAGTAGTCACCTCAGGTACCCAGCTACTGTATTTGCAAACTATGGGAACCTCTCTGTAGCAGGTAGGCTCCTGGTCCTAAAAAGAGAAATAACTTGTAATAGGCATGGAGTAAGAGTCCCATATTTTCTTCTTTGATCACTCTGTCTCTGCTTTTATGACGTCACTAGGATGTCATAACTTGATGCTTGATGCTTCTGTATTTATAGTGGCAACATGACTCCTCCAAATATTTGATGTTATCTCTGTGTTTCATTTGTTTTCTGGCAAAACAGCATCCATCTGCAGTTTAATATAACATTAAAAAATGCATAGAACTCCAAAGCACAGAACATAGAATTTCTGGGCAAAATTCTCTTCTCAGTTACACTTAGATAACTCTGGAGTAGTGTCTTCCTCTTTCTTGTTGTTACTTTGAACCCCTTTTCATCTCATTGTGTCAGAGCCATAGGATCTACCATACATGGCTAAATCCGATTTCATCACAACTGTTGCAATCTCCGAGACAAAATTACAATCTCAGAGGAAGTACATAAAGATGCATGGGCCTCAATATCCTAAAAATATGCTGCTGTCAGTTCTTCTCTGCTAGCAGTTTTCCATGTGAATGAAAATGCCGTGGTGGTGGAGAACTGCTGAACTATCTGGAGCAGATTTTCCACACACACATGAACAGAGTACTGCATTATTTGGCTGAGCTCCTTTATAAAACATCGTGTTCAACAGCTCTTTCTTTAAACAGAGAAAGGGTTTGCACTAAATTGTTTGATATTTATTTTGTGTAACTCTGTTCCTTGGCTGTCCATGCTATAGAAATGCTGTTATGCTCCAAGAAGACAGATTGCCTGGGCTGGAAGCCCCAGCCCTGATCCAGGGAAGCACATGGCTTCCTTACAATGATTATGATGAATATAATTACTATTCAGTATATGCAGCAATTGTTTTTGGTGTTTAAAACAGAACAAAACAAAACAAAACAAAGCAGGTTTGGAAAGGAAAGCAGAACATTAAAAAAAAATTGTTAAATAGGAAGTGGTTGACTTTCAGGAAGTAACTCCATATGCAGATTCTGCTATCCACTGTTTCCAGTCATCAGCGAATGGAAAGGAAAAAATGCCATTAAATATCCCAGTGGTCCTTTAGAAAATAATGCACCTCACTTTCTGTAGGTATAACATTTTACATCTCCTGTCCAACAGCTGGTGGTGTCAAAGGCCAAGCGAGCAGGACGTGGAATGCAGAGCTTGACGTTCTTCAGTGGTTACTGAAGGCAAAACCATCTAAAGCTGTAGCAGATGTTCACTTGCTTCCTGTCTGCTTATCAGCCCTGCAAAGGCACTTGGGTTTTGTGCTTGTTGTGCCAAGGGTAGCTATGGAGATCTCGTACAAGCTGTGCAATAGTGATACTGAAGAGTTCTTTATGTATTTAGTTATGAATGATCAAGAAAATGTTATGGTTTCTAAGAACTCGCTCAAAATTTTCCATATGTACATCAGTCGTTCCCCCTCGCACGACAGGAAAATGACAGTGTATAAAATAACTTCAGAAATACATTTCTGCAGGGAAGATGTTCATTTGGCCTCAGTGTGCTCATGTTTTATACATTTTTTCTAGTACACCATGAAATAAAGAATAGTATATCCAAGCAACTGTATTTCTCCAAGGCCTTGAAAGTGCTCCAGAAGAGTTTTTAACTGTCAATTTAAATATCACTGCCACTAATCCTTTTTATTGCACCTCAGTTCAGTTTTAATTCCTGTTTATATTCATTATGAGCTCCTGAAAATTATAACTTTAATATGAATGACTACATGCAAGTGTTAATGCAGTGCTCCATCTATTCTAGGGCTTTGAGATAGTTTAATCAGACTGATTTTTACACTGATGCATTTAAATTAATAAGCATTCCCAATACAGTCAAGACCCAGAGCAATTAAGTTCATTACTTATTAGATAGGAGTTATTTTCCTCCATTAAATAGAAGAAACAAAGGAATTTATTTTATGTAAATTCTAGCCCAGATGTTTTGCTTTAAAGGGTAGCAGAAAAGGATGGATTTGGAATGGTTCCTTTGCCCATGTTGAAACTGGAAACCAAAAGTGACAGTTTTGACTTGTCACTGGTAGACATAGTTATAGATACTCCTGTGGGATACAAAAGAGGAACAGCAGCTGTGTTGGTGTTTGCCACATTTCATGTAACACTCTCCAGGAAAAAGAGCACTAGGTGATCATTATTGCACCTTTAAATTGTTGACAGCATTACAAATTTGTGTTGACCTGGAAAATGCAAAGAGTGGGCACAGAGTATTCCTTCTAGGGGTAATATTCAGTGTATTGCAACACCATGGCCCATAGTCCAGGAGGAACTGAAGCCCTTTGGGACAGCTGGTTCCAGGGGAAGTAGGTGTGGACATTCTTTTGAGAAAATGAGCTTCCATATGAAAGCTGGAGACCTAAAATTCAGTCACCTTCCTGTCCCCAGAGGCACACAAGGACAAGACAATAATGAAACAAAAGAGAAAAGTTGTTGAAATTAAGATATCAGGACTTTATGCAAAGGGCAGACTTGCAGGCAAAGGATGATCTGAAGAATGCAGCGATAGAAACTGCCTGAAGCATCTGGGAAAACACAAGAAGTATGAAGATGAAAGAGGAAAAGAGGGAAAAAGGGGACCCAGCGGTCAAATTCGCATGAGTTGGGAATATGGAGAAGGTGAGCACAATTCTGTGGGTGAGTTCCTGGAAGAGATGCAGTCAATATATTTAAAAAGCAACATATTGGTACTAAGACTGGGTAAGAGAGTTTTTGTTTGAAGTGCTTGAAAATTGAGGTCACAGTATTTGGACTTAGACTGTAAGGGGTAGCACAGTTGGAAGCAGGATGGATGAGATGGTTTAACAGGACTTCATTGTAGTCACATTAATTCAGTTTAAATAATTAATTCTCTTTTAAATTGACTCTATTCTGCACACTTGACATTTTGGAAAAGCTGCCATTGCCTGGCCTTCTGGTAGATACTTTTGCATTTGTTTTCCATTGTTTCCTTCTTGAAAAAAAATCCTTGTCACTAACAGGAACCATCAGCAGCATGGAACAAATTGACTTGCCAAGGACATTTCCTCCCATCTCATTATTTATACTGAAAGTACTGTTTTTGTGGATCAAGAGTCAGAGTGTGATTTTTTTAAATTGCCATTTATTAAGGTAATTTTGTACTGTATTATGAGTCAAATTCAAACTTGGTTATGTAAATTACTTTCTGTGCATCAACATTTGGTCATACATTTTCCAAGGAGGTGATCAGGCAGTTTAATTAATAATCAATTCACAGTTCTCTCTGCCTACCTCATTATGTAGAGCCCCTGACTGTTGCAAGACAGGGTCTCCCCCAGGTACAAATCAGAGCAGATACATCACTTCTCCCTTTCCTACACATTGATTTTGAGCCTCAAGTGGCTGAGATTAAGTGGATCTCTAATGTTATTTGGCGCAAATTGGGTTAAACAAACAGGTTGTGTATTTTACTTGCAAGGTGATTTGGTTTGTGTTTTCTCTCCTATCCTTTCTCAGCTCTTGGTTGTTGCTAAGAAAGTATTCATCTGCTCTAAACTCCGCCATGGAAGTGGCAGTGCTGCATGGCAAAGGAACACAAACATAATTTTGGGGGTGGTCTGTTGAGGTTGGGGCTCCTTCAGGTAACCTGGGGCCAACCCTCTGAGAGCTCAGCAAAGGGCAGAGCCTGGGCTGACCTACATTCACGGTGACTCACCGTGAGATTTAATGTTGTTCCTCTGTTGTGCTGGTTTCTCAGCAGTTGCTGAGACTTTAAACAAGGGCACTCTTACCTAACCCAATCGATGGATGAGCAGTTAGGACCCAACCTAATACAGCCAGTATTTGTAATAATAGAAGGGCACATTCCAAAGCTGTTACAGAAGAAAAGAATTTCAGATAATTAGGAGAGGAGTTGGGCAGTGATACAGATTTAAAAAGTACCCAAGATAAAATAACAGATACTAAAAATATCTGTATTGAGATGAAATCCTCATGACTCAGTACTCGAGCCAACTTCCATTCTCTAGGAATTAGTGAGGAAATAATCCAAACAGGGTAAGTTGTGGTGTATTGCCTTACTCTGGGCTTACACTTACACTTCAAAGATGTATCTCACACTGAAAAAGGTCAGACTCAGATATAACTTTTCAGGGCAATTGCAAATTTTTAAAAATATGTTCTATAGTTGTAGTATTTAAAAAAAAGGTGAGTTTATTTCTATCTAGAAAAAAATCAAATAGAGAGCACTCTGGACCTTGAAAGGCAAAAGCACTGACAGCAGGACCAGTGATGCATTCTTTGTGGTAAGCAGGACATCATTTTTAATACCTGTGACTCCCTAGCTAATAACTGGGGAGTAGTCAATCCAGCTTGCAAGTAGAAATACAAGAGTGCCATTTCTTCTTTTTTTCTGCATGAAGTGTTCTCTGACTAGATGCAAAACTTTGAAAGTATTGAAGACATTGTAAGCATTAAAAGTATTTTGAAAGAAATTAGCATTTTGGGAAGTATTTTGAGCTCTGTAGAATGCCAGAAAATCAGAAATCTGTGTTAGGAGAACTTCAGCTACAATCTGGGTCAGATTTTCAGTGCAGATGTGTCAGATGCAGTTCCTTGGAAACTCTCCATGACAGTTAGTGAGAAGAGTGACCCAATGTTTTCTCACCGTACAAAATAACCGTTCTGTCTGATGATGTCATGTGCATGAAGCACTGCTTGGATTTCCACAGCAGAGTCCTGTTTCAGCTTGTTTGGGAGAAGAGATTTCATCTCAAGAATGGTTTCAAACAGGGAGTTTAGCAAATCTCTTTGGTACATCTTGACTGATCCCAATCAGTTTTTGGAATTTTAATGATCTGGTTTTATTTCCAGATAATGACTATTTATGTAAATGAGATGCTTTATAAATAAATATGGAAATTATTCCATAATATTAATTATAGGCTTTATGGTTCAAACACTTATTATACTAAAGGCAAATGGTGCTGGGGATTGTCTTCGAGTTTATTAATTTAGTTATTTTGTTAGTTTTATTTTAACTTGACTTACATATGTTGGGCAGTATTTCCTGAACTAAAACAAGGTGCTGTGTTCTGTGTGCCTGGATATATCAAAGGATATTGGAGGATAATAAAAATCAAAATGCATCATACATTGATAGTAGTAAATGGATACCCAGACTTCACAATGCTTTTGTCTAAAAATCAAATAAATTAGTTTTACTTGGAGAATTTCAGCTTAAGTGTTGTTAGCCGTTTACTCAAAAATTAGTTTTAAATTAATTATAATCCTTTGCACTTCTATAGCTGCTTCTCTTGAGAATCTCAGTAGTGTTCTACAAACATTAATTAAGCCTAATAGTACTCCTGAGAAGTGGTTAAGTGATAGATATTCTTCACCCACCATGATATAAGCAACCTCTAGAATAAAATGCAAAAACTTTAAACAGCACTACTACACAGGAGTTTAGAGCCTGAAGTATCCCTGTCAGGCAAAACTGTGGGGAAGATTTAGCTACATGGGATACAATTGCTTGGCCTGGTCATGATTCGAAGGTGAATAAAAGTGCAAATAATAAAGAACTCTTCACTAGAGATCTCTAGCAAAGGAAAGTGGTTTTCTATGGCCCCACAGAATCATGTGGTGTGGCTTTGGTGATGAATTGAATACTGATTCAGAGGAAAAGTGCTATTTGCAGAAATCACCCCCAGATGGGCCAAAGAGCAGGCGTCCACATGGAACCTTTAAGGCTGATGCATGAACAGCAGGGATAGCAGTTAAGTCCTCTTACCCCTGAGGGAACAGGAGCTGCTGAAAATAGCAACAAACCAGCAGTATCAGTGTGTACATTTAGAGCCGCAGACTGTTATTTTTGCTGGCAAATCTGCATGCACAATTTCCTTCCTGATATTACTCCACAAAGAGCAGCTTTTGTTATCTGGCATTACTGATGACAGCAATACTTGAACCAGGTTAGTGCTGGCACAGACAGCAAGCTGGCTTTGATAGATGCATTAGGATTTGGGCCGTCCTCAAGCAACCCTTCTGCTGCCCGCTGCTCACAAAATGGGCTGCAAATATTTGTCTGGGAGCTCCCAGTATCCAGAAATGTGCTCCAGCTGTACACAGTGATTGCCCACTAACAACAAGACAAGAGGTATGGATGGCATTGCCTGCTTGACACCCCAACCCGCAGCAACACAGCCAAGCACACTTCACTGTTTTCTCCCTGACTAACTGCAAAGGCCATCCCTGCCTCTCTTACCGTTCCAAAGCCGATAGCTGCTGCCATGCTGCATGCCTTGGGAATAATTTTAGCAGTTGCCGAGGGAAACTTTACGATGTGCACTCTGAGTCCTCAGATGCACACTCTGAAATTTTGAGGAAGCAAATCGGTGCTGGAAAGGGAAATGATAATGAGTTCGCATCAGATTGTTATTTATAGAAATTATTTGGAAGCAGCTGGATCTCCTCCTTGGGTACATTTTCTTTCCTTTTTGTTTCCAGTATTTCTGTGCTTTTGGGACCACAAACTCTCCCATAAATATTGGCAACACATGTTGCTGAGAAACTCTCTCTACCTGCTGGAGAAAAAAATCTCCTCATTTTATCCAAGTGGAATGCCTAGATCCTGCAACTAGACAATTAGACTTTATCTTTACACATATACAGTAACATTCTCTATTTGCATTTGTGAATTGTAATTCATGACACACATGATTCCAGTGCTTCTGCTGAGCTCAGTGGCCTTTGGATCAGGGCCTGTATTTGCTTCATTTCCCCATACTTTTAGCTGCTGCAGAAATTGCTTTACCTAGAGAAAAGTCTGAAAAATATATTTTTTAATATTCATATATGATATTCTATTTCCTGTTTTATAATGTATAGTCAGTAGTTTCTCTGGAGTGCAAAAAGCTTTTCAGAGATACTATACTTGAATCAGTAAAAGGAAGAGTGACTGCACTATTGTACTGCTGCACCATAATATTTACATGCTTTATTATTTCATAATCTGTCCTAGAATTTAATCATTCCAAGCTGAGACAGTCTCTTTATGTCAAAAGGGGTAAATCCCAGATTTACAAATATGCACATATGAAAAAACCCATGAAGATGTTGCTTCATTTCCAGTGTGATTCCAGCTTGCCAAAGGCTCCATTTCATTGCACAACCCTCTGGATGCAGATCCATTACTGCACCATAAAGTGGGTTACTGGACATGGTAAGGCAATTCATCTTCTGAAATGCAGAGTCTTGTTTTGCCAGTTATGGAGTTTATAATTATCCATTATCATTATCTCCATAGTTATTTTTACCAAGGTTACAGATAGGTCTATTTGAAAGGTTCATCCTTGCCCTGTAGAGGTAAATGAGCAGTGCACATGGCACAGCCAAGCAAGTTCAAAAGGCATAAAACTGATGAGAAAGTGAACAGATTAAGTCCCAAATTGCACATTTAAGAAACTGAACTAAAATTGTTTTGCTTATGGAAGCCAGTCTCTGCCAGGAAAAACTGGGAATAGTGATAGCTGCAATTTTTTTTAAAGCATTTCTGAAGGCCCATGAATTATAAATCATCAAACTCAGCCCTGGGACAAAGTCTCTTAAAATCATGTCCTGGGACAGCAGAGTTCTCCATTCTATTCATGGCTCTGTCACTGACCATCTGCCACTTGTCCTCTCCCTTGCTTAAGTTTACCCATGTGTAAAATGCACTTAAAATAAGCTAAACCAGACTTTGAAAATTACTTCAGTGCCACAAGCTAGAAATTTGGGGTTGTAACATGGAAAAAAATCATTTTGTGGTTGCTGGTCCGTAGAAAGCCTGCGTGTCTCTCTGGCTGCACTACGGGGGAGGCTAAATCTGGCTGCCAGGGCTCCACCCTGCACTTGAGAGGCAGCAGAATCCCACATGAAGCGTGCTTGGTGCCTGCCCACCTGCACTACATGCAGTTGTTAACTTGGGTAATTAGCTTACTATGCACAACAAGAATCTGATCCTACACTGACTGGAATTAATAAGTAGACTTCAGTGACTTAATGACCTTGGGTCTTCATGTGCAAGTAGAGATCCTTGCTTAGAGATCCTTGCTTAGAGATCCCGAAAATCCCTGGGAAGGGAAAGGCTTTGTCTGACTGACACATAGACACATCTCTGTGCAATGAGCCTGGCAGGAGCTGGGCACACAGTAAATCTGTCTCTGTCTGTACAGTAGCACTATTCACTGATGCTGCTCTTTATTCACAAATAAATACAGAACTACAGTCACAATTTTTCATAGGCCCTTTTGCACGTGGCTTTAGAAGAGCCATAAAGTGGAAAATTGATGACAAGCTACGCAGGAAAGGTTCACAGTGAGATTTGTTAGGGAAGGTGACTTGATAGAGGTGGTGACAAGCTAATAATGAAATGGAACATTGCAATTAAATGTGCTGGTGGGGAAGAAAGTGTGCCACAGCCAAGAGCATGAGCAGCAGGTAGGTCAGGGAGAGAATGCAGCAGAGGTTTGATGGAACAGGGTGGGAAGGAGGGGGAGATGTAAGAACAAGAAAGACAGGACAGAGATAAGCACTGCTAGCTGTGATAGCAGTGTGGGGCAGAAACTACTTTGGTGTTTGTATCAGGCCTTGAAGAGAGAGAACCCGGTCCCTGACCGCAATTTGTTGACGTTGACACAATGTGTAATTAAATGCAGATAGTCCTAGAAGGACAGAAATGGGGGAGGGAAACAAATTAACAGCAAAACAAAGACATCTATACAACATTTTACTTATAAAAGGACTGAAAAGTATGAAAACTGCCAAAGAATATTTAAGAATTCTGGTTCTCTAAAATGAGTTTCCATTAGAAATAGTCCAGAATATTTTAATGGTTATGAACTTAAACCCTGCAAAATGAGCCATTCATACATCAGTGCAGGGATTTTGCTCAGTATACAGGCAGCTGTAACAATACTCTTAGGAGTAGGAACAGACCCATTAATCTTGGATGTTAACACTGAAGCCCAAAATTTATGCCTACCTGAAAAATGAGCAAGGGCAGAGAGCACAGAACAGTTTGCATATCAAAAATTACTAACACTAGTCAGAAGATGGAGTTCAGTATTGCTAGTTATTTGAAAAGCATTTCCAGGATTAAAATATATCGGAAATTGATTTAGAAAAGTCTCTACCAGCACACCAAATAATTTAAGGACACGCTACTGAACGCAGAGCATCTTGCTGTAGTGCAGGGTGACATTCTAGGTTCTTGGTCTCTCACTTACCCCACTGTGTACTGTCGGGAGAGACAAATTCTTTATGGGTGTGGCTAGAAATGCATTTCAGGTAGAAACACAAGGAATGGGCAACGTTCTCGTAGTCCCTGACACATTCCTTACTCGATTTGCTGCCTGTTGAGAAAAAAACCAAGACAGACTCAGCTCCCAAATATCAACCCTGGCAGCACAGACCTGTGCCTGCATGTGCAGGCTTGCACATGGGTGCTCCTGCCCAGGTAGACACAGACTTGTGTCAGCCACCACATTTCCTACGTGGGGAGGTATGAGCAGCAGCATTTCTGCTATAAACAATTTAATTAATAAAGGCATGCGGGGGAAACGAGTGTTATTTTATACTTTTTTGCTTTTATATTCTCCTATTTGGTCCGATTTTCAGAGGACTGAGGTAAACCTAGAGTAGGTCTGAACATATCTGAGTAATTACAGTTCAGTTTTGGTAAATTCACAGTATTTACAAATTCAGAACTTCGTATGAATTTTAAGGCTTTTATAACAAGCCACATCTAAACCCTAAAGCCAAACATCTAGAACTGAGGTAAGCCTGAATTAAAACTCAAAATTGTATGGTTGGAACCTACCCCTAAACAGCACTTTGGTATAAAATTTGGAAAATCAAGGTTCCAGTGGTCAAGGTGCCAGAAGAGTAGTATTTATTTCTGTGTGGGTACAGGCAGGACTCGTTCTGTTGCGCTCAGCAACATCTTGACACGCTGCACTAATCTTAGCTGCACGCTCTTAAAAGATTATTTTTGTCTCGGGTTCTTTTTCTAGTCTTTGATGCAACAGCCTGCTGCGGGTTACATCAAGCCTGCAGAAAATCCCTCGGTTTTCTCATCCCTTGTTTTCCAGACAGCCGGCACCTCCTCCGGGTCCAGGCGACGGGCGCCGCAGGTGAGCCAAATCCCGGCCTATTTGGGCCGGAGATTAATTTCTGTTTAAATTAAAGATGCTGTATGGGTTAAAAGGCTGAGGTGGGGGGACGCACAGTCGAGCCCATGGTCTGTGCGCTGTGTTTTAGGCGCTTTCTCTTAGGGCGCCCCGCTCCCCCTTCACGGCTCGGAGCTGCCGGCGCCGCGTTCCGTGAGGGGGAAGGCGGGAGCGCAGGGGCCGCGTTCCGTGAGGGGGAAGGCGGGAGTGGCGGAACCGCGGTGCGAGGGGGAGCGCTCTGAAGGGAACCGGTGGGCGGCGGGCCACAGCTGCCTCCCCCTCAG
>VWZP01004535.1:972857-1192717 GCA_013396995.1 Dicaeum eximium | reverse complement strand
AGGCGATGCCGCGGGTCGGGCGCTGCCGCGTTCCGGGGCTGGCGGGGGAGGGGCGCGGGGCTGTCAGCGGGGGCGGGGAGGCCGGCGCTGGCGGGCCGGGGGATGAGGTGGCGCGGGGACGGCGGTAACTTTCCGCTGGGCCGCGGTGGGAGGGGGAAAACTTTCTCCTTTCTCCTTGCACCCGTCGGCTCGAGGCTCCCGCCAGCCCCGACCGGGCCCGAGGGGCTCCCCGGGCCGCGGGGCCGGCCGAGCTCTCGCCGCCGACCTGCCATGTTGTACGGGCTGCACGCCGGCGGGCCGGGGTGTGTGCGTGTCCCCGAATCCGCGTGTGTGCTGCGTTCCCCCAAATCCCCGCGTGTGTGCGTTCCCCAGATCTCTGTGTATGTGTGTGCGTTCCCCACATCCCTGTATTCGTGTTCCCGAATCCGCGCGTGTGTGTGTGCGGTCCCCAAATCCCTGCGTGTGCCCTGCCTGGATCCGCGTCTGTGCGTGCCCCAAACCCACGTGCGGATTTTCCGCGCAGCACCGCTGCGTCAGCCGGAATTGCCCACTGGTGTTCAGCCCCACGGTGTTTCTGTCCCGACTTTCCCTTCGGCAGCCCGCGTTACCCTATACCTGGATTAATGCGACGCGCTGGACACGGCTGTAGAAATTAGCCCTGGCATTTTTATCGTCGTTCTGTCATGAGGTCTGCGTGTAGCACAAGTTGCTGGCCAGGGGATGATGGTATTCAATAACTTCCCAGTGATGGTTGTTATTCCGAAGTTATTTCAAACAGGCTGCGTTTAAAAATGTGCCGCTTCTACTTTGCTAAAAATGAGATCTTGACTTTCTGCCTAGTTCTGAAACTTCATTTTTTTTGAATTAACTGAGTGGAAGTATGGTGTTCTGGACAGCTTTTTACTTCATTTCACAATTTTTTCTGGAACTGTTGCTCAACTAGAGGTTTCCGTAAAAAGTGTTACATTACAGTACATAATATTTCACTTTTTGAATGATTAAACACAAATATGTTATCTTGGCAAGTGTCTGGTGGTTTAGGGATACTAATTGAGTTAGTCTAGCCAAGGAAGGTCGAGGGGGAGTAAATGGATTATTTCTGGTTTGTGTGTCTAGCATGCAAGTCCTACTTTGTAAGAGTCTCTTGCTTTTCTCGTCTTTTTGAAAAAAGTAATATATTTAGAGTACTGGAGAAACTTCATCTAGCTTTTAGAGTCTTGAGTCTGTAAGTTTATTTAAAGTGAGCATTAATGTGAAACTCTGGTAAAGGGAGCTGTTTTTTAGGGGCTATCGTGACTTGGCATTGAAACAGTTTAATTATCAAAAATAGAGCATTAGCGTTTCTGTGGTTAGCTTGAGGAAGGGGAAAATTGCATGGAGCCTTAAAGACAGAACAAAAAAGATTAAGCTTCTCTACAGCCTTAAGAGGTTCTGTGATGTACATGTTTTACTTCTGGAAATGTTGGGCTCCAGCTGGATGAGTACTTTCCTCAAGTTTGAGTAGCTTCTGCTCTTTTGGAACAGGCTTTACCAAATGGCCTCTTCTAAAAAGTGAATTTATTAGGAAGCAGCACAAAATATAAGATCTGCTTCTGCAAGCAGTGAGACAAAAAGCACCAGGACTATTTTCTTTAGACAGGGACTTGCTTAAAAATGTTTTCCCAGTATTTGAGATTTTCATACCTCTGAGTATTCATATTTTTTGTAGCCATGTGGTTGCAGGTATGTGTTTCTGGTGAGCAGCTTGTTTGATATGCCATAACCCCAGTATGGTGCTTAATGGAATTACTATATATATTAATGGCAATATTAGCAGTTATCTAGGTAATACAGCTGGAGTTAATTATTAGTTAGAAAAAGCACAAATATTGACATAGCCTGGCACACACTATAGGGCTCAGGTGAGCGCAGCTGATGCAGGTCAAGTCTTAGAAACAATGTCAATAACTTGCTTCTATTTCAAATATGTGCTTGAAAGGGAAAGTAGAAAGAGAGTAAAGCCAACTGGTCCCTAAAGGGAGTGAGGTTGTAGCTAATACAGCTGTTCTGTGTGACTCTTAAAGAAGAATTGTGGGCACCACCACTGCCAGAAGCCAGTCTGTCAGTTTTTAATCTGCAGGATTTTGCATTGAGGGTTTACTAATTTCTAGGTTAATTCCTGCTGTAGTGTATGATAGCTGGAGAAAGCTGTCTTGTGACTCTTCGGAGAGGAAGACAATTCCTAGACCAAGCTGGATGATAATGGGATTTGGTAACCTTGAGGTTTTAATATGGAAACAAGAAATTTGCAGCGTCACTTAAATATTCAACATCCTTTTTTATTTCCATCATGCTCCCTAGCAGCTGAGTTGCTGTTAGTTTTGCAAGTCATAGTAGGCTGAAATGCTTTTTATAACAGTGGCTGCAGAAACATTTGTGCTTCCTGGCCAAACACAGGCAAGTTGGAATGGGAATAGTACAATAGGTACTTAGTCAAAAGCTTTCTCAATCTTAAATTTACCTCCTGAAATGAAGACTTGCAGGAAGCCTTCTTTCCGTTTTTTGTCATTTCCTCAACTTTGACCCGAGTCCTTAAATATGGTGTTGACATGACCAGAAATTTGGAGGCCAAATGTTGCCCAGTTTATGTTGGATTAAAAATAAAAAGTCAATATAGCCTCATAATGTTGTTCAAATGTATGTCTGGGGTATTGGTCATTTCCAGCTATGTTGCTGTGTAAAGGTAAAGGTTTCGATACACGTGTTGCTGTAAAACTGAGGTATTTTTTCTGAAGTTTCCTGGAAGGAAGTGTAATACTTAATAATACTAATAAAGAAAGAACAAAAAAAACCCCCACCAAAATAATTCTGTACAGGTACCTTAACAAAGCATGATGCAATTGTATTTCCAGTATGTTTATCTTGCTTGTTACAGTATTTTAATCAGGCTTCTCTGGGGTGTATTCAAGTTTCAAACTTTTGTTAAGCTGACTCATAAAAAGCCCCAAATCCAAATTGGACTGCTCCTTCCCCACTTTGCAATCCCCCTCCAAAACCAAACCTGTAAAGAGGTAGGACCTTTGAAGAAGGTTTAGGTTGAGCTTGCCCTTGTGCAAGGGTGCAGGTGTGGTGTGGTGGGCTGAGGTTACCTGTCCCTTGTCCTTCTGCTGTAGCTTCACTGTGTGGTGACAAGAGCCCAGAAAATGCCCTTGGTCTCTTCACTTATATATCAATTCTGTATGTAAATAATATCTGCTACTGCAGATACAAATCATGATATCATTTTTTGCCATACTAAGAGCAGCAAATCCTGTGGAAGCTGAAGCCAGCTATGCATTATTTTAATTGATGGCAGCCAGCAGGTAGGGGATGGATATGTGTAAGCTGTGAATGCATCAGCACTGTTCAACTATTGTTAAAAATCAGCTGTTTCTAGCACTGGTACTGACCAATTAATTACTTGAAGTGAATGAGGTTCTTTGCTATCTGGCATAATAATCCTTGGCTGTTTTCTGCTGTCCTTCAGTTCAGGTTTAGTCTGTGCCTGGTCTGAAAGTTTGGTCTGTGGCTGCTCTGCAAATAGGCTGCTGATGCTTATTAAGTGCTCCCACAGACTCCAGAGTCAAAATTAAACTGATGCCCAGAGGTTTGATCTATAACACTCATTTCAGTAGCTGTGTGTGATGCAGAACTAGTCACTGGTAGTTCCCTAAAGAGCTCAGAAACAGTACCAGGAGGAAATTGAGAAGTGGAAATGAAAGACTTCAGAAAGTGTTGGCTGGCCTGACTATTTTAAATGGTGCATTTTTACCTTTTTAGTATATTAGATGTAAGATATATTGCATTAGCTAATATATATATATGAAAATGTACATGTGTCTAATGGATATATTAGGTAATGGTTAATGTAGAGGCTGAAATAGAGTGAACTAATAATGGGAGGGGAGTGAAAGGAGGAGGAACTGTGGTCTAAAAATGGGATGAGAAGAATAAGGAGTGTGTTAGAAGTTAGCCAGTTATATCTTCTCTGTTTAATATTTACTGTAAATCTGGACTTTTAAAATCTGGGTCAGGAAAAGCAATGCTAATTAATGAAATTATTTCATTAGTTTGGCCATCTGAAATGAAAGTGAACAGGCAGTAAGTGTGATGTGTAAGTACATGTACGTAAATAAAGAAGTCCCAAGAGATTGCCCCCACCTTGTGTGCAAGCTTTATGCAAACACAGAGAAGGGTTTTGTGAGCTGGACTCTTGAGTTTTGGTTTTGACCTGAGCTTCAGAAGAAACCTGTGGACCTAAGGAATTACTCTCAAAATTCCTAACCCTTCAAGATGAGGGTCAGCAGTAGTTACCTTGACACATCATTGCTCTTCAGCTAATTTATGGGGATTTTTAGGAGGAGACCCTAATGATGTTTTCTACTGCTTTGCTGGCTGGGAAGCTGTCCCAGCAATATGTGGTAGTTGATTGATGTATTTGTAGCTGGGCTGGTAGTGGTACTTGCACACTTATTTTTCTGTGGAAGAGATGCTGAACATTTTGGTGAGTAGATGCAGAGATTTGCTGGATGAGAGAGGTATTAGTGAGTGTTATCCCTCCATTAAACCTTTGCAGTGAGGTGTAGCTGATCTGCAGGCAGCAGTTACACCTCTGCAGCTGCAGTCTGTGCATGGCTGACCCTGCCTATAATTTGCAGTGGGGTTGGGTCCTGTTTTCTCATGTTATGGAACATTTTTGCTGGCTGAAGGAAAAAAAAAATCATATAAAACATCCTAAGTCTCAAACTGTGTTTTTAACTTTAGCAAAAAGTGTTAGAAACAATCCCCACCTGTCTTTTCTTCTATCACACCATGAATTCAAAGTTTAATTTGGGTAGAGAATGGTTTCAAAACAAAACTGAGGTTGGCATGTGTGTCTAAATGTGGCAGGGTGAAAGCAGGTCACTTCTGTCATTCTTGGTTGGTGCACTTCGAAATTTTCAGTGACAGATTTTGGGTTTCAAGCTCAATATTGGAAGATTTTCTATTTTCATTTGCCTTTATCTACTGTGCCAAGAAAAATAGAACATTCTGTTTGGGGGACTTCTCCTTTTAAAAAGTTGTTGTATAGTAAATAGTTCTACGAAAACATGAACAAGCCGCTCTCCTGAACTGTGCTTTGGATGAAGTAATATTTACATTTTACAGTGCTTATTTTGGCTTTCCTCCCCCTGATTTTCTACAATTTGTTTTCTGCATCCCTCCCTACAAAAACAGTTGTATTTCAGAAATCCTTTCGGTTCTTTGGTGGTGCCTTTTGGCCATAAATACTGTAATCTAGAAAGAAAAGTGGGAGTTCTCAAATTGGCCCTACTGAGATTTGTCTCTGTCATTAATCTTGTGGGATACTGGAACATCCCTTTCCTGAATTTTTGTAGGCAGGGTTGAATTTCATGGGATTTTGCTGGAACAACTGGCATGACCACCAAAGCAGCCTGTGCCTTGTTAGGCCCTCTTAGTAAATGCTTTTATTTTATTGAGACTACAAACAGCACTGAAAAACAAACAAATAGAACACTTGGTGAGTGAGGAAGAAATGTGTAGAGGATGTGGGGTATGCCAGATCTTGCTCTCAGGGTGAAGTCTATTCCTTCCTGCCTTCTCTCTGCCACTTATTCTGCTTCCTCCTGTGAGCTTTGATGCTGTGGATGACCAGTTCCTGCTTTGCTGTACTCATCCTGCTGAATCTAGATTCGCCTCTGAATTTAGGCCTAAGATTTTTTCTTCCTCAGCACTGCTGAACAAGTCTGCTTGTCCCTCAGTTCTTGGCTATATTCCTATTTTCTTCTCCCAAATTCATGGTCTTTTGTCCCTGTGCTTTTATCCACCACTTTGCTGTTTCCCAGCACCTCTTAGAGATCCTTTGTTGCCGAGTCTTCCGAGCTCTCTTGATTATCTCCTCAGCTGTTTTGATCAGAGATGTAAACCATGACTTGGTACAGATCATTGTGAATGGGCCTGCAAAAAGCTTGGTAGCATTTCCAGTCCAGTGATGCAGGGCAGAAAAATCTTAGGTTTTCTCTTGGGTTATTGTTGATTTTCATCTTTTTTAATAAAAATTGATGCAGCGTCAAAGGGAGCTTAGTGGAGGCTGCTGGCTTCCTGTGAATTATTGTGCTGTCTAAAATCACTGAGTGCAGATGTGTGCAGTACGGTCTAAAAAGTAATGCCATTTATCATTTCAGCCCTGCTTTCTCTGTTGCTGTTGTTTTTGTAACTGTGGTAGGAAATGGGAAGAAGAAGTACAGGCAATGTCCTACTAAAAATGAAAATGCTGTGAGAAGTTCTGTTTGTGTAATGATGTAAGTCCTTTGCATTCTTGTTTCTTGAAGAAGTAGGTCCTTTACTTGATGCGTAGAGGACGAGAAACTAGTTGTAAATAAGTTCTGCAAGTAATATAGAGCTGCAAGTACACTGGCAGCAGTTCTGGCTGTGCTCCTTGTGATGCCTAAATCGATATTTTTTGCTTTCATTTAAGTCTTCTCACTGGTTTTTCAGAGAGCTGACTAGAAAACAAGTTTTTTGAAGTGTCTATGGAGAAATTAATCATGTGTTAATGCTGCCTAATTCTTGGACTTTTTTCAGCTGTGCTTGAGGTCTGCAGGTGATCCCAAAATTTATCCTTACTGGCATTCCTGGAAGCTTGATATTAACGGTTGTGTAGTTGGAGAAAATTATGTTGTGCTACTGCTGCATTCTCTCTTTGTAGTCTTGTGTGTAAATGTTCAAAGTCAGATACTGGAAAGAACCTGGCTGTAACTGGTGCAGGTCCATGGTGCTGTGTGGGTTTGAGGGATCACTGGGGCTGGATTCACTCTCTGGGCTGTCAGAGTAATCAGCTAACAGTGCTGATTGCTCCTGTGAGATGTCAAAGAAGTGGCCTTGTAGACTGGTGTTATGAACAGAACCTTGAACTTCGTCATCCCAAAAATACAATTCTGATCATCTAATTCCCCAGATTTTTCTGCTTCGGGAATGGAAGCAAATCTTTCATGGTTTGCATCAACTCTCCTGAGATGTATTTCTTCCCAGCCTCTCTTATGTTACACTTTGTTTGCTGCAGTCTTCTCACAGTAATCTTCTGAGAGTGTTCTACAAGACTTGGAGAGTAGAAGCTTCCTTTAAACAAAGTTCACTTTTGACTACAGTTTTGCTGATGCTAATGAGTTGTCCTGGCAGCCCAGAGTCTGTGTCTGCAGTGAGGTGCTATCCTCAGTCCTGTGGTACAAAACTGCTGCTTCAAAATGCTTCAGTGTAGCACAGACTCCTGGGCTTGCAAGTTCCTCAGTGTAAAACACAAGCTCAAGCTGTCTGTGGTGATACCAATGTTTAAAAGTGGCCATGCTGGTGTTCACCACATTGGAAGAAAAAATTACGAGTTGTGGCAGTAAAGGGCAAGAAGGCTGCATCACCCACTGCAAGAGGAATTGGCGTAAGGTGAATGGATGAAAGATGCTGATTGTAAAGTAAGAAGGGTCTGCTTAATTATCCAAATCTTGCAAAGAAAAATGGTTTTAAGTAGATTTGAAAGGTTCTTGGGCTGAGAGAGCACTTTGATAGCTGGCTAACACCTAGGAATGGACACAAGGTATTGATCGTCAGAAAATAATGGAAGAGGTGAGGTAATTTGAAGTTGCTGGCTCATCTCTTCTTTATTTTGGTTTAAAGCATTCAGTGTTGTTTGCATTCTTAAAATATCAACTCAGCATAAAACTTGATATTTTGTTTCTTAGCTTTAAAGTCTGGTTTTATTTACTTTTTAGTGAAGTGATATGTAACCTTATCTTAGCAAGGAGTCCTCCAGCAACCCACAGTGTTCATTTCATGTGACTGGTGCAGTGGAGTGTGCAGAAAGTAAGTTTCAACAAATGCATTCATTGTTTGATTCTTATTTTTACTGTTTCTATAGGGAATGAACCTTTAACAAGAAGTCTGTGTTAAAGCCTGGCTGACAGCAAGAGAGGAAAAGTGTAGAAGCAATGCCCTGATGAAAAGGTAGGGAACACATTGGTACAGTGGGCAAAAGGCTTGTGTTCTGCCTTGGGAATGCCTGTGAAATTAGAGGGATTCTGCTTTGTACCCAGGGTTGTTTGCTTGCTGTGAAGAAAGTGTTGAGGGGGAAAAGGCTTGTCTGAGAATTTTGCAGGCAATTTTGGCAGTAAAGAGATGGGGTGGAGTTTTTTCCTTGTGTAACTGCTGTTACTCCCATGTCTTGAGACTGTTGAACTCCCATGTGATTTGTGTGGTATTATGTCTGAGAAGTGGTTCTGAGTAGCCAGAGCAGGACTGCCTGATCCAGTTAACTTCACTTTGCTCTTGCATGCCCAGCTGACACATCTCTGTGGGTTGGTTACTTCAACAGGCTAATGTAGCAATACACAGATGGGATGAGATGCTGGAGGCTGTTAGAACTTTACTGGCAATTTTTAATAATTAGCCTCTGATTTGTCTCTGTTTATCTGCTCTTCATGTTCCTTCAAAGGAAGTAAGTTCTTGGAATGTTATTGTATGATGAATATTTAAAAAAAATAAATCACCAGCTTTGAACTCTTCTAAAAAAGGTTGCCCTGCACTGGTTTCGGGCTACTCTAGGAGACATTCATTGCTTGTTTACACATGGAACATCTTTGGAGTCAGGCTTACAAAGTGAAATATCACCTGGTTTAGACAGTAAGTGGATCTAATAAGGAACTCAAATTAATAAGCAATTTAATATTCTCAAAGAAAAATGCAGGAAGAAATGAGAATGATTACAAGGCAATTGTTGTATTTGTGTACCAGAGATGGACTAGCAGAAACTCTTTTAATGGACTCAGATGGCCCTTACTGCTGTCTGGGAAAGTTGGCTCCTGGAAAGAAACTGGCTGGAGCAATTCTTCTGGTCTGCAGCCACTTCCAAGTTATCTCTGCAAAATTCTGTGGGTAGGAGCAGGTTGTGGGGATTAGATCAGTATTTTTTTTTTTCCTTGCAAATGTTGTAGTGCATCTCTAGTAAACTGTGCTTTGTGAAGCATCATGCCTGTTCCTGCTGCACAGATGGAATATATGGCTCATCCACATCAGTTCTGGTCACGTGGTGAGGAAAAGCTGATGTGTGCTTTCCTCTTATAGTATTTGAATGAGGAATGTGATCTGTTCAAAAAGCTTGGACACTGAATGAATTACAATAGTGGTGACGAGCAGCAAAAACCTTTAATTAGTATTTCCTAAATGTTTATGAAAAAATAGGATGCCTGAAAATTACATTGAATAAACAGTGAAAGTGTGTTTACCCTTTGTCTTTCAGCAAAGTAATCAAGCTAATAGTTTGTGGATCTGAGAGATTATCTGATTGTTTCTCCTGTTCCCACATTTTTAGAAATTACAAAAAGCTCTCTCATCTATGTAGTCATGATCTAGCATGTGTGTGTTTAATAATTTTTACATGTGACTTTGTTGTTTGCAGGGATATTTTGATTCCTTATGGTGTTTAATTTATAGTTGTATTAATTCTATGAAGTCCATTAAAAATCATTATTGTGAGGTGGCTCAAAGACCATATATTACACTTATTTCTGGGGACTTTGGTAAGAGTTTATGGTTGTGATCCCTTGGCATTGCCTTCAAAGTGCAGCCTTTTGTCCCCAGGTTACTGAAGTGTAGAGAACCAGTGGAAGCTTCTCAGTTGGAAGTGTGGCACTCCCAGTGTTGAATTTCATCTAGAACTAGCTGCCTCGAGCAACCCTCTTGTGCAGTGTGACTTTTCTGCTGTGTTTTTCATGTTTGCTTGGTTTGGGGTTGGTTTTGCCCTCAGAGATGAGTTGCAGTATGGTGAGATGTTGTAGGGAGACTAGTCAGGGTAAAAAAGATGACAGTATGGAAGTTGTAGGGAAAAGTCTGCTACTCCCTGGATGGAACATGAGCAGCATTCCTAACCTCCCACACAACACAATCCAAGGGGTGGAGAGGAGACCCCAGCCAGGCTGTGTTGAAACCCTTGCAGAGGAGGGGACTCGGGGACTTTACAGCTGATAGAGCCACCCAGCAGCTGAAAAGCAGGGGAGATGAGGAAAGAGATCCTGCTGTGGAGAAATCTCTCCTTGGACTGATGCCTGTCCCGATCCCAGGGTTATCTCAGGTGCTATCCTAGGATTCACATTCCCAAGGGACAACCACTACTCACTGAGTAAG
Organism: Dicaeum eximium; assembly: GCA_013396995.1. Classification (NCBI taxonomy): domain Eukaryota; kingdom Metazoa; phylum Chordata; class Aves; order Passeriformes; family Dicaeidae; genus Dicaeum; species Dicaeum eximium. The sequence goes on along the minus strand of VWZP01004535.1, from coordinate 1,182,529 downwards.
ATATGAGTAAAGTCACTGTGGAATGGCTTCATGGTAGGAGCTTCTACAGAAATTCTTCATCAGTTTATGTGAAATGCTCTTCACAGAATGATTATTTGCCACTGACTTAGCTCACAATTTATACCTTATTTTTGGGGTCTATTAACATAAAATTTGCGTAGTTCTGATCTGCTCTGATGTTGAAAATTTGAGTATCACAGTAGCTCTAGTAAAGTCTGTCAACCTTAGGACTAAAATACCACTGAAGTTTATCTTTTTTATCCCATTTTTGGCTGTAAGCCTTTGTATCAAAAGACAAAAATCACAAAACCCTTGTAGAATCCCTGAATGGTTTGGGTGGGCAGGGACCTTAAATATCATCTCATTCCACCCCTGCTATGGGCAGGGACACCTTCCACTATCCCAGGGTGCTCCAAGCCCTGCCCAACCTGGCCTTGGGCACTTGCAGGGGTGGGGTAAATATGAAGGGATAATACATCATCAGCCAGGCCTTTTTTCCCTCTCTTCTGTAAAATCTGCATTAAATTATGAAAGCCTTGCTGACTTGTGTATTATGTGCTATAACCTTAGGAAGCAAATTTATGTGATAGCAGGTGTTTGTATGTAGGGGATTCTAATTTTAACTGCCTCTACATGAGGAGAGCTTGTCCCAGTTTTTCTTGAAAGTGCTTTTGGGAATAAATGAATGTTTGAATTTAAGACTTTTGGTATAGACTTCATATAGAATAATGGTTAGGTTTAAGTAGTGTAAAGGTATGATTCTTCAATATTATATATATATATGTATACACACACACATCATTCTGTTTATTTGTAATGCTGTCTTGGCTGATTAAACTGGAGTAGTGCTGTTAACACACTGGATTTATAAGTCTTGTTTGCAGTTTGAACAGCCATCATTTGTATAATTTTTGATTAGTAAAGTGTTTAGTAATCAAAAATTATACCTCATTTCATCCTAAAAGGCATCATGAATCACTCCAGAAATCAGTGTATTTCTGTGAAATTATGCTGGTGAGAAAAGGAAAAAAGCTCAATGTTGCAATAGCTATAATGTAGTTTCACAGAGAATTGTTAATGGAACAAAATACTTAGAACTTCAGTCATATTAGCTGAAAGATGTCAGTGTTTGGTCTTATGCCAGAGTTTAAGGATACTTTGTTAAACATCTCTTTCTCTGCATGAGTTTGTTTCCAGCCTGCCTGAGTTTGCTGGAGCCAGATGGACAGAGATAATAGGCAGCATATGCAGAGGTTGAGTCTGTGTGTCTTTGAATATATCACTCAGGGAGGAGTTTGAATTTGTAGTTATTACTTTCATATATATGCTGAGTAACATATTCCAGATGTTTCTGAAATAACTGAATGTAGGCTGAACTAAGCTCAGTTTTGTAACTACATTCCCTCTTCAAACACAAGCTGAAGTTATTTTCAAACTGTTACTCTTTTATATATTGATGACTGCTTGCCAATAATCATGTTTGCTAAAATGTCCCATAGTGCTTATTAGCCATATAGAAAAATAAAAGTTGGATAATTTGGGGTTTCTTCTTGGCATTTTCTAGAACAATGTAAATAAGCATAAAATAAAAACCTATACTCATTTCCTTGCAACTTTAGAAGCTTCTCAAGCTAGTCCACTAAAACACAACCAACCTACAAAATAAGAGCAAGAAGAGGGAATTGCCTCTCTTGTGGATGAGGTTGGTAGGGGTGACCAGGCACAGCCTGACATTCTTCCTGCTTGAGCAAGGGCTGGTGCTGGAAATCTGAGGCCAGCTTGGAACAATTTGATTAAATGCACATTATCAAACTGGGGATTTCCAAATTACCAGTAAGAAATGTCTGAATTTATTATGTTTTAACAAAAATCTTGGTCAAATCCAAGAATCACGATAGCATGAAGTTTGATAAGGCTTAATACTTGCTACTTAGAGCAAGATAAAGCAATGGGAATAAAAGTTACATGAAAACTGAAGTCTTGTACCAAACATTCAAACTGTTTTAAATTCTGGTTGTTCAGTCTCGGAATGTCAGCAAGCTCTTGAAACTCCTGTGTGGTAACAGTTTCTCTTGTAATAAAATTTTGCACCCAAACAAAATTAATTCAACAAAAGGGAGTCTTAAATAGCTTGTCTGGTTTAAAAAGTCTGGAACTTGATGACAGTAAACTTCCTGAAGCTACTCTAGCAAGATTCCAGTGCAGATGGGTGACTTGGAAAAACATTTCTAGCCCATTTCTCAGTGTTCCATGCAAGAGCAGAAGGCGTTTTCTTTATTTGCAGGCTGTGATTTTCTGTTTTTAAAAATAACTCTAATTGTATCATTTCTGACCTGTCTTTCTTTCTTAGAAGCTGTAACACCTTGTGATGGAAGATGGAAGACAAAGGGGCCCGTGTTGCTGATTACTTTGTTGTCGCAGGACTAACGGATATCTCAAAGCCACTGGAGGAGGAGATCCACTTCAATGATGCCTGCCATAAATTGGCCAAACCAAAAGAGCCCATCACAGATGTGACAGTTCTTAATAAATCCCTGGGGGAGGAGGTTCCCCAGGGCTACAAATGCATAGATGTCACTCCCTCGGGCCTGTCTGCAGATCTCAATAACGGCAGCCTTGTGGGACCGCAGATATTCCTTTGTTATCGCCGAGGGAGGGATAAGCCTCCACTGACTGATTTGGGGTGAGTGCTTTCCCTGTTCCAGTGGGTGATTTTCCCTGTTTTATTTAACTAAGGAGCAGATAAGGCAGGTTTACGGAAATGCCATACTTTTTAAATATAAGGCAAAAATCTAAACAGGAAGATATTTGTTGACTTGAGCATACTGTAACCCAGTATGAAAGGGAAAATGCATGCTGACTGGATTGTAATGGCAAGATTAATCCTTCTCATTTTGGAGTTTTCAAAGCCATTTATAATTTTTAATGTATATGTTTGGATTTGGAGAAGATGCTTAACCTATTTAACACAGATTGGAAAGAGATAAATTATATGACATTCTTAGGATCAGGCAATGAATCTTTAATAGAAAATAGCACTATTTTGCAGTAAACAAAATGCTTAGAAGCATTATATGCAAGGAAAACCTGTATAGTTTCATCATGAAGCTTTTCTGTTAGAATACAGCTGGAGATGGTGTGACCTGAACTTGTTATAAATGTTTTGCTCAGAGATGAGACAAGAGCTGCGATTAAAACTCAAAAACATTTCAAAAATATGCCTTCTGACTTTTTTCTATCCCTGTTTAACTAGGGTTTTATATGATGGGAAAGAAAGAGTAAAGCAAGGCTGTGAAATCATTCAGAGCACCCCGTATGGGCGGCCTGCCAACATCAGTGGCAGCGCCTCGTCCCAGCGGGTGTACATCACCTACCGCAGGGCCTCTGAGAACATGACCCAGAACACCCTGGCTGTCACAGACATCTGCATCATCATCCCCAGCAAAGGAGAGACTCCTCCACACACCTTCTGCAAGGTGGACAAGAATCTAAATAATAGCATGGTAAGATTCAAAAGCTGGGCTTTGAATGCTCAAATGTCACTGATGTGACGTTTGTGGAATACTTGTGGCAGCTCTTGGAGGACCCGGTGAAAAATCTTCATAAGAGGTCTCCAAAGATAAATCAAATATTGGAAGAGTTGGAGGATTGCATTCCTTTGTTCCTGCTTGGAACAAAGTCTTTCTGGAAGCCTTAGAGCAAATGTTTGGGGTTTTTTAGTGCTGACTCCAGCATCTTTGGATTGCTCCTTTAGAACCTGTTGTTACGTGTGCGTAACTGGAGGTTTTACAGATGTGGCTGTTTCTGACACTGCTTATACTATTGTGGTGAGAATTCCATGTCCAGCAACCAGCTTCTGGTTTGTTTTCCACCTCCTCCCTTTACCTACAATGCTATTTTATAAATGTTTTTCTCCTCAGTAGTTTCACAAACTTCTTATTTAAAAAAAGTTGCATGTGAGTGATGTTGGAAGCTGTTGACTGTAAGCACATTTAAATGTTTAATATGGTTCCAAAACCTGACCTGCTAAAATACAAAGGTTTCACCGCACTTCGATTCGCAGAACTGAATATTTAGCTGTTTCCTGGTTAAATCTGCAGCCCCATGTGCTACCTTTTGCAGGGTCCTCAGAAGTCAGTGTGCTGAGGAGGATGCAGACTGCTCTGCAAGTGGGATCATGTAAAGAAGATCATGGGAATTGATTTGTGCTTGTTTTTAAATAAATGCCTGTAGGCATTAACCAATGGATTTTTCAGTTCTGCTAGTCCCCATATTGACTGGGTTATGGGAGTGCTGTCCTGTGGAAGTTGTTACACCATTCTACCTTCTATTAGAGCTCTGTGTTCCCGCTATGGGTGCTGGTTCCATGGCTTTCCTTGATGATTATTCTCATGTCCAGAAATTGAGAATTTAAATACTTAAAATTATGAACATTATTATTAGTTATATTCTATTATGTCCATTTGTTACACTATATCACTTAATCCAATAACTTTTTTTATTTTACAGTGGGGCTCAGCAGTATATTTATGTTATAAAAAGTCTGTGGCAAAAACCAACACCATATCATATAAAGCTGGTATGTAATACTGTGTAGCTTTTTTTTGTCTTCAATTCAGAATGTCCAGGCTCATTTGTAATGTAATATATTTTGTACTAAAGAATTGACACTATCTTGCCATTATACAAAAAGGAATCTGTCCCTAAAGAATTCTTTTAAAATCATGTCAGCAAAGAGGCTTTAGAACTGGGCATCATGACCATGCTGTTTTAAAATTCGTGTTTAATTGGGAAGCTCAGCTGTGTTTTGACAGGTTTCTACAAACCTGGGTGTCTCCCACCTCTGTTTGTGTTACTGGTAACTGTCTCTTAAGGACATGTGTGTGTATATGCAGAAGAAAATACCACAGAAATTATTTGATGCATTTTCATTATCACTTGCTTTAAGAAGCATTTTGAAGAATCCTGCAGACTTCCACACTGCCTCGAGCATCATTGGCACTGAGCTCTTTAAGTATTTTTGGATCGTGTTATCATCTTTATTTTATTGTTTTATTTATAAGACAGAATTAGATTCGCTATGACTGATGAAACGTGTTGGCTTTGCATTTGTTGTTGGGTTTTTTTAAACCCTGATTTTGTTTGGCATACAAGTCATAAGCATGATTCACACATAAGCTTTAATCCACTTACATCCCTTTTAGAGGCTTCTCTATGTAAACAGGAGCTCAGAATGTACTAAAAGGTGGACAGTACATTTGTAAACAAATAAAAATTTTAAAAGGCCCCACATCTGGTGGTAGCTTGCACAAAATTTTGGTTCTTGGGACAAGGGGATCCACTGTCCTTTTTGGTTACAGGTTTTTATTGCTTATTGATATTCCCCTTTCTGTTAGAAAAGTGCATGGTGATTGTGCTGTCTAACAGAGAAATCCTAAATCCTTTCATGTGGTGTCTGTTCTCAGTGTGGAGTCCCCTGGGCTGGCAGTCAGACAGGAGGGGTTGCTTCAGCCTCTGCTGTAACTGAGGACCTGTGTGCTAAAAGCCTCTGCTTCAGATCTTCATGTTTTACAGCTGTGTTTAAAATTAGTCCAAACACATTGGCCTGACAGCACAAGAGCTGAGTCCTCAGCTGAGGTGGATCACCATAATTGACCTGATTGTTAGGGTATTAAAAAACTATCTAATATCTAACATATATTTTTCTGGGAACCTTTGTTGGCCAGAATTAATTGGTGTCTTAGTTGAAAACAGTCTTTTCTCAAGTATTCACGTGACCTTTTTTAAAACTAGATTTTAAATCTTTGCTCACACTCATGATGGATGTGAACTGTTCTATAATAACAGGTGAGATGCACATAGCTTGAAAACAGGAAAAGATAAATCAGTTATGAATAGTTTCTAGAATGGAAAGTAGGATTTCAGTGTAATGCCTTAGTCAGGTGATTTCTCCTTAGGTTATGGGAGCATCTGCTCCTTCCAGCTATTCCCTGTGCTTGATTATTTACACCTTCACTCATCTTCTGAAGTTACTGTGTGCTCATATATGTATTTTCTGGCAATTGTTTTATGGAATGAGCTATTGCAAACCTATTTCTGCTGGCTGTTCTATAACTGCCTCTTTGCTCATTCTATTTATAGGTTTAATATGCAGATATCCTGAACAAGATTATGAATCATTCCCATTACCAGAATCTGTGCCTCTTTTTTGTCTCCCTATGGGTGCAACGATTGAATGTTGGCCATCTAACAGTAAATACCCTCTCCCAGTTTTTTCTACATTTGTACTAACTGGAGCTTCTGCAGAAAAGGTATTTTGAAACCTTAAAAGTTATTAATTTAATTGAAAAAATTCAGTTGTTTATCTGTTCAGGGTGATGATAATGAATGTTTTCATAGATGAGCTTGAATCTATTCTCTTGGGCTTGATTCCAAGATTGCTTTGAAGAGTGACTTGCAGTAGTTTCAGTTGATCATAAACCTGAGCTCCTCTGCTTTCCTGTTGGCCTGGGAAACTGGGGAGCTATAAAATTGGACTGCATATACATGCAAGTAATGCTGGTTTTATTGCAAGCATGGAAACGACCTTGCATGTGGATACTTGTTCTAAAAAGTAAATTGGATGTCAGGGGACATGGCTTTGAGTTGTGTATAAAGGATTCCTAAAATAGCTTTAAAGGCAATTGGAGGAGCAGTTGAATGCAGGTATACTCTTTATAATCATTATTTTTCTCTCAAATAAATTGTTTTGTAAGTTACTCTTTCTCGTATGACATGAAGTGTTTTAAATAAATAATAGACAGTCTGGATTTTCACAGCCATGAGAATATTCCAGAATGGATTGCTTCAAAAGATGATTCATGTATCTTTTCAAACAGACTTGATCCTCTGTGTGTTTGGGGTTTCTTAGGTTGCTTTGAAGATTGAGACAGAATTACTGACTTCACATCCACAATGTGTTTGCAGGTATATGGTGCTGCTATTCAGTTTTATGAACTGTATCCTGAAGAGAACCTCACAGAGAAACAAAAATCTCAGCTGGGATTAGCAGCTGCTGTCGAGGGAAAGGACACGTGCAGAACAGTGCAGACAAATAAATGCATCTGTCTGCTCTCCCACTGGCCTTTCTTTGATGCTTTCAAAAAGTTTCTTACCTTTCTGTATCGTTACTCCATTTCTGGGCCCCATGTCCTCCCCATTGAGAAGTAAGTAATTTCCAAAATTCCTAACAGTAATTTCAGTTGATAAGAGGGTTTTTTGTTCTAAACTTGCTGTAATATCCTTTTTACTTTACTCATCAAACATTAAATTTAATGGCTGCACTTTTCTCCTTTGATAAACGTAGCTTTACCTGCTGCCTGAAAAAGTCTGGATTTTTATTTGTGATTTAAGTGCCTGCAAAGGTCTCTGAAAGCTATTTTAATTAGTTTTGCACCCTTTAGCCATAGTGATTAGAAAGAGCAAGATTATAAATCCTTTCTTAATCTTGCACACATCAAGTTAGGAGAACTAAATTAGTAGATTTGCATTTTTTCAGATGCCTATTTATAGTGTAATGAGAGATGAGAAAGCAGATTGAATATTTTGCACTAGTAATTATCTTCTCTTTGTGATAAATAAACTTAATTTCTTTCTCACATGAAGGATTTTACATTATAAAATGCAGAGGAAATCCTTACATCAAGAAATGGTCAATACCTGTAGTTATGTTGCAGATTTCAAATACACTATTTACTTTCAATTTTATTACACATCAGTTTTTTTCTGTTTCAACTTAAATATTAACTTTCAGGAGACTTTGACTATGCATTAAGTATTTCTTGTGATTGTTTATCCCCTTCATTATTACAGTTCCCATCACTGAACTTGTTTGAAAATTCTGGTAGTGTAAACTTCCAATGATACATATATATTTATTTGTTTTGTTTCTAAGCTCAGGGGTTAAGTGTTTTAATTTTTGGGAATAAATAAAATAAGTAGATCTGAAAAGTACTTTATCAATTTGGATTTTATGGATTTATTCTAATTCTTTTGATTGGTAAACTGGTCAGTTTACTGTGGATAATTTAAATATAGGATTCTAAAGTAGTATCCAGCCTACATCCTTTGGCTGTTTTAATGATGATGAAAGTTTGTCTGTGCCTTACATGTACCTGAACATTTTCAGTCAGCCCAGCTGCTGCAAACAGCAGCTTTCCCTTGTTGTGTGACATGTTCCATCCTTTGGCCACCATCTTCAGCCTCTGGTAATAAAATAAAACCCACATCAATGCTTGTTTGTGGGTTTGTCTGAATTTCTTTCAAATGTAGTTGCCTGTCTCCTCATACTGGTAACATTTGTAGAAATCCTGGTGAAGTATGTTCCATAAGGTGGAGTTTAGGATGGAATACCTGTTTCTCATGGGTTTTTACCCCATGTAGCTTCTTTTAATATGAAAGTGTCTATTGTGTAGAATTACACTTCTAGAACTTGTTTAAGTTTAATCAATTCATGAAACTGAGAGCTTCGTCAAATTCTAAAGGCATTTTTCTGTATTTGTAGTATGTGAAAAACTTTAAAGCTTTTTCATCAGCAATTTTATATAATATTTTGTATTTAGAACTGAAGAAAATGGATGAGCTTAATGATTCTCCTTGATATTCAGCCATGAATATATATTTACAAGTAACCAGTTCTAGTCTGAGGTTTAATGCTATTTCAAACTCTGTCAGAAGCAGGATTTTAAAATGGGACTGTGATGTTCAAATATCAATATTTCTGCTTTACAAATGAAAAAAAAACTCCCTATAGGTTGTCAATTACACAAACAGTTTGTATTCTGAAGAGAATCTGCCCTCCCATTTTCTTGTGACCAGTAGAAAAATAGGTTTTCAAGGTCAGAATATCCCAATAGGGTTTATATGCAGGGTTTTTTGGTCTGTTTTCTGAGTAAGTATGTGCCATTTTTATATAATAATTTCTTACTGTCAAAAACTTTGTCTTGAGGGGAGGTAGTTTAAGCTTAATTTCTACTAAAGGAGAATTTTTCTTTTCCTATAGACACATTTCCCATTTTATGCATAAAGTACCTTTTCCATCCCCTCAGAGGCCAAGAATTCTAGTTCAGGTAAGTGTAATTTTTTTTTAATAACTGTGTCTAAAGTGAAGATAAAGCAGGTTAATAAATGAAAAATGTAATTTTTATGCTCAAATTATTTTTGTTCACGTTTTCTTTTTCCTAAATTCATATATGTAATGTGAGAAATCTGTAAAAAGTTCTGTTTCCAGGTTAGTTAATGGCTTCCGTGAGTTATTACAAGAAGCTGTTCAGTGAGTTTAGAACTTAATTTTTTTTCAGAGTATATGGAAATTAATGAAAATCTACTCCAAGTCAGTGTCTGGTCTGACTCTTGCAGTAGCTTTTGAACTGTTTTCTTCTTGCTACTGTATGAAGGCTGGGTGTTAAATAAATAAAACTAAAACCAGATGTGAAATGTAGATCCATGATCACCCCTCTTCCCAAAGGGCTTTGTGCTCTCAGTGAGAGCTGCAAGAGCCACACCCAGTAACAGCCCCTTTATCAAACCCTTGCTCTGTCCTCCCTGCAGGGCTGTGTGGGAGTGAAATAATTACAGGAATTGCTACCTGCTCTTGGAAATTTCAGCCCTGTCACTGTTGGTAGGAGAGAAAAATTCCTGCTCTCGAGGACTTCTGAAGTGTTATTAAATCTTTTTATTTCCTCCTAAAGAGGCAAAATAGGTAGAGAGCTGTTAAAATTTTTATTGCAGAGAAAAGAGAGCTATGTTGCAGTCATGGTATTCTACCAATTGTGGTTTTGATTAAATGGTTACAAAATGATGTTATTACTTGTATAACATAAAATATGGAGAGCCCTGTGCAGTTCTGAGCCTTAATTGTGTAGCCCATGTGGTAGTGGAGTCTTTCAGAGCAAATACAATCCTGGGTTATGTCTTTATAGCATGTACTGAATATTGAAGATCCTCTTTAGTGTATTCTAAAGGAGTGATATTTATTACTGTTTCTGAAAAGGGATTAGAGAACAGTTATACTGAAACTGTATCAGGCACTTCTGTCCCTTTTCTTACGATTTTAAAGTTCAATTCAAAACCCAGCATTTCTGCTTCTTGTTTTAGGTTGGTTTTATTTGTGCTATGAAATAGTAAACACCTATTCACATAGATTAGAGTCTATCACAGAGATTATAATTGAGTTTAGAGAAAAGCTTTTAATTTTTTTTAGTCTGCAGTTGTAGGGAATATTACCAAAGTATGTATGGGTTTATATTCTGGAATGAAGTCTAAAGATCTCAATATAAGTGATCTGAAAATTATATCTGTTATACCTTGCTTTCAAAATGTTATGTGCATTAAATTAGTACAGCTGTAGGAGCTGATAGTACAGATGGAGAAAACACTGCTTTTACAGTAGGCAGTGGTAATTGAGATCTGTGAATAAATTCTTCCTTCCAGCTGCTTTCAGGGACTTAAGTTGTGTTTGAAACAGCACTGAATAAAATCATAGGTGATTCTACCTTAGACTTTTCCTCAGAATTAGTGTGGGAAATGCCTGCATTGAAAATGGCAAGCTTTCAGGATTCCATTTCTCTCTGAAGCCTGTTAGTGGAAAATGTGGTAGTCTTTTGCTAAGCAATTAAACTTTCAAGTCTCAAAGAAATTATAGCCATTAGTAAAACACTCTGGAATGTTCCCATTTGCCCACTTCCAGCTGCCAGTGTTGATGGGTTCCTTCTGACCTGAGATCCACTGGACTCTGTCCTACATGCCCTCATTGCACAGAGGTTGCTGTGCTAATGTATCACAACCTGCAGACTTGAGCAGCATGTGGGGTAATGTTTCTCCCTCTGGGGACAGAGGGTAATAAGTGCCCCTTCTGCCTGAGGGATATGTGCCCCTTGAATAGATGCTTAATTGTGTTTGTGCTTTTGCTGAAGCACACAAGTCAGAGGACATCAGGCTGATGCTTCCTTTCAGAGGGTGGTTTATGAAGGTTTGCCTCAGGCTGGAAAAATGAGTCTTCTGAATTCTTCCACTGGACAAGCTAATGGTGCTGGTGGTCCCAAGGTGACTTACTTGACAAATCCAGCCTGTGGTGTGGCCATCCACATTTGTCAGGGAAGTGGGATGTGAGGCATGCAGGGAAACAGCATTGCAGGCTCTCCTTAATTCCCTGTGTTTGGTGGGCTCCAGGCACAGCTTTAGGTGACTGTGTGCTTCTAAGTCATCAGTCTTGTCTTCTGGCTTCTATTACCTGGTAAGCTGCAGTGGGTCTAAGGTGAAACACTCAAAGCTGAAATGTTAATAAAAATAGTCTGAACCTGCAGCTCAGCTGTACAAGTTGCTGTGGCTGAGTTACTGCTGCTTTCATACAGCAGAAAATGCAGGCAGGATTAAGGCAGCTGGTGTCTTGTTATCCTGGATTTACCATGGCTGAAAACATCAGCTGGGCTTTGATAAACTGATTTTCTATTGCTATTCTTGTACTTACCTGAGTCTTCCTATTCGTGCTGAATGTGTGAATGATTTGCTTGATGCCATGTCACAGTAAGAAAGAAATGTGATTTAATAGGAACTTCTTGCATCTTCAACTAATGCAAATTTTAAAAATTCTATCAGAGCTGAGCAGTGTCTACCAGCCAAGAGCCTTATTCTCATATGTCTTCTGAAGAAAATATGGCTTTACATTATGACCTGCCATCTCTCCACTTTATGAATTTTTAGCCCTCTCTTTACCCCTAAATCCAGAAAAAATTCCCCCCAGCTCCTGAAAGCTGTGTATGAACTATGGGTTCTCACAGCCCTTAAAGTACAGAAGGTGTCATTTTTCAGCAGTTAATATATTCAAAGTTTTGCAGCATTAGCTAGTTTAAAGTCTTCTTTATGAATATGCAATGTATTCACTTCTGGCCAAGAAAGGAAGATCATGCTTTGCCCAGTTTTTACTAAAAGATTCTGATGCATATCATTGCACAGCACTTCTTAGAGTGATACACAACTGGGGTATACAAGATTCAGCTTAATTTGAATTATTTTTAATTGTTCTTTCTTACAGTTGTGTAATTTCTAGTAAATATTTCCGAAGTTCAGAATAAAAATAATGTATTTTAAAATCTTTTCCCAGCTATCTCCACATGATAACTTAATTCTTAGCCAGCCTGTGTCATCACCACTCCCACTGAGGCAAGTAGCAGTATCTTATTGATTGTGAGATGTATTCTGATTTGTGTTATGGAAAAGATTTGCTATTTTGAGTTGCAGTTGTGTAAATTTACTCACCTTGTCTGGTGCCTTTGGAAGCTGGTGGATCTGAAGTTTATTTATGTGATTAGACCTGCACCATGACAAGGAATCACACTTAATTAACAATGAATTTGGGGGGGGGTTTAAAATAATCTTGGTGTTTCTTGAGGAAGAATATATATTATTAGATCCCCTTTCTAGGAGTTCACCCCTGGGCTCCCAAGATAGCTCAGTTTTTTGTTTTGGAAGGGAGTTGTAGGAGTTCTATTACTGTCTTGACTTGCATGTCTCAGTGCAGGAGACTGATTGAAGAAATACAAGTTGTCTCCCTGTAAATTGCTTCTCAGAAAGAAAAATTGTCATGCCTGTGTCCTGAAAATAGTCTAGACTGAGTCAAGTCTCAAGGAATCATGGTTACTGTTGGGAACTAACCATTCCTCACTGGGTAGTGAAGTGTGCCAAGCATTCTACCAAGTAATCTTCTCTAAAAGAAAGATTTGCAGATTTACATTTATTTTATTATCGAACATTTCTTTTTTTTATTGTCCCTTGTAACTCACCTGTGTGTTTATGTCCTGTAACAGTGGTGGCAAGTTTTCTACACTACTTCAGAATTTAGGACCTGAAAATGCAGTAACTCTGCTGGTGTTTGCTGTGACAGAACATAAAATCCTCATCCACTCATTGCGACCTTCTGTCCTCACGAGTGTGACAGAGGCATTGGTCTCTGTAAGTACCAGCTTTTAGTCATACACCTGTAAAAGTGCTTCTGAGGTAAAATCTAGGTTTAGTATTAGTGCTGTTAAATGTTAACTTAAAAATAAGAACTAAAATAAAGATCAGTAGAGAGAAAAAATTAGTGTTGTAGTGATATCCTTTGAAGATAGGAGATTCTTTGTTGATTCTTTGTGTAAATATTGTAAATAAGTGTTTGATCATCACAGTGTGTTAAATAAGAGTTCCTGATTTTCCCAATTAGCACTGTATCTATCCCTATGGAATTTTAAATGTGTGATTTTCCCTGCCTGTCATCACTAAGCATTGTTTGCTGCCTCTGCTATGTGCAATCTGTGATTCTGAAGAGATTTTCCCTACAAATTGAATTTTTAGGAAATTAGTGCAGTTTTTAATTAATAATCTACATCTAGATTCCCAGAAACAACAATCTACCATGTTAAATAATTTTGAAGTTAGTGAAGTGTGATTTATTCTTGCATAGGCTGTATTGCCCATGTTTAACCTGTTTTTGTCTCTGCCTGTTTTCCAAGATGATATTTCCCTTCCACTGGCCTTGCCCATATATTCCTCTGTGTCCCTTGGCACTGGCAGATGTGCTGAGTGCCCCGTGCCCCTTCATAGTGGGAATTGATTCCAGATACTTTGATCTCTATGACCCCCCACCTGATGTCAGCTGTGTTGACCTGGATACCAACACAATTTCTCAGTAAGTTTTCATCAACTGTTTTTCTTTTTGGTTATTTTTTTTCTGCTTCCTGTTTTCAAAAGCGAAAACTGGCTTTTTGGCAAAACTTGGAGGGGTGTTTTAGTTTTTCTTAATATTTCCTTTCCTTCTGTCCATGCCAGCTTAAGTAATTATAGCTCAGAACATGGCATGAGTGGTGGTTGCTGGTGCAATAACAGGTGCTTAAAACCATTAATCCATGTCTGGTGAGTTGTAACTGGATTGATTTCAGTGCTGAAGAGTGGCAGTGTAATCATCACCCTGAAATATGGGGCATTGGTTGGATGGTTCTGATCAGATCTTCACACAGTAAATCAAATTTGACTTTTTTAGTTTGTTTGCAATCCTTCTCAGTCCAGTTTTAGTGGAGTGAAACCTTTTTCTGGTGGGATGGAACATCCTCTGAACACATTCCAGTGTATGCTTATTTTTTTTTTTCCTTTCCAGAACTGGGGACAAGAAAGCTATTGCATGGAAGATCTTACCAAAGAAACCTTGTAAAAATCTGATGAACACTTTAAATACTTTATATCAGCAACTGGCAGAATGTGAGTGGGAAAGTACATCATAAGCATTACACTGGGCACAGTGTGCCACATAAACAGATAAATGTAGCTAATTAAATATGTTCCAAAGTTATCAGTTCCACTAAACATTTATTTTTACAGAGTGGGAAAATCTGTGCTCTAAATCCAGAGATTAGAAACTGTGTGGGGACTTTTGGGACAGAGGAAATTTCACATATACATGAAGGCAGTACTCAGTAGATATCCCTTCCTATTAATGTTAGCCTCATACAAAAAAAAAGAACAGAGTTTCTATGAGGAGGGAATAGGAAAGCAAAGCAAAGAGGAGGCCAGGACCTAATAAAAGCCTTTTTTGTTTCATCCTCAAAGTCTGTTCCAAGTTTTTTGATGTCTTGGCAATTGAAATTGGAATAATTTTGACACTGAAGCTAATAGTACCTCTCCTAAATTTAAGATGGAAATAACAAATTTTTTTTGACATTAGGGGTTTAAATGTAAGGCACAATTACTGGACATCTCTAAGTAAAAATTGGTTGTCAGTAGAATCCTCAAAAACTGCAGAGCAAGGTATATTGAACCTTGATGTGAGAAAAATGGATAGGGGTGGTTTTAGTGGAATTCATTTTTTAAAAAGTGCTTTGTATTAAAGATTGTTTACACATTGCTGGCTACTGAGGTCACAAGATTTTGTGTCCTGATTAGAACATACAGAAACAAGTTTATTGGGATGTGTTGCACAAAGTGTATAGCTGATGGATGATGAAAATTATCTGATGCTTCAGAATTTTGATACATTTTTCTGCAACGGCTTTTTTAGAAAAAAATTCTAAACCGTATGTTCTGTATGTAAAAATAGAGTGGTTGTAAACTTAAATCCTATTACAGAGTAGGTTGCTTAAAAATTATATCGAGATAAGGTTGGCTATAATTATCTGATGTGGAAAGAGTGATGAAATTATCCTTTCACTTTCCTGAGACATGATTAGAATGTTGCCAAACTCTGTGTGTAGAAGTGAAGCCTCAGCTAGAGCTCTGATGGCTTTAAAGTGTTGGTAGTTAGTTAAAGAATACAGGTTTTGCTAGAGCCACGTTTTGTCTGTAGCAGCATTTTGCTGTGTGTTTTAATGGCTCCACTTTGCCCCTAAGTGGTGATTTTCTGTCTATGTTGGTATTTAATGTGCATTGTCTTCTATTTGAAATGAAAGGCACAGTTAAAAAAACATCCCATCCATATGTTTGTCCTGAAAATATGCTTCTTTAATCAGCTCCTGTCTAAATTTTCACGTGGTTTTACAAACAGCTTTCTTTGAGGGCTTTTTAAAGCTTGCACACACTGGTTCTCTGTTACTGTAGTAACTCCTATGCTGACCAGGCCAGTGCATCCTGCTTTTAGTGTTATCCACAGATACATGAGGTGCAGAAGGTCAGGCTGAATTCACTGTCTTATGTCCTCATTGAGCTTGGGCATATTTTAACCTATTTCAAATGTAATGGAGTTCAGCAATCACTGAATCTAGTAAGATAAATGGAATATTTTTGGCCGATGTCAAGAGGAAAAAAAGTGAAACACTATAATGTTGTTTTGTTCACAGTGCAACAGCGACCAAGAGAAGATGCATTAATGGAATTGGCAATGAATGATTATGACTTTAATTCTGGGAAGAAATTGCATCTGTTAGATTTGGAGATCCAGGAAGCATTTCTCTGTTTCATGGCTTCAATCCTAAAAGGTTACAGGTCTTACCTCAGGCCAATAACAGAGGCACCCTCTGAAACAGCCACAGATGCAAGTTCTCTCTTTGAACTACAAGGTGAAAAGTTATGAACTTGTTTTGTGTGTATTAATTTTTTTTTTAATTCTTTTATCTATAGAATAAAACCATTTGTGTGTTAGTGTTGTAAATGATGGGGGAAATGTAAGCGCAGACAAAATTGCACAGTAGTGGCAAAGATTGCAGGAAGCTTTTTGCACATAAGTAGAACCAACACTGAGTTCTGGTGAGGGCTTTTCCCTTCTGGGCATCCTGACAATGCTGCTGATTGCACTTTGCAGGGTTCCTGAAGAGCAGAGACCGTTCCCATCAGAAGTTCTACACCCTGATGACCAAAACCCAGATGTTCATTCGCTTCATTGAGGAATGTTCTTTTGTCAGTGACAAGGATGCCAGCCTTGCCTTCTTTGATGACTGTGTGGATAAAGTAAGCAAGTCTTGGTGTGCATACAGTGTTTAACTTCTGCTCTTGTCTACCTTATCTACCAGAATGTGTTTGAAATGCAAGTTTGTTTTTGCTTTTCCTTTCCTATTTTCTCATAATTGTAGCCTTCCATTTTCTGTTTTTGTGGGGCTTCATTCCATTTTTGCTTCAAATTTTTGAATGTAAATAAAACATCATGAGAACAAATTAAAGGTGCTAATTTTCACTGGTAGGTAAACTTCTAAAATACTGGCCTGGTGTAAGAAGGAGGACTGAGCTGAAACCCAGAATCTTACATCCCTATTTCTATGAATATTATAAGAAATGCCACACCTCGTTGTACCACTCTGGGACACTGCTGTTTAAGCAGGGTGCAGTTGTCTGGGAATTTCCTGGAAAGTAGGTCACCTGCTGTTTGTTCCATGGGAATTAATACCGAAGACTCATAACTGCTGTTTACAGTTCCTGTTTATGACTGTTTTTTCCATGGAAGTGCAGAAGAGCTAAATGAGAGAAATACAAAAACATGGTATAACAACATGTAATGCTCTTTATAGCTTTGCTAGTCTCAATATTTTAGTAGTAACAGTTTTCAAAACTGCTTCCCAGTTCTACAGCATGACTTGCAGGTATTCGTGGCTTGTAAATAGAATTCATTACAAACATTTCTGTAATGTTGAATCAATCCCATAGCTCTGTTAGAAACCCTTCAAGATGTAGTGCTTGCTTTGCCATGTGCCAATTTGTGCATGAAATAGGAGCTCTCCTGGACAGAAATAGAACCCAGTGACTGAAATGCTGAGCAGCACTTGGTTTCCTCTGTGCTGCAGTTTAGTTCTCTGGCTGATATTAAAAAAGGGTGTTTATTCAGAATGCAATGACTGTGTGAGTGTCAAATTCTGTCTGTTGCATTTCATTTTATAGAATGGTTTATGAGGGTGCTGAAGTTGATGCCTTAAACTGAAGTTATCTTGTCTGGGAACTCAGACATCTCTTTCAAAAAAGTCACGCTTAGGTTGCTGATGTCACCATGAGACTGCACATAATCTGTGGAGCTGTTGGAGCTTTCACCTTTTAGAAAAGGTTAAGTAGCCATTTGTACAGCTGAAACAGAGACTTGTCTGTTCCAGTGCCAGGTATTTTGCTGCTTGATGCCCTGGACAGCTTCTTTCCACTATAAAAAGTGCTCATGACAGTTTGGTGAGAACAAATTTTCCAGAATGCACGTACACTTCTCCAACTTCCATTACTGGCAGTGAGGATTTTATTCAGGTTTGTTAATGGGACAGCTGCTCCTGTGCCAGGGGTAACAGTGGGGAAACTGAGGCACTGGCATTGCAATGCCCTTAGGATTGCTATGGCTTTAGAATTGCTTATGAAACTGGATATTCACTGACTGAGGGAGCAGGTTCCCGTGTAGGATTTCTTTGAACAGTGATTTATTTGCCTCCTCTCTTTCCTACTTCTCCTCCCTGATTTCTCCTAATTTCTGATACTGTTCTTACCAGTAACATACAGAGTCAAAAATGGAAGTGTACCAAGGACTGCTGTACCAGCTAGAGCTGTAGCCAAGGCCAGATATCAACATTGAATTGTTCCAGTAAAGCCAATGTTCATATTTTAACCTTTTATTAGGTGAACCAGTACCTGACAGGGTTTTGGATGAGAGTGATGTCATGAGTTGATACAGTGCTTTCTTCTGGGTAGTTACAGACTACTGGCTTGAGACAAATTTTATGTACTGTGAAATTAGTTATCTATAAAATCTCAACTAAGCCCTGCCTTGAATAATTTGTCAGAATAGTTTAAGATGAAGAGTAATCTCTTCTATGTTATTTGGTCCTGGACAGCAGCAGCAGATTGTAATTGATTACCCATTTTGTTAACTGAAAGATACAATGTAATTGTCTCACAAGTTTTCATTTTTCCAGGAATTCAAAAATTACCTCAATTCGACACACATTTAAGCTACTGGCTTTGTTACATTTCACTGGTAAAACTTGTAGCTGTGGGATTTTTACATCCTTCGAAGTATTTAAATTGCAAGTAAGGTTTCGTTTACTGCTGCTTCTCAGGAGCCATATGTTCTTGCTACTTGGCTGGTTCAATTTGCTAATGCTTTCCATCTGTCTCATGCAGCAAAATGTGTAATTAAGGACACCTCTTTGTATGTTTATCAAACTTTAAATATTCAAGAATTTTACTGAAACTACTTGATATATTTGCACCTCACTGGAGGGAGAGAACTGTGGAATATGCTTCTTTTTATACATTAACTCTCTGTTGCCAAATTCTTAAGGCATAAAAAACATGCATTCTTGGGTTCACAGGTTGCTTATTCATTTCTTTGAAGTATTCTACCATTTGGCTGTCATTTGGTTGCCATTTAAACCATTTAAGTAGTTTAAATTAGAAAAACAAAGCTATGCCTGTCTCCCTTTAACTTCAGTAAGGTCACACATTTATATTCCATTCTCTTGCAGTGCATGTGTATTTCTGCAGTCTCTGCAAACTTTCAAGACATTAAGTGCTGTGTAAGTGACTGCAGTTGTGGATGGTGCTGGTAGTACCTTCTGTATGCATCAGACAATTTGATAATGCTTGGTGTTGTTTTCAGTGGTTAAAAGAGGGGGAAAATAGCACTTATTTTTATAGTTAAAAATAAATTTCAAGTTACTGCTGCAGTTGGAAACATAGTTCTAGAAATAGTTGTGTTCAGAAGGATTCATCTCTACATACTACATATTTACCTGAGAACAGACAATTCAGACTGTACCATTAAACACTGATTATTGGGTTGGGATGAAGTTCACAAACCAATGCAACACTTATTATTGTCATTAGAACTTTGCTAGGTGACCTTGCATTTCAAGATGCTGTTCTTTGAAACTAATGCAGACTGTGTCCTACTGATCATACAGCTGTTAACAGCAGAAAATACAATGTCCCTGGTAACTACTTTTTCTTTTAACTTCCTCCTCCAGGTAGATATGGACAAAACTGGGGAAACACGACTTATAGAGCTGGATGAGTCCTACAAGAGTGAGCACACAGTTTTCATAACACCCCCTGAGATCCCACATCTGCCAAATGGGGAAGAGCACCCTCTACAATACAGGTAGGACACAGCAGGATGCCAGCCAAAATCCTAACAGCTGCCCTTGCAGAGTTTAATTTCTAGGTTCTTGTGGGAGTCAGCAAGTACAGATTTTTCCTGTCCCTTTATGTTGCTCAAGAAAAAGGTGTGTGTGAAATGGCTGTCATGCCAATTCTTTTGAAGTTTAATTTTGTGTGTGTACACACCAAAGCAATAATGCTTAATAAAGCTGGTAGTGATCACATTACATTGTGCTGGCTGTTAACACCTTTTAAGCTTCAAGTTGAAATTAGTGGACCCAGTCTGTTGTCCTGCTGCTATTACTGATAATGATACAAACTGCAGATGCTCTTTGGAAAGAGAGTGCATGTCAAAGAATCACTGAAAACCAGTGTTACTAATTTAGTAATGTGAGGTGAGTTTGTTGGTTTCTTCATTAATTCTGAGAAATATTTTTATATCTAATCGGATTTAATCTTTTAGATAGTTTGATATTGTTCCTATTGATTTTCATAAACCTTAGTCATGTGATGCTCACTGGGGACTAAGCCACACAGATTATTTTCTTTTATTAACTAGAATCAATACTAATGCATTTGACACATTAATTAAAGAAAATGCTATGGCAGTAAATACATTTATCAATTTAAGTTGTTTACCTGAATAACAGGTTGAGACTGTTTGTTTGTGCAGGCATATGAACCCATGCTGAGGGATTAGTGAACCACTTTGTCAGCAATGTTGTTTAAAGTTTACTTTTTGTGTTTATTTCCTGGGAAGCCTCTGGTGCAAGTATGTAGTTGATTTCCTTTGCTGTTACGTGATGTGTTTGCTTTGGAGCTGACTTACCAGAATTGACACATTTCTCTTACAGCTATAATGGATTTCCAGTATTAAAGCTAGAATTGTTTGAACGACCTGAAGGATTTCTCAGAGCACCAAGTAACAAATTCTCCTCAAAAGCCAGTAGCCCCAACAGCCCATCACCAATGTTCAGAAGAACCAAACAGGTACTTGCTGGTGTTCCTGGAGTGTGAGGGGCTTTGGAAGGGGACAGCTTGAGTTTGGATGTAAAGCCTGCCTGGCAGTGGCTGCAACTGATGGTTCTTCAGTTCTTCACTGATCTGGTGGCTGTAGGGTCACTGTGTTAATTGTTCTTTGGATGTGCTGCTTGCCTGCACCATATCCTACAATGGCCCCTGCACAGGTTGTTGCTTGCCGTGCTGTCCCTTCCCCTTTCTTCACACTGTTCTCCATGAATTTTCCACATCCACTTCTTCATTGCTTTTCACTGCCCAGGGCTTTGAGGGACTCTCATTTTCAAAGTAATAATAGTATCACTCTCACTGCTTTAATATTCCTTCCCACTTTATTATATTGTTAATATTACTGTTGCAATTTCCATAGATATAAAGGTACACGTTCAGTTTTTAACGTGTAGCTTTGTGTGATGTAGATACAAACACAAATAATCTGTTTCTTTCCAGGAAATTAAATCTGCCCACAAAATTGCAAAGAAGTACTCCTCCATCCCCCAGATGTGGTCCAGGTGTTTGCTCCGTCACTGCTACGGCCTTTGGTTCATCTGCCTCCCTGCCTATGTGAAAGTCTGCCACTCCAAAGTCAGGGCTCTGAGAACTGCCTACGATGTGCTACAGAAAATGCACACCAAAAAGATAGACCCACCTGACGAGGTAAAACACCCCCCCAGGTGCAGAAAGAGCCCGTGGTGTTGTGTTTTATTGAGGGTGGGGCAGTGCTGGGAGCCCAGGCTCACAGGTGTGTGTTTGCAGGTGTGCTACAGGGTCCTGATGCAGCTGTGTGGGCAGTACGGGCAGCCCGTGCTGGCGGTCCGTGTGCTCTTTGAAATGCAGAAGGCTGGCATCGACCCCAACGCCATCACCTATGGCTACTACAACAAGGTAGGTTTTAGAGAGGATGGGAGGGACAAAAAAGTGGTTTTATCCAGGCAAATAGAAGGGAGAAAAATAACAGAGCAGTTGAAGTGTGATTCTGTCATTTCTTGTAAGTTGAAGAAACACAAGACGCAATCATTTTGTGGGTTTTGGTTTGGTAGGTTTAGAAATCTGCTGTATTACTGCCAATATAACTCAGTCTGAAATTAAAGCTACTGTTTTCACACTTGACTGTTGCTGAAGATGACTACTTGATCTTGATATTTCCAAACTAGGCTGTTTTGGAAAGCACTTGGCCTTCAAGCAATCGAGGTGGCTATTTCCTCTGGATGAAAATACGAAATGTTGTCTTAGGAGTAGCACAGTTTAAAAAAGCATTGAAAAAGCTACCAGCAAGCACTGCACATACATCTGTTCCTGGTAAAGTATTGAAAGCCTTCTGGTTTTTTATTTTCATGCTGATGAGAGTTTATTTCAAAAGTCTTTCTGTTGTGAGTTCGATACTGTTTTAGAGAAAAAAAAAACAATAGTTCCTGCATAATTTTTAAAAAGCAATGTCTCCTTTTCGCCTTTGAATCTGAAATAGTCTGCTATTCACTTATTATATCAGCTATTTACAAGACAAATAGAGACAAAATATGAAACTGAAGTTTGTGATAATCATCCTAGTTCATCCAGTAACCAGTCTTATAATTGGCAGAAACTTTCTCCAGCTTTGCCTTTTATTTTCCACTTTTTTTATGTTAGCTGAGAGGCAACTAGAACAAGTCCTTGAGTTTGAAGTACTGATTGCAGGTTCTGTGAGGCTGTAAATTTTGGGGGTTCTTTCCTTTTCTTTCCAGTGTAAACTTAGATACTGTGAACATCAAATGGTCATGTGGCCATCCTGTAATTGATATTTTTTAAAGGTACTACTTTGCATGGTATTTACTACATTTTAAAGTAGCAGCAATGCAGTTTAGTTTAGTGCAGGCTGACCCTTGAAGACCTCTACAACATACTTTTTAAAATGTATATGGGTCATCTGACTCAACTTTCAAAGTCCTTCCATCCAGGGCTGTTCTGTGATTCCAAATGTGTACAAATAAATCTTTGCCCTGACAAACAGAACATATATGATGGCCTTATGGCTAGATTATTTCTCTGGACCCCAGAGACTCCAGTCCTATTTCTGGCTCTATCATTAACCTTATGAATGGCCTTGAACAATTTTGCTTTATTTCTGCCTGTTCTTCATGGAGCTGAGCTTCCTGATAAACCACTTTATTGAAAGGCAGCCATGCAAATCACTGTACAAGAGCTTAGCAATGTTGTTTGCCACTCAGACCATGTAAACTAAGGAAGTGTAAATAATCCTTAATGAAATAACTGTCAGTTATATAATTAATAGCATTTGCTTTTGACATGATTCAGTAATAATTCAATAATTTCAAGATGATTTTGCATGAAATCTCATAGCTGGAATGTGTGCTGACTCCTCAGGAAATCCAAAAAACTCTCCCATAAATTCCAGGGTATTTTATCTTTACCATAGCAACAAGGTTTTTACCCTGTCTGTAGCCATTCAGTGCAGCCTCCTAAGGGGAAAAAGAGGGAAAGAAACTTTCAATTATGTTGGACCCTCTTGATCCTGGAGAGAGACCATATTAATTACACCTGGGCAGTGTTTTGGCTTGAGAATGACCAGAGAAGTGGCTTGAATGTTTGCAGGGGGATTTGGGGTGATGTTGGTTATTTTTATTTTAATCTAGTTTTGCAGACAAACTCACATTTGCCACTGCATTGTTTAAATGTTTTTACTTGCCAGAGTAAAACCATGAAAATCACATGCATTAACATTTCTGTTAACATAAGTGTTTCTGAGAAACATTTTACACTAAAGTGAACCCATGTTTAGATGCTTCTTGGAGTTCTTGAAAAGACATGACCTTTTGATCAAATAAACCAGGCAACAGAATTAAAGTCAAGCAGTGCTTTAGTTTAGCATTTAAAAAGAAATGTTGCCCATTACCCCTTTAATTTCATCCTCTAAAGCATCACTTCAGTGTTTATACTGTAATAAGCCAATCCTTTTTCTCTGGGTTTTTTTTGGTGGTAAAATGTTCACTGTTAATTGGAATGTTCTTGATAAGAGGCCTTTGAATTACTGTTGGTATTCAATTTATTCCCTTGAACAATGTCACACTATTAAATACCATAACTATCTTTATTCTGATGCTGCCCTGCACTGATAGGGGGACTTTCAGACACTGCCAATAACACATCACTCAAAGAAGAAGCCAAGCAAGGGAAAACTTGTCTTCAAGACATCCAAGAACAAAAGGAGGACAAGAGAGAGAGTGACTCCAGTTCTCGTACGTATCTTGTGAATACAGATATCTGCTTCATTGGGGATAAATAAGGATTTCAGCAAAAGCTAATTGGGACAGCTGATTCCTCACACTGAGTGTGTGTGATAATGCCAGTTTATGCCACTGCCTGAAGTTCTTTCTCTGAGTGAATTTTCTGGGTGTCTAATGGTTTCACTTGGAAAATTAGAATTCTTTTTTCTCTCCTGTTTCAAATAAGTGATAATGGGAGCATAAAGGCTTAATGATAATTATAGCCTCATGGTTTTGTCTTTTAAAAAAATGGAATTGCCTCATAGGCATAATCTACAAAAAAGCCATTTTCTACCAGTCTGGTTTCTTTATAAATCCTGTAAGAGGAGAGCAGCTGAAATTTTGCAAGTCTGTGAGATCTAAATTACCCAGCTCCTTGGAATTCTCCATGTCTGGGAGATGCATCAGAATGGGAAGGGATTTTTCTTCAGGTTTTGCATCTGCTGCTCTTGTTTCCTTCAACTGCAGTTGAGCAGCATCAACTTCCTGCAAGTACATAGAAGATCAGATTGTGTAGTAAAATTGTATAAGCACTGCAGATTCCCATGTATATTCATGGAAAATACCCTTCTTAGTAAATGTTCCCATAATAATGTAATTGTTTAAATTTTTTCAGTGGGCTTTCTCCTACTATTTGTGTTAACTATCCCATTGTCAAGTGATGTAAAAGTCAGAGAAACTGCGGAATTAGAGAAGTTATTTCAGTGTTTTCACCACAATCTTCCTTGCAACACTAGTGTTTTTTTCTTCAATTTTCTTGAAAAGTTGTCTTACCCATGATCATGAGAACATGTAAGATTACAGACAAGTTCGTTAAGTTTAATAAAGCTTTTAAGGATGCAGAAAATGAATTCTTTTTACTTTTGGCCATAATTAAGCCAAATGTGGTTCTCTGCAATAATATGATGTGCTATAAAATATTTTGCACTTTTGAAAACCACTTGATAATATTAAGTTGCCTGAAATCTCTTAGAGAAGTAATTCTCTATTTTGAGTAGCCACCTGCAATGGAATTTTTGTTTCATATCTAAAAGATAAGTAGTCATTTACTTCATTTATCCTGTAGTCCTGGGGGAAATGAGATCTGTGTGAAGCTGAGCTCTTGTAAAGGCAGGGGAAAAATACTCTTAGACCTCTTCTATGCAACTGAACAAGGGTGGCCTTAATCTTTACAACCACCACATATTTTGGAATGATTTTTGGGCTTTGTGTAGCAAAACTGATGGAACTTGTAGCTTTTGGAACATTCCAGAAGTAATGCTGGGAGTTGAATTTCCATAGTGAAAACCTCTGCCCAGGCAGAGATCAGCACCCATCATGGGATGGGTCACTTAATCCTGTGTGGGGTGTCCAGGTGGTAATGAGATTTAAAGGGTGTTCTTGGATTGTCCTTTTCTGTCTGCAGTGTCTGAAGTGGAGAGCACAAAAGGGAGTGGGGACTGCCTGCCCAAGCTGAATTACCAGAACTCCAGCAATGACAAAGCCACTTCCAGCATCGTGCGGCTCAACGGCACCGTTGACAGCACCGTGGCAGAAGGGAGCAGGGGTGAGTGCATAGAAAACACATAGATATCTAATTTGTTACTGATGAGTTCTGATTGGCATTTCTAAGTTCTGTTGTCCACTAAACTTGCAGTATTTTATTGCTGTAGTAGCAGTGGGTGATGGAAAGTGAGGGAGGGAGTTTAGGTTGAAGTCAGCGTTTGCTGTGTCAGGAAGATGCATGGGGATATTCTGCATTTCCAGATTTTTTCTTGTTTCTTTTTTGCTGTAGTTAACATCTGCTTACAAAACACCAAAATCTTGGGTTTTTCTTTTATAATCTCCAGCAAATAATTCCTTCAGGATGGACAAGGGGTTTCTGTGCAAGAAAATAAAGAAGACACTTTCACACATTTTCATGAGTCTTCAGTCATGTCAGTTCTGGTTATTATAATACTGGCAGCTATGCTTGAAATATTGCAATATACTTTAAAGTCTGCATCTTTATGCTCTGGCAAAACAATGGAGGTTTCTCTGACAATAGTTCCTTTTGCTGGCTCTCTTTCTAAATCATTAAGTTAGAAAGTGATGGGTTTTTTTGCAATTTCCTCGATACCTGTGCTATCCTTAGCTTTCAAATCTTGTAGTAATGTCTCCAAAAGAGGGAAGTAAATACAGCTGAGACTTGATGTCTTTCAAAATGCTCTTTAGGTTGTATGATTTTACTCCCTTTTAAGTGTTCTGTTGTCTGTCCCTTCCTAAAAGTTATGACCATGGTCAGCTCAACATTTCAACCTCTAGCACAACACAGCGAATTCCATCTCTGTGTTCTAAAATGTTGGAAAGATGAGACAAATTTGCATTCTACTGTACTTTTATTTAGTTTTCTTGTACAGCAACAAATAAATCACCATGTTCCATCTGTTTTTCAGAGAGTTCTGTAGGATTGCTGTTTACATCGTCTTATGAGGATGCCAATGAAGCAGAAGTTATAAAAAGTAAATCCTTAAGAAAGAGACATAAAAGTGCAGTGGAAGCTGACTTAAGGGAGATGCCGTGGGAAAGCAGGAACCGGAACCTGAGTGGAGATGGCTTAGTGGGACTCATGATAAACAGAATCAACCAGGAAGCAAACCCTGGGGAAATAGTTGAAAAACTGGGAGCTGATGCCAAAATTCTATCTAGTGCATTACAGAAAAGCATAAGGCCAAAAACTCTTAATATCAGATCTTCCTCTTTAGAGTCTAAGAGAGAAAGCCTAGAGAAAGAATCCAGTGATGAAGATGCAGCCTTTGATTGCAGTTCTACAGATAAAACAGAGTCTCCTGTTATCTTTGATCTGGAGGACCTGGATGGAGAACCTGAAACACCTACAGCAGTAAAAACTTCCAGTGAAAAATCTAAAAGGTTGCAAAGAAAGAGCAGCTTTCCAGTAAAGCCAGTTGAAAAAACAGATGTTGAAACTGGATTTGATCCATTGTCTCTGCTGGTTGCTGAGACACAGCAGCAGAAAGAGGAGGAGGAGGAGGATGATGACAGAAGTGTTTCTACTCCATCTGCAAGAAGAGATTTAGCTGAAGAAATAGTCATGTACATGAACAACATGAGCAGCCCTTTGTCCAGTCGTGCCCCAAGCATTGAGCTACAAAAACCCTTTGATGACAGAAATGCGAATAAAAGGAGCCCAACCATTATCCAGCCTTGTAGGAGGTCCAGTCTTCCCCCAAGCTCCCCAAGGCCACCCAGCCTTACCAAATCCAAGAGCTACCATGCAAAACACGAAGAAAGGCCAAGGGACAGGCTTTGGTCTTCCCCAGCTTACTCCCCAAACAGCCCAGCCAAGGAGCAGCCCCAGGACACCAGCAGTGCGTTGACACTTGTGTCATCACCGTCCTTCAACTTGGACACGCTGCTGACTCCCAAGCTTGATGTTCTGAAAAGCAGCATGTTCTCTGCTGGAAAAGGGGTTGCAGAGAAAGCAAGCAAGTGGTACTCCAAATTTGCAATGTATGCTGCATCTGCAAAGGTAAATGTTTATTAAGAACCTATAAATTAAGGAAAAAACTTTGCAAAGGTTTAATTACTGACTCAGATGTGATGAATCCCTTGCATGACATGTGTCATTGTAGGCTATTGTGGTGGTTTTGCATGAATAGCACTGAATTAGCCAGCACTGAACCCACCACAACTATGTACATTGTTGTTTTAATCATGTCTGATATACCAGAACCCTAATTTTAATATCCTGAATAAAATTTTAGTCTAGCTTGGGTTCTGAATATATTTAATGGGAGAACATAAGTGTGTTGACAGAACGAAGACTGCTCTGGCTTCCCTCTTTAACCTAAAGAAGAAACACTTAAATAAACAAGCACTGGTTTGAAGTCTTTATTGCTTTATAAGTAAAAAGAAATCTGGTTGTATTGGCTGCCAAAATAATTTAAGGCTAGTTTTGATCTGAGGCTATTTGTTAGAATGTTGCTGCTGAAATTGCAGCTATCAATTCAAACCAAAACTGCTTTTGTTCCCAGTCCTTGGGAATGAAGAGAGACACTTGCCTTGTCCATCCTAATGTATTCCTACAGCTGCTGCTAATTCTTGTAGCAGTGGGGTGAAAAAGTTACAGGATTAAGATGATTGATTTCACTTAATTATTTTTGTTAGAATAATCTTCGAAAAGGAATCCTGGTGTAGCTGTTTAACCCAGAGTGGGACTTGCCTTGTCTGGCATCAGTTCTGAACACAGGTCTGTGATCCTCCAAGGAGGGAGGGTCATACCTGGAATTTACTGAGACAAAGAAGACTGCTCCTTTTTTTTTTTTTTTTTTGTAGAAATATTTTTGCTTTCATTTTATTTTCTCATTGGAACTTTTCTTTTCTCAGGATCAAAATTCAGACCGGGCAAGTGTTTCATCTCTTGGAGCTCTGGACTCAGAATCTACTTCTCTCACTGATGAAGACGCCTGCAATGATTTTGAAAGTGCTTCTCCTCAAGAGAACACCACGTCAGAAATAAAGGGAATTAGCATCAGCAAGACAAGCCTGGAAAGCTCAGCTTCCCATGATAGCTCAGCTAAGCAATCTGACCAGTGTGGTAAGAGACAGCTTTTGCATGGCATTCATCAATCTGAACAAAAACATTCCAGTTTTTGAAGTTGTTCTTCCATAATTCTCAGTTTAGGATCACCCCGGTCATTAGTCCTTTTTGTGGAAGAAGTAAATTTTTCTTTTACTACCTGAAAACTCTTACTCAAATAGGAAACCCTTTGAGTCCTGGAGTATTCATCCATAGGAACATTGTAATGGTAACTTCATTGGTCTGGTTCTGTTTTCTAAAAGCAGTAAAAATACTTTTTAGAAATCTGTTATAATTTTCTAGAAGCCATTGTTGAAGCTGATTATCAGATACTGTAGATTTTTTTTTCCTAATCTCTGCTGGATAATTGATCATGACTATTGTATCACTTTCTGATGTCACTTGGGGTACAAACAGCACCTCCTGTCCTTCCCTAGTTTTTGTCCACACAGAAAGTCTGGCTATAAATTACTTAAAATTTGTTTCCAAGCTACCAACTGTTGTTAACAAAGAAAAGTGAACATATGGAAATTGTTTGTTGGTAGCTTTTATTTTTGCCTTGGTTGGTGCTGGGCAGATGGCAGCCTCACACTCCACAGTTCTGTACCAGTGTGTCTCATTTGTTGCATCTTGCATCACACATTTTATTATAACTGCAGTATTGTTTTAGCAGAAAAACAGGGTGCTAAAAATGCGTTTTCTGAGTAACTGGTACTTTGGGTTTCTTCTGTTAACAGGTTCTCTTTCCAAGTTCCCTTTACCTGACAAATCAGAGTTGGTGTCTTCCTGCAGCACCAGCAGTACCAGCGTGTTCCAGAACTACGCCATGGAGGTACAGGATGATTCACTGATTTCATTGAGGGACTTGGAGCATGTGTATTTAAATATGAATACTATCTGTATCTCTGGTAAAGTTCAAAGCTTCAAACTAAAACACTGGGTATTTCTGTCACAGAGTAGGTTTAATTTCAAGTCCTGCTCTAGAAAGGTCTTTATTTCAATCACATCTTTTGGTCCTTAAAGCTTCAGTTCTCAAGAGTTTGCTATTTGATGCAATTGAATTCAGGCATCTAAATCCCTTGTGGAGATAAATCTGTTCAAAGTGAAAATACCCAGTCTGAATTTAGCACTAGATGTTTAAAAATACAGAAGAGATAACTACCTATTTCTTGGTGTAACTTCTAGTAAGATCACTTTTCTTTTCACTGTTAGGCTGGTTTGGGTGGCTCTTCATTATTTTCTTTGCTTTCCCCCACCTCCACTGGATTTAGGTTAATGGGTGTTCATTTGCATCTTTTTTTTTCCATTTCTATAATACTGACAGTCACTACAAAAGTATGTTTAAATTCTAATCATAATTGATGTGGCTGCATAAATATTCCTTTACTCTTATGCTTGCAGATTACAGATAACATGTTATTATTAATAGAAATATTATTAAACAACTGGTTGATTTTAATCTGAGAAGCAATAAAAGCATGAACTTGAATACAAGTGGGAGGCCCCTTCATCAAAGGGCAAAGATTTTGGCTGTAGTTTGAAGTGCTTAGTGACACAAAAGTAGCTTTGGGAACATGTCCTAGTGGGTTCTGTTCCTGGCCTGTGCAGGTCCTCATCTCGAGCTGTTCTCGGTGTCGGACTTGTGACTGTTTGGTTCATGATGAGGAAATCATGGCAGGCTGGACAGCAGATGATTCAAATCTCAATACCACGTGTCCCTTCTGTGGCAATTTATTTCTGCCTTTTCTAAGCATAGAAATCCGAGATCTTCGGCGGCCTGGACGGTAAGAACAATATTTGAATTTTCATCAATTTTAAATGCTCATATTGGGAAATGCTTTTTGTTTGGGATTTAGGTTTTTTGGGTGGGTTTTTTGGATGTTAAGCTTTTGCTTTCCCTGCAGGTATTTTTTGAAGTCCAGCCCTTCTACAGAAAATATGCAGTTCCCATCCCTTTTCTCCAATCAGAGTGGGAAGTCCTGTAACACCTCAGCCACTGTTGGCCTCACTACATCCCTGATGTCTGTCCAAGAGGATATAAATTCAAATAGGTAAACATGCATTTCCTGCTTAGAAACTCCTCAGCTTCTGTGTGCCTATGCATGTATTTTCATCAACTGAAATAAATTTGTTATATTCTTTGAAGAGGAGAGATTGATATGAGAGAGGATCTCTCTGCTGCCTCTTCCTTATCTCTCAGCTGGCCACATCATGCTTTCTCTGCCTGATATGCACCATTTCATCCCTAATATAAAAATTCATGTTGGTATTTTTAATTCTGCAAGTTTTATGAACTCTTCTGAGGACATTTGTGTTCATCAGTACAAGGGGGAATAAAATTTGCACTGTAACATGAATGAGTGTGGTGATTGACAAGGCAGAATTCAAACTGTCAGGTCCACTATTTCCATTTTATTTCTGTCTCTCTGTGTACATGTTGGAGCACTCAGAGTAAAACAAAAAGCTGAGATTTTTTTTTTTCCTCTCCTCTAGCAAATCTAAGCAGCATGACAATGTTTATGCCAGAAGTATCCAGATCCCCTCAGGAAGAAGACAAAACGCCTCTGGGTCAGAATGTACAAGTCACCCTGTAGCAAGGAGCATCAGTACTTTTGGTCCTTTGGAAGAAGATGAGAAGGAGAACCAGAAGATGAGCCATATCATTCCTACTGGTAGCCTGCCTGCTACTTTGCAAGGACCAACAGTGTGTAGTTTTTCTACCTTAAAAGTCATTTTTTCATGTTTGCAATAGATTAGAGATATGTGTAACAGCATTAACCTTCCTAAGTTACAGCAAATGCTGGTTGCTCGTTGTATTATTTAATCTAGTTAAAGCTTTTAGATGTTGGTGTGTCATAGGGAACAAAAGCATTTATAAGACCTTACAAAGACAGTTACATTCATTACATTAGCTACAATTAATGGCTTTTTTTCTCTGTTACTGCAGGATTCCTTGGGCCTGGAGTGGCGCCTGCCTAGTCCTGATCCTATAACGGTTCCTTACCTCAGTCCTCTCGTGGTATGGAAAGAGCTTGAAAGCTTACTTGAAAATGAAGGGGATCATGCAATAACAGTGGCAGACTTTGTAGATCATCATCCCATCGTGTTCTGGAATTTGGTGTGGTATTTCAGGCGCTTGGACTTGCCCAGCAACTTACCAGGATTAATACTTTCTTCTGAGCACTGCAATAAGAACTCCAAGGTATGGGATCTGATAGGAAACACTGACATATGACAAATGGCTGTTCTCCCATATAGGAAATCATTACATGATTCAGTAGCTCTTAGAAACGTGCCTTGCACTATGCTGAGCCCAGTCCTGAATTGGTAAAGAATGTGTCAGCTGAGGGAAGACATTCAAAACTCAGGAACATGTGCTCCGCAGTCCTTGTGGGGGGCTGCTCTTTAGCTCTTACTCATCCCACTGCAATTTGTGATCCTCAGTTTCAAGGAGGATAAGTTGCTAGTCAGTTTTGTTGCTATTTGAGTAGCTAAGCAGTATAGAAGGAGGAAGTTTATATTTTAGGACTGTAGGAAATGGGTAGAGCATTCATTTGCCATGTCACTGATGATCTTGTTCAGAGTTAGCTTTCTGTGTGTAGTTTTAATAGCAAAGCTTTTTACCATGAGACCTAGAGATGTAAAGATACACGTTAAACACAGAACTCCTTTGTCATGACTTTGTAATAAAATGCCTTTGTGCATTCTCCTGTTCAGATTCCACGGAACTGTATGTCAGAGGACAGTAAATATGTTCTTATTCAGATGCTATGGGACAATATGAAATTGCATCAGGATCCGAGGCAGCCTCTGTATATTCTGTGGAATGCTCAGAGTAAGTTTTGTTTCGTGTGGATTTTGGTGGTATTGTTTAAGAACAATTTTCATTTTGAGCATCTGAAGCATGTGTGTTGAGAAAAGATGTCTTTGTGGATAGTTCACACGAGCTACAACACCAGTTTTTGATCATGCTGCTTTTTGTCTTGCAGGTCAAAATCGCACTCTTTTGTTTGAGAGTGAGTGTTAAGTTTGGTGTTGCTATTCTCAGTTTGGGTGACTTGTTTTGGGAGGGAGGTTGGTTCTGTGCTTAGCAGTAAACTGCTTGAATGAGTTTGTTTTCCAGCATTTCTGTTTCAAATCATTGTCTGGTATTGCCAGTGGCTTTTTCTTCACTGGGATGGGAGGAATGAGAGGGAATACATTTCATTGATGCCAGTCATCCACCTAGCTCATGTTCTTATTTTTAGAATTTGCTTACTCAGAATTTTGTTGCTGGTGTTGGATCACACACCTGAAAATAGCTCATGGCCCATTGCATCTATTAAGTTTCTCTTATGTGCTTTTTGTGTTCTGCATTGATTATTTTTTGACTTGATGTTTTATTCACTACATACCTGTCAATATTTTCAGGTTCTGTAGCCTTTTTTTCACAACTCTGTACTTGCTATACAAAGAATCTATTTGTTCTTACAGCCTTTCTAATGTTTTTCAGCCCAGAAGTACCCAATG
Organism: Dicaeum eximium; assembly: GCA_013396995.1. NCBI lineage: Eukaryota > Metazoa > Chordata > Aves > Passeriformes > Dicaeidae > Dicaeum > Dicaeum eximium. Next base: position 1,149,625 of record VWZP01004535.1, on the reverse strand, counting down.
GTCCAGTTATTGCAGAAAGATGATGACTCCTTTAACCAGGAGCTCTTGAGGAGTATGGTGAAAAGCATTAAGATGAATGATGTGTATGGACCAATGAGTCAGATACTGGAGAGGCTCAACAAGTGGCCACATGTTAAAAGGCAGAGGTAAGAGCACCAACATGCTGGAGCAGAGTTGGGCAATAATCAGCTTATTAATGTGAATTATATTTTGCTAGTGTGTTTTAAAACAAAAAAAGCACTGTTTTTCACCAGTGTTTTCAAATTTATCACTGATAAATTTTTATGTTAACATTCACAACCTTAGTTTTTCCATTTTTTTCTTTTTACTTTATCTCCCCTTCCTCTTTACAACCACCTCTTTTTCTTACCTCTGAACAACAGGAACTAGGGATTGTATATATGTGTATATTTTGTTATTGAATGTTATTTATAAATTAGTAGGTGTTTTAAAATAAAAACCCTACATTTATTTCTAGGGTGTACAGAAAAGGAGCTAAGAAAGGTTATGTCTCATATTTAGGCAGAGGTAGTTCTCCATTAGCAGTGGAATTAGTGAATTAATTGCTGTGAATTTTCATTTCTTGCCTGGATTTACTGATTTATACTAGGATATACAACAGGCTTGTCAACAGCTGGAGCATTGACAAGGTGTTTATTTGCTTGTCTGCCTGCTTTTTCAAGCTAATATAAAAATGTAGAAAGGCAAATTCCTCGCCTGGTTAAGTTTTGTGGAATTTGGTTGAGTGTTTTAAGTGTGTGTTTCTCTCTGCATGCACTTGGTGCAACTTCCAGGGGACCTACCATGGGTGATGTCCATATGTGAGGAATCCAGGGCATTCTCCAGAGCTCAGAAATGACAATATTTTGGAGGCACAATCAGGAATTATGTTCAAAATGTTTATTTTTAATAAGAATGCTTCAATCTATTTTTAATAAAGCTTGTTTTGTGCTGTATCAGTGCAGTATATAAATTGGGGTTTTTACCATTTCAGGAGCCTTTACAGAGAAATACTGTTTCTTTCACTTGTTGCCCTGGGAAGAGACAACATTGATATAGGTGAGTTCTGCCAACTATTCAATTGAGCACAGATGATGAATTTATGCAAACTTAGTCGTTCAGCTTCCAGGAAAAAATAATCTGTAGATTAGATGTGTGCCACTCTGTGGTAAGTGCCAAATGAAAAGGACTTTACAGATACTTTGTGCTGATAAATGCAGCTGTGGTGACATTTGGGTGGTGTTTCTGAGCCTGCTATGTGAAGTTGTTTTTCCCTTCCTGCAGATGCTTTTGACAGAGAGTACAAAATGGCCTATGATCGTCTCACCGCTAATCAAGTGAAGAACACTCACAACTGCGATAGACCACCAAGCACTGGGGTGATGGAATGCAGAAAGATTTTTGGAGAACCATATCTTTAAATATACCTGGCTAAAGAGGTGATATCTGTGACGTAACCCTGTGTAAAATAACCACTTCAGTCACAAGGAACATCTCAGTCTTCAGTGTTCAGGAATGTGCGTGCAGGAGGCCTCGGGAAATTCGGCCTGGCTGCTGTTGTGGAAATGGACAGAGAGCAAAATGGGCCAAATATGATTTCCCTGCCCCTTGTCCTTTCTGCAAATCTGTGTGTGGAGAGGCAGGTTCTAAACAAAATCAGTTCTCTGACTTGGGACAACATATTACAGCTCCCTAAAAAAAAAAAAAAAAGATTAAGTAACAGGTGGACAGAACAATGCACTGAAACTAATGTGAGCGAAGGAAATTCTTCAGAATCTATTGTTTACATAGAATATTCATGATGTTATGAAGAGCATACAAAGTTGTATTATACATATTTTAAATTGTTTATAGTAAGTTGATATTTTTTTAATTTTTTTAAATTACTGGAGTGAATTTTAAATGGACTTGCTGCAGAAGCAATACAGTGCTTATTTTTTTTGCAGTACACTGCTATTTATAGTAACTTGTCCAGTTACTTTTTGAAGAGTGATTTGTTTTTAAAGCAGAATAGAAAATGTTAACCTTCACCTAGACAGTACTGGAGATCCAGGATTTCTCTCATGCACCCTTGGAAAACGTGTTACCACAGCAATCAGAAGGAAGCTATGGTAAATTTTGCAAAACTCTAACAAATACACTGATGTCTCTGTGAAACACTTGGGTAGAAATCGTCTCTTCCTCTTGTGTACCCTTCCCTCCCCACTCCCTAGGAAAGGGAAAGCACAGTGAAGAGTCCTATGGGTTTTGTTATGGAATCAGCCCATCTCAGCTGTTGGCATTTGTTGGTGTGGCCTCATTGCAGATGTGGCACGGAGCAAATGCCAGCCTGCAGCGAGTTCTCCATGGACACGGAGTCTCGGTGGTTGTGTTGGGAGCGCTCAGTACAGCACCACATAATGCCCATCCAAAGCTGCTAACTCAAGTACATCCAGCAAACTTGCTACAGGGAATTGTTGGGAATGTAATTTATAGAGGTATATTGTGCTTAGTTAAACGTACTTGGAGTGTTCCGTCTCTATTTCACAGGCAAAACAACTTTATTTTCTCTGAAGAAAACTGCTATATCAGTCCTTGTGATGGAGTCATGGCTTTTGCCTCATATTTTCTTGTTCTACACATTTAAAAATGTTCTGTGCTCTCAGTCACATAGCAGCTCCTCACCAGAAGGTAGGCTACAGGGAAAATATCAGAAGTCTTGCATGGAGGTGGGAAAACAGACATGGAACTGTATAAAACACCCTAAACAAATTTAAATCATGCTTTAACAAATAGTTTTATTTCAAGTAATCTTAATGATATTCCACTTCTAATTTTAATTGTTGCTGTTATAATACTTCCAGATATTCAACTGTTAGATTAGATTTTATATTACAGTTTGCCTACCAGTAGGTGTTTTTAAAAACATCTTTAGTTTGCAAGTATAATAAACCAGCAATACTTAGGCAGAAAGGTGATAAACTTTAAAGCTCACATTTACTTTAAGTGAAATAGAGCGAGCCTTAGAGGCTTAAATTAAAAGTAATGCTGCTATGAAGCTCTGTAACCTCCTCCCAGACCTCTGTAGAGTTGTAAGAAGAAGCTGGCCTAAGAAGAAACCTGTAGAGCTGCAGGTATGTGCTGATGATAATTGCAGGATGCCTTGGATACAGCTTCCATCAGGTGATGCCTCTTCTCTAACGTGCTGCTAATTATGTAGCTGACCTTTTTGAAAGTATCCCCCCACCTGAGGTGGAGCTAGCAATGCTACACTTACAACATCTTTCACATTTAATTTATTTTAACAATGTGTGATGTTCTTTTGTACTGCCACGCTTGTACAGTATCCTTGTGCATGAAATGGAGCTCCTTTTTTCACCCAGGTACATGGTAGAGATAGATATCCTCTTCATTCCTCTGAACTCTTGTGACATGAACAGGCTATTTTTGAACACATTCCCTGTAAGTACCCCTTAGTGTGCATGGCTGCTCTGCTCTGTACAGTAGGAATGCTGCATTACCACAGAAATCTTGCCTCCAGTAGTTGCTGTACTTAAGCTCAGAGCTGGGTGTGCCGTGGGGAAGGTCATGTTCTCAGCTCTCTGCAGTTCTGTTTTCCATTTGCCTCTGGGGCAGCCACTGTTCTACAGGACCTTCAAGCCATGAAAGGAGAGAGAGCAAGTGCTTTTTCCAGAGCTGCTGTGGGGTGTTAGAGGGGCTGAGCTATGACCCAGCTTCCCACTCCCGTTCCGGGGTGGCCGAAGAGCCGAGCCTGGTCCCCATCCCCAGGACAGGGCGCAGGTGTGGGGCAGCACTGTCACCATGGCCCTTCCTCCATCCCAGTCCCCTGGGAAGAGTTCCACCTGCCTTCAGGCTTGCAAACCCACCCAGTTTTACTGTTTGCAGCATGCCCCAGCAGTGGCAGGGAGTGGAAGGGAGCAGGGCTGTCCGTGCAGCCTCCACGATCGCTCTGTTCCTGCAGCCCTGGCCTGGCTCTCCTCAAGCGTTGCCAATGTTAATTTGGGTGTGCTTTTAAACCACTCTATCACGTAGTAGCTCATCAATGAAATCATTATACTTAATGAATTGTTTTATAAAGTCTGTTGCAAGTCAGTCCACTGTAGAAATATATAAAAAAAGTTGGAATAACAACATACTATAAGTGGGAGATTTTCCTCATTCAAGTCATAATGTTCCAAACGTATCCTGAGGTTGGTAATTTTTAAGCATCATACAATTCAGTGTTGAAACAGTTTTCAAATCTGATTCTCCTTTATTAGCAAAGCAATTTGACTATATTTTCCAATACCACAAAGATGAATAAATGAAATATTTGAGACATATTTTCAATTTAAAATTTTGTATGAACTGAATTTTCTCCTTTTGTGTACTAAATAATGCTTATGTCCAAAACCTTAAACAAAGGTTTTACATTTGCAGTGCAATACATATTTTGCTTTACTTATGGTTCCACTGGAATAATTATTGGAGATGAAATACTGAAATGTGAATAGAAATTGTGCTGTTTCTCTGACACTGCTGTGTCCCATTTGAGGAGGCTTGCTGTTGGTACAGTTACAGCCTGATGAATTTGACTTCCACTGGCAAATAAAATTATTTGTATCCCAAGAAAGAGAAAATTCCTGCATGTAAAATCTTAGTGTAACAAATGGGAGATGCAAATAGTAATAATAGAGAGGAGTATTTCTGGATATTATCTCACTGGGATTTAAAAATGGTACTTTGTTAGTCTGCAAGCAGCACTTTTTAAATGAATGGTTGTAGATTTGTAAATATGTAATGTTTAAATTTTATTTACCAAAAACCAGTATGTTGGATGTTTGCTTTGGTTTGTAGTTCTTTAAAATATGCAAAGTCAATGTTCACAATGTTAAGGTTTTTTTCTGTCTCATCCAGAAAAACAGAAGTTTTACAGTGAGTCAATAAAAAGCTTAAAATCTTTCTGGTTATTTTCATTAACATGTTATTAGATTGATTGGGGTGACAGAAATGTCTGCAACTCTTAAACCACTTGGTGTGTTCCCACAAGGTGTTAACAATAAACCTCTCAGGTTTGGTGGTGTCATGGCATTTTTTCATCTTGCCTGTGTAGAAGTCAATGCTAACAAGAGGAGTTAGTGCTGGTTAAATAATCTGTAACTATCAGAGATTAGTGTCAGGATGAAAACCAACCCCCAGCATTCAACTCCTTGTTGTATTTGATTCCTGGCTTTAGTTTTGATTAGAGGTAATGTGCTGTTCCAGCCCCTGAGCCTTTTAGTCTTGCTGCAGCAAGATCCAAACCCAGGTGCCATCACACTTGTACTGGTGGCACTTCACAGGGCTTTTAGGCACTGAATTGCAAGATCAGGTACAGATCTGAAAGGAGCTCAGTGCACTTTGAGGGAGTTCTCTGCTGAGCTGCACCTGTGTGTCCACACAGGGATTTCAAGCAGAGCAGTTCCATAAAGGCCCAGCCACACCAGTCTGATTCTCTTCCCACTGAAGTAAAATTCATTGATTTCAGGGATTTTGAGCAGTTCACGGACTAATTTAGAGCATGTTCCTGAAAATTTCCTATAATGAGTAAGTATTCTGTGCTGAAAATCGGCTCCTTTGACTTGAGGGGATCAGCCATAGTGAAAATGTACTGCAGTTTAAATTGTATCAGCCTTTCCACAAGTGCCTACGTGTGTGTTACTTAATATTGGTCATTTCAGTATCTGTTCTGATCCTAAAGAAAAACAGTAGAGGCTGACACACCAGTTAAGATTGATTTATTTTTTAGCATGTTAAAAATACCTTGTTTTCAGTAAGTTTTTACAATTCTGATTGCTTTTTTTCAGTAGAACAACTTCTACCTCAACCCCCTTTTGATGCTGCTGGATCTTCACACACATCTTGAAGTGTCCACATGTCATACAGATACTGGGCAGGATATTATCTTGTCCTCTAACATCACACTGATGATCAGAAACACAAAGTAAAGAGCAAACATGGTGAGCCCCAGCAGTTTGTTCATTTTCCATTTACAGACAGCAATAGAGAGAATCACAAACAGGAGCATGAGGAAAAGGAGAACAATTGCACAAAACAAACCATTGCTGCTGACTGCCACGGGGCTGAGGCCATTGAAGATAGAAAAAAGGAACCAGGGAACTGGCAGGCTGCAAGGAAATGAAAAGTAATTGAAATAAATGTTTTAAGGCAGTTCATTTTCTGCATCATAACTAAGCAATTTTTCCAAACTGTTACAGGGAAAAAAATGCATTATTGTATTCAATATAGCTCAGCATAAATCTAAACTGGATGTTTTTCCTGTCAAACTGCATTTGGATAATGCCTGTATTATCATAATGTAATCCAAGAGTAAAATGGTTTGAAAATAATACCTAAGAATTAAGTGCCTTGGTGAGCTATACTAAAGAAATGCCCTGATGGTTTAGGATGGGAGATCCAGGCACTGATACTGACCTTCCCCAGGAGCTGAATGTCTGAGGGACCAGATAAGGTTCCTGTATAGCTTGGACATTAGCCAAAGATGTCTTGCACTTTTGTCTTGAAAAATGGGTAATTTTGTGTTGATTAGTGATTTTGTGAATTGGGTGAAGATAGTGGGCTGAGTTATAACAGTTTGTCTTTCCTGGCTGGGTTTGGATTTGGGTTCCTTCAAAAGGAACTGGTTGTTCAGCTGCCCTTCACTTACAAACAGCTAAAATGAAATGAACTGAGGCATGTTTGGTTTCAAACCAGGTAACTTGGCACGGCCCTGGTACTCACCCAACAGTGATGTCGAAGATGTTGCTGCCCACAGAACTGGACACAGCCATGTCCCCTAAGCCCTTCCGGGCCACGATGACACTGGTGATGAGGTCAGGGATGGATGTGCCTGCTGCCAGTATGGTTAACCCCATAATTTCCTCTGAGATCCCAATTGTTTCACCAACCTAATCAACACAACATTGGGTAGGGCTGTTAGCAGTGGAACATGGAGTATAATCACCCTGTGTGATACATTTGAGTTAAAATATTCCAAGTCCCATAAACGTGGCAGCATTTTCCTGCTTTGTAGGATTAAAAAATTCCATTTTACTGTGTCTGTTGATTCTGGATTTGCTCTGTAGTGTAGGAAATGTGACCACAGCGATGCCAGCACTGAGCCAAGGTAAAATCAGCTACAGCACCATTTTCCTGTCCTCAGTCCTCCTGTTCTGGATGTTGTCTACCTTTGAAAATTTAACATCAGCTGTGCAAGATCTGAGGGCCTTTGCAGATGACAGTCCTTGAATTTATGGCATGATCAGATCTACTGTGCACGTGCAATATATCACTCAATACAATATATCAAGATTGGGGGGCTGATCCTACAAGGTGGAAGTATTATTTCCCAGAATACCAGGTGAGCATTAAGATGGGGGAGTGAAGATCATTTAGCATCTTCCAGAATAAGAACCTATATTTTCCTAGAATTTTAATTAGGTAATGGATAATTATGCTCTGCACAGAACATTCATCAATGAAAAGTCAGAACTAAGATAAATCTTGAGGGTGCTTTTCCTTTCACTGATGCACAAGCTCCCTTGGAAGAAATGAATGGATCCTTGTCAAATTAAAAAAAGAAAGGAAATCAAAAATTCCCTTTTGGGTTCTAACAAAACAAAGTTTCTACTGTTGTGATGGATGACTGCAGCTGTAATTCATCAGATAAAATGCCACAGTAACACTGTCCCTTCTCTCTATCTACTTGTTCTGAAATGGGGATTTGCAGGAAGAACAAAACCTCTCACCTGGTGAGCCCACCACACCATGAGATAAGAGAATGCAGCAATCCAGAGGATGGATCCAAAAAACGTGATGACAAAGAATTTTTTTGACTCCTGTTGAAATCAAGTTTGAAAAGAAAAAATAGACGTTTCAGGGAAGTTAATAGTCCCCATTGAAAACTATTCGCATGAAACACTTCAATTAATTGCTTTAACTTGGACTCTGGTCTCTGTTTGCTGTTTTTCAGCTTGATTGGGTGACCTGTAGTTGCTAGAATTTGTGGTTTATTAAATTAAGTCTCTGGAATGACATTATACTGCAGCTGGGACTCCTGTCCCACTCCCTGCAGAAGTCACAGCCCTTCAACAATGCCAAGACTCCAGACATGGAAAAATGGACCCAGGGACTCCTGCCCAGAGGAAATCTATAGCTCAGTTAATGACTCCAGGAGCAGAAGGAAGATAGATCCTTACCGGGTTCCTGACGTCAGGCAGAGTGCTCCAGAGAGGAAAAACAATGGGAAAGAGGAAAAGGTAAATTGCTTGTTTTGTCCTTGATTCTGGCCATTCCAGAGATAAGGGCTCATCATGTTCATCACCCTCTGTGCTGTCACCATCACTGTCCTCCTGGCTCTCAGAGCTGCTGTCATCTGAGGTGTCACTGCTTGACAGGGGCTGTACCTCAGGATAAAAAATCAAAAAGCCAATATATTTTCACACTAACAAGGAGCTGCAGTTACTCACTGTGGCCTCACCTGAGCAGAGCTCACATTTGTAAGCTGCTGAGGGCAGCTACTGCTCTTGTGGGACAGGAGCCAGGCACAGCCCACCCCAGCACCTGGGTATTGTTAACTAATGGGCATCCATTGACTAGAACCACCTTTTAGACACAAGTTAAATACTTTATGTCATTGAAAAGCCTTTTTTCATTGGAACTGCCAAATAACATCACCCAAAAGGGATTTGGGGAGCAAAACAGAACAGTCTACTGGTGAGCACAGGCCAGGCAGGTGCTCTTATCTTCCCTTACCCTGGAGTACCCTCTGACCTCAGAAGAGTCATCTGAGGGGACAATACTATCCAGTATCACTTGGTGTCATAATTTGGACCCAATTTGTGTTTGTAAGCCAAGGTGTTTCAGCCAGCATCTTAAATCACTACACACAGAGCCTATTTATAGATGCCAGTGACATGGGTTGGGTCCTGTCCCTACAGCTCTGGAGAGGGAAGAAGGAAAGTACACGTGAAGGTCAGCCTGGGTGGGCACTTAGTGCCTGTGCTCCTGATTTTGATACCTGTCCATCCTGTGGCACATCTGCCTTCTGTGTGTCTTTGCTGAGCTCAGAGTCATTGGTAGGAGTTACCTGGACGGTGCTTGGTGCTTTCTTTTCCTCTTCTGCAAAAGCAATAGGAAGGAATTTTGATTTCAGTCATCCTGGATGGGTGGCCACCATATCAGAGCATCACCTGCCCTGTGACCAGCAGGACCTCTGAGCTCCCTGCCACAATGGTGGCATTTCAGGTTAAATAACCTTAGATTGCTTTGCTTTGTAGTGTGTCCTCCTTGACTGCTATGATTGTGTTTGGTAAATCTGGGCAGAATTTGGCCCACCTGGAGTAGAATGAGACCTTGGTGCTTCTCTGGCCTTCCATGCAGAACTGCTGTAAGGGGCACATGTGTAACAGGGAAATGCTAATTACCTGATGAGCATTTCTTGGTTTCTTCCTGGATTTTAAGATTGTATTAAAACCATCTTAAAACCCAGAAAGGATGTAGAGCTTTGCTTCTCAGGTTTCTCCCCCAGCTCCCCCCTCCCTCTGTAGAGCACAGCATTCTCCAGGGACCTGATACTCTTCAAGGCTTCTGAGAAATGACCAGGATGTGCTGCCAGACTTTAATCCCTGATCATTTGGTGGGTATTCAAAAGCAAATAGGAAAGTGCTGACACATACAGGGAAATAACTGCAATGTGCTGCTGTTCCTGCATTAACCTGCATAGCCAAGAGGAACAGGGAAAGCTCTGTGGGAACAGAGCAGAAATATGGATAACACGGAGCAGGGATGAGGGAGTGAAGTCAGTGTGGTATTTATAGCAGGCACCAAGAATTTAATTGGGTTTTAAACAGTGTTTTTCTCCAGTTTGGGCTCATTCACCTCCATGAGGCCCAGCTTTGGGAGGTGCTCAGGTGCCTGGGTCATGTGGAGCTGGGACCTTCCACACAAAAGCTCCTTGGTGCTCAAAGTCTCACAAATCTCTGTTGTAGCACAGGTCAGCTCTGGCTCCAAGGCAGCTTTTGTGTCAGGAGTGACAGAGAAAACTGAAAAAACTATTAAACTGACAGAGGGCAGATCTAGGTTAAATGTTAGATTAGAAATTCTTCCATGTGAGGGTGGAGAGGCCCCAGCACAGGCTGCCCAGAGAAGCTATGATTGCTCCATCCCTGGAAGTGTCCAAGGCCAGGCTGGACATGGCTTGTAGCACCCTGGGATGGTGAAAAGTGTCCCTGCTCGTGGTAGAGGGTGGAATGGGATGGTCTCCAAGGTTCCTTCCAACCCAAACCAGTCTATGATCCTGTGATTCTATCAAAGGAAGGGTGCACAGGTCTTTGGAACTGATACAGAGACAGTGTAGATTATTCCCTCTGGAGGAACCTTCTGTGCCCTTCTGCAGGCATGTGAAGGTACTTGGTTTTAACAAACACCTCATTTGCAGGGTCTACCAAAGCCCAGCAGCACCCAAGTGCTGTCTGCAGTGCCCTGATTTCCCTCCTGCACTGTTCCATGGCCATTTCCAGCCCATCCCTGTAGCTCCCCCTGCCCTGCCTCACTAACGGCTCCTCTGGGGCTGGCTGCTCCTGCCCGTGTGCATCCATTGATTCCTGCTGCATTGTCACAGCAGCCATCTGTGCCCAGGAACAGCACAAATCTGTATTAGACCCCAGGCTTTCCTTGCCTGCCCTTGGGCTTTGTGTGCTGAGAAGGTGAAGCCTTGCAGTGCAAAACAAGGCAAACAGTGCTGGCTCTTCCTGCACTCACCTGGCTGGGAGCCTTGTCCTTCCAGGGTCTCAGCCTTAGCCTTGGCCATGTTGCTCAGGATGTCAACCCTGTCTTTAAATTTTGCTGTGGGTGAGAAGGACACGATCATCAGGGGCTGTCACTGCAAAGCCCCCCTGGACCTGCCTCCCCCAACACACACATGCTCTTGCCCCTTCCTCCTGTGGGTGCTGCAGCCAGCACTGCCCCAGGGCTTGTTCTGGCTCTGACCCCAGGTTTTGGCTGCGGCTACTTGGTCATAGCTGTTGTATTTAACTGCTTAGTGCTACAGCAATTACACCAGCAATTTGGCATGGAACTGTTCAAAGAGAATCTAGAGGAATGAGAAATCCTTTCCAGTCAGTAATACAGAGGATATCTGCACTTCATTGGAAGAAAATGTAGAAAGAGGGGGAGTTTTGGTGCAATATCATCTTGTTCCTAATGGACTATTGATTTTTTTTCTAGTCTAGATTATGAGCAAACAAAAAATGACACCTTCCTCTTGCCATGTGGCTGTTGAAGAGGCTTTAGGGTGCTGCTTACAGCCTGGGGACCTGATGGAAATGGAAAATAAACACCTTTTATGTTCCAGTTCCCTGGAAAATGATTGATTTTTCTAAGTATACACAAGTGTCTCCTGCTGGAGCTGATCTAAATTCCTGGTATCCAGGTTCAGCATGGTCCAGGCTGTCTGAGAGATGTTCTTCACCAGCACAGGTCTGTGCTCTATTTCTGGGACTGCTGAGGGCTTCTTCCACTGTAAACCAAGCTCTGCTTTGCTCAGCTGAGCTGCTTTTTTACTGGTTTACAGTGAACTGTGAAACTGTGTGTCTAGAGTTGTTTTTTGCTCAAATATCTTACTGCTGACTTTCAGTGGAAGTGAACGAGAATGGGCTCAAAGAAAAGCTCCATTTTGTTCTAATCTATGTTGAGCTGCACACCCAATGACCGAGGGTCACTGGCTTTGCACATGGGCAGCAGCCACAAGAACTGGCCAATGCTGTGTTTGGCTTGTGTGCAGGGCTGTAAATTAATTTCCTCTGAAAGTTTTATCACACTGATTTAATCTATTGTGTTGTTGACTACGCACCCAGAAGGTGCAGTTGTCACATGCCTCAAGGGCAGGGCCCTGCCACTTTATTAATCACAGTGACATTGAGATAATAGGAATAGCATGTTCAGCCATGTGGGCAGAACTATTGTTCTGAGCTGAACCTTGTGAAAATCAGTACATTCTGCTGTATGCCCAATAACTGGGCCCAGCTCAGGCAGGAAAACCTCAGGGGACAAGTCCTACTCTGTGAGATTCCTGCTACTGTGTGACAGAAAGATCTTTCACCAGCTGGGATTTCCACTGAGCACTGGAATGGCTGCACTGAGATGAAATTATCATGGAGTACCAGAATGGTTTGGGTAGGAAGGGGCCTTAAAGGCCATCCAGTCCCACCCCCTTCCACTGTCCCAGGCTGCTCCAAGCCCCATCCAACCTGACCTTGGACACTTCCAGGGATCCAGGGGCAGTCACAGCTTCTCTGGGCACCCTGTGCCAGGGCCTCACCACTCTTGCAGGTAAGAATTTCTAATCTAAATGATAATTTCTTCTCCTTTGAAAAGCTGGCTGGGACTCCAGAGCCTGACTTTTCCATGCTCCTTGTCAATACTGAAGCTCACTGGAGTGGATGTGAAGTGTTGGCTTCCTTCCCCCCGTGCTCATGCACAAGCACATCCCTCAGTGCAGGGGTGACCTTTTGCTCCCAGTCTCCTCTAAGCACTGAGCAATGCCTCCTTCTGTTTGGCTTCCCCTGAAGCTGCTGCAAAAGCTCCTGTCAGCAGGGTCAGGGCGGTCAGGCTCAGCCTGAGATTATGGAAATTCAAGCTGCTGGCTCGCTGCCCTCAGCCAGGCCACAGGCTGGGAGTACTGAGTGGAGCCCAGGAGCATCTCTGTCAGGATAAACAGATTAGGCCCAGGCCTCTGTCCAGTTCTCATGAGATCAGCCTCCTTCAAAAGGGTGTTAATTCCTGCAGGAGGGACTGAGATTGGAGGCAGAGCTGGCTCTAAGCTGGCCAGATCTGCAGGTCAGCACGGGGAGGAAGGATGTCATGGGCTCAGCCCAGGCTGTGCTGGATCAGCTGTGCAGGGCAGTGTCCCTCTGAGTCCCCTGGAGCATTCACTGCTGGCAGCTCTGTCCCCAGGGCTGAGAACCCATCACACAGGACATGTCTGTGTCCAGTGGCCTTGAGATGCTCTCCAGGAGAATTCTTGTCCTGTGAATTGACAGCATCCAGGATGGACTTCAGGTGGCAGCTGAGCTTCTACCTTGAATTTGCCTCTTACATTTCATTCACTCTTTGGCTCTAATATTCAATCTAACAGGATTGACAACACAATCAGCAGGGAGGATTCTTTCTTTACAATTTGGCATGAACCTGAAGGATTTGGAGATTCTGCTGTATAAAAGTGAAAGTATAAAAAAAAAAATCTTGTGATTCCTTTTTCCCCTCTGTGTCTGGAATGCTAATGAAGCAAGGAAAAGCTGTAGCTGCCTTCAGCCTTCTCCAGCCTGCAAGTGCCCACTGCTCTGGTCTAATTTCCAAAATCATTAGCTCGTTAACTGGGGCATAGTGAGGGTAGGCAGCTCTGACAAGCTCTCTGCTGGAGCCTTTTGCTTCATTCAAAAGAAATGTAGGCTTCTGCCTTGTTCCCTGTGTGACTAGAGTTTAAAGAGTCTGGTGGTAAGGCTAGAGGTTCAGAAATGAGAGGGTTCCTGAGCATTTCCAAAATCCTCACTCCCTTAATTCCCCAACAGTTTCCTCTGGTGTCTAATGGGATGATCTGGAAAAGATCTCATGCTCTTCTTTTACTCACTTTCACAGGAAGTAGGGAAAAGGGCAAAAGAACAAACTTGCTAGAAATTCCTAGTTTTAAAAAAGGCACATTGAAAGTAAAAAGTTCTATAAAAATATAATTCAGGATGCCATGTAAATATTAGAACTTCTAAAGTAAACACATAGTCTCCCTGAGACAAAGACTTAAGTAATGATACCTTCCTCATACAAAAAGAAAAAACCCACATTCTGAACTCAACCCACTCTTCAAAAGAGAAATTTTCCTTCACACAAAGGGTGTTGCAGCTTTGTGTTTCACACTTCTTCTGTATTTCCAAGATCTCTGCCACTGAAATTTGGGGTTGGAGGCCCAATGCTGGCAGCTTTTCTATGTTTTGGACCCTGCTGCCCTGAAACCATTTCTGTGCGGCCCAAATTAAAAGAAACCCTATAGAATCCTGATAGCAGCAGGTTTAGTGAGGAACTGCTGAGCAACTGTTGGCAACCTTTTCCTTCTGTCAAGTGCTCATTTCCACAGCCTGTAAGTGCTGATGCTACAGGCCTTGGCAAGAAGGAACAAGGGCCCTTGAGAAAGATAAATTGCTTTGGGATCATCTTTTATGTGGTAGCCTAATTACAGAAATGTGCCTGGTACAAAGAGTGCTGCACACATAGTGAAGGGAGGGATGGTGCTGATGATCCATGGGAAGCAGGCACAGCTGTCTCCAGGGTCCCACAGGGCTGTTAACACAGGACTAGGAACTATTAACATAGCAGAATACAAGTCCTCATTTGCCTTGCCAGGTTCAAATCCTTTCCCAGATCCTTCCTCGGGATGTCATTCCATCTCTTTGGCCAAGCTCCTCACGGCACTTAGCTTTCTCAGTCTATGCATAAATTCCTTTTCTCCAAACTCTCTTTTCTTTAGGTAGGGAGTAATCAGATTAAGGAGTATCTCCTACAAGACACACAGGATTTGGCACACTGGCTCCTTGATTTTTGAGCGCTGAGCTGTTGTAATATCAGTAATTTTATTGTTATATTTTATAAGGCGGTGTCTCTTTTCTCACAGCCTTGAGTGGAGCAGGCACGTACCTGGGGCAGAGGTTTTGCCATTAACTCAGTAAAGCAAAGGGTCGGGAAATGAAAACCTTCTGTCGGGGCGGCTGCAGCCCATCCCCGGCGGTCCCTGCGGTCCCAGCCGCAGACACGCACGGTCACACTCCCATCTAGCGGCGGGAGCTCACCCCCTGCCGGGCCGCCACAGGCACAGCCTGGCCACCAGGAAAAGCTTCTGCACCCAAAGGGCTCTCAAACCCTGGCACGGGGAGTCGCCATCCCCGGAGGGATTTAAAGGATGTGCAGATGGGACACTTGGGGACACGTGGCCTTGGCAGTGCTGGAGGAACAGTCGGACTTGATGATCTTAAAGGTCTTTTTCAACCTAAATGATTCTGTGTACTGAGTAGGGAAGTTCTCTTTGAAAAAAAAATCCAAACTGGTCCCTCAGTCCTGTTTATTCCACATTCACAAGGCCTGGGAACAGCAGCCTCTTCAGTAAGGACAGTGACTTGCAATTGCATGGAAAACTCACAGCAGCCTGTTCTGGGCTAAACTGGCTGGGGCTCTCCTTGGCCAACCTCAGCCCCCCACAAATCCCCTGCTGAGGTCCCAGAGTTTCATCAGGGCATCAAACTGAACCAGAAATCCAAACTTGTGGTGGCCTGGGGTCGGCAGATACTGCACAGAGACATTTAGAGGTGTGGGAAGGATAAGAAGGTGCTTGGAAGTCTCTGAGTAGCAGCAGCCCCTCAGTTCTGGCACTTTCTGATGCTCAAGGCAATGGCACATCCTCTTGGAAGGTTTTGGGTCTATCCTGGTGCTGTTGATACAGCTTTTTGGAGGCACAGGAGGCAAGGAACAAACCCTGATGAGTCTGGCTCTTGTTAGGCTACCGTTCCTAACACGTTGGGTGCCTTCACTGGAATCTGTCAAAGCAGACACTGATGTGCCTTCCTGTCCTCCTCCAACCTCCTTCGTTCCCTCGACCAGTTTGTGCAGCTGGGATTCTGATCTGGAGAGTCCTCTTTGTAACCTCTGGGAGGGACACGAGAGGTGTTGATCTGCTTAGCTTCAATCTCTCTTTGAATGCACAGCAGATAATCTCTTTAGAACAAGTAGGGCGCTGGAGGGGTGGGGCATGTGCTGAGCTAGGAAAGAAAAGCCTAATTTTTTTTTCAGTGTGTTTCACTATTTCTTTGAAAATAAACCTCCACCATGTGATTACATTAAAGTTAATACAAAGCAACATATTAAAAGGCTGTGTGGAAAGACCCTGGTCTGTCTGGAGATGAGGCTTCTCTGCACCCTGGGAAGTTTAAAAGAGGTCTTGGACCTGAGCTGGTCATTCCCTGGCCCTGGGGAGCCACCCATTGCCTACACAGGGCTGTGGGCACACTTTGGCATGGCAGTGATGATAGGTGGGCTTTTAGAGGTGTCAGCCTGAATCACATAGAATTGGCCTCACCATCAAGATTAAAATCTCAGCTGGGATTTTAACCACTGTCAAAAAGATAATTCTTCAAGGGTTTTAACCTCTTTTTGTTTCAGGGCTGGGATGAGGTCTGAGCTAAGAAGAGGAAGATGGGACGTACTATGGGACAGAGGAAGCCTGTAACTCATGTTTGCTGCCCCTGCAGTCAAAGAGAAGCAGAGATGGGGGATGTCACCACTTCCAGGGAGCCCAGCAGCAGCAGCTGCCACCAAAGCAGTAACCAGCTGGGCACAGGACAAGCAGATATGACAGGACCAAAACATGAGGTGTTTGTCCTTGCCAGCCACATGATCAACAGGGGCACAGATGGTGTCACAGAGCTCCCCACACCTGACACCATCTGTGATACTCAGCTGCACCCCAAGGGTGAGTTGCTGACCCAAAATACTGACTGTATTCCCAGGGAAACCGCTCAGGGCTGTGAACCCAAGGCCCTCTGGTGTGGAGCACCCACTCACCTTCTGCCAGGGGGTCCAGGGTGTGGATCATGAGCTGGACGATGGTGCCGCGCATCTGAGAGTTGTGCAGGGAGGCCGAGCTGCTGCCCCGCTGCAGGGCTGGCCCAGCCTGTGGGAAGGCACAAAGCCAGTCAGTTCCAGCTCCTTTGTCCTCTACATCAGACAAGGCCTCTCCAGGCCATGGGGCAGCAATTCCACAGCAGCAGAGGAATCAGCTGTCCAGTGTTTGCTATGGAAAGGACAGACCCTGCCAGCCTCTGCTGTGACAGCCCAAGAAGAAATTTGGCCACAAAACCAGGTAAGAAGAGTCACTTTCTGAAGTTCTATATGACTGTTTTATAGCAGAGAATGAGCAGCACTCTTCTAGTTAAATCCCCCTGGGAAGCCTGAGCTGCCTCTTAAATTTTACAAAAATTCCTTAAAGGACAGGACTCAGCCAGGTGTCCTCTTAAGCAAACTGTGGCCATTGTGCCTGATATGATACAGGTTTTAGTCCTGGTTTCTTGACACAGGAGTTGACACTTTTATTTATGACCTGACATGGGGAGAGATTCAAAATACCATGACTTCAGATCCCTGTAACGTTGCTTAGACCTACCTGCAGCTTCCTCACATCTGGTGGCTTCATGGTTCCATCATCTGCAACTGCCCTGCTTGTCTGCAAGCAATGAAGAACAAAAATTACTTCAGGATCTAATGATCCTTGAAACTGCTGCCTGTGGGGAAGTGGCACAGCTGACACAAATGTCCATGGATGCTACTGAAAGAGCTAAAGCCATGAGCCTCGTTAAAACCATTGGCTTCTGAGAAAAACAGGATTCTACCTAAAGCCTCCCAGTGAGGATGCAGGCACCTGGGGGAAGACTCACAACTGATTCCTGTAGCTACAGACAGACCCAGACTTCATCCCCAAACATCTGTACCCTTACTCATTTTCCAGCAGAGTGAAGGTGCAAAGGGGGATTTTTTTACAGTGATTAGCATTACTTTCCATCATTTATAATTTCTGTGATTAATTTTTCCCAAAGGATAGGTTCAGCAGCTCTCTATCATGCTACTAAACATGATGAGAGTTCTCTGTAAACTTTAAGTGCAGGGCTGGATTCACTTTGTGATGCTTGGTGATCTCCACAGTGATGTGTGTGTTTCACTGCAGTTCCTTGCACATGTATCTCACTGGAAAGCAACCCAGGAGCTTTCAGGACTCCCAGCTGGAGCACTGGCTGAACAACAAACCAGGAGTAGGAAAGGGAAGCAGTTTCTCGATTCTGCACCACTTCAACTATCCTCAGTCTCCTTATCTGCTTCCTTCCTTTCCTTAAATGATGTGGAGTGCCAGGATCAGAAGGCAAAGCATGCTTGAGGGCTAGGGACAAATCTGACTAGGAGAGCATGCAATGCCAGGGGACAGTTTGAAATCTGCTGGCGTGGAATTGGGTTTGGGCACTTCAATCTGTTGCCAAATGCTGCCCAGGAGAGCAGGCAGTGGTTGCTAAAGCTGCCAGATGCCTTTCTGTGCTGCTGATTGGGTAAGGAGTGACACCACCAGCATCCCAGCAACACACCTGGCTTCAGAGAGGGAAAAGAGAATTTCCTCCAACATCTCTCAGTTGCAAGAGGCTGGGACAGAAGCCTTTTCCCTCCTGTTTACCAGAATTTTCCAATCTTATTCCCAGACCAAGATGTGTTCCTGCAAGTGTTCTTTCTGAAACTTCTTTACAACAACCAAGAAAAATCCCACACATCTTTGAAAGCAGCTAAGTGACATTTAGTAATTGCACAGGTAGAACTCCCTTTTAGTGATGCTCTCAAATTTCTTAGAATCTTTCTAGTTTGCATTTCCCTCATTCTAAAACCATACTTATTGACCAGTACCTGTATTCTGAGGCTCGAATGTGTGCTTTGTGAACGAGATGCAGGTTTTCTTTATGGTTTACACTAGAAAGTTATTTCCAACTTTCCCTCTGAACTCTAAGGACACCAACCTTCTGCATATGCTCTGCTGATGCTGCCTGCACAGCATTTAGCTTCTTTTTCAGCTCCTGCTTCACCCATTGCTCTAGGAACACGTTCTGTTTCATGGTGAACACGTATGTGGCATATGCAGTCAGTAAAAGGAAGCTTTCCCACCAATCAATGACACTGTCTAGGAAAAACAGGATGAGCATCAGTAAGTCTACAATGTAGAATGAGATGTCTCTAAATAAGGGCCACCATGTCAGGTGGAGTATCTGCCTTGAGAAGAGGGCACAGGTGCCAATGACAAAGAGGATATTAAACACTGCTGAGCCCACAATGGTACCGATGCCGACATTGCTGTGGGAGATGAAGACACCTATGAGGGACGTGAAGAGTTCTGGTGCTGATCCACCTGCTGCCATGAAGGTGGCTCCAGCCACATCTTCAGAGATCTGCAGCTTCTCAGTGATCACTCCCAAAGCAGGGACAAAATATTCATCACACACTATGGCCAAGGCCACAAATACATACATCATGCCAAAGATGTGAAGTACAACCCACCCTTGCCTGCGTTCTTCCACACTGAACAGGTCCTGGGGATATTCTCCTTTGGACTCATAGGGTGGTTTTTCATCTGGGGAGCTTTCACTGGCATTTTCTTGCTGTGGTGTTGTACCCACTGAGGTGGTGGTGGGCACGGTTGGCTCACGATCCACATAGATACAGTGCCTTATTTTGGGTGCTGTGGCATTGCCTCTTACAGCAGTCTTGTTGCTGGGGAGCTCCCTGGATGTGTCTCTGACAGGGTCTGTGGGGTGGGGGGCTCTGTGTGATGCTGGAAGGGCAGAGGGGCTGAACTGGAGCTGGTACAAAGAGAGGACCAACACTATGGCAAGCAAGAAAAGAATTCGGCTCCTCCGTAGCCGCCTCCTCCGTGGTAAATGCATTTCCTAAAAGTTCAAAACCCAGAGCTGTGTCCAGAAGCCACTGAAGACTTCACTTGGTCAGCAGTCTGCTGATCTGGAGCATCAGGAGTGGAACTGGAGGACACAAAATGGGGAATCCTGCAAAAGAAAATCTGCTGTGAAAAACAAAGTACTACAGCTTTGCACCATTTGGGCAGCAACACTTCACTGACTGCTTGTCTATTTTTCAGTAAAAAGAAATAGACTTAAATGAGTAAAGAGAGATCTAGATCCAGCTTTTAGTCTATTTTTTAAATATGACTGTAGGTTATGCTGATTAATAATCAAAGGTTTGGCTTAAGAGAGTGGAGTTGGCTGAGGCAGTCCAATCCAAGCTGAATTCTGATTCCACCAAATGCCCATATCCAGGAGCTGTTAAGGACTGTGTTTACCAGAGTCCAGTTGTTATTCTGTGATATTATCAATTGGGTCACTGGTGTGCAGGAGGAGTGGATATGGCTTCTGTCATGGAACCAACTTTAAATTGCTAGAAATGGTGCTCTGAAGACAGGACCAAACTGTTCAAACCTCCCTCCTAAACCAGTTATTCACCAAAAAAATCTCAGGAGGATGGAAATGGGTTTAGATGTGATGCTGCTCCATGGCTTTCGAGCCTTTCACTCCCCAGGAAACCATCCAAGCAAGGGTGAGATTTTTCCTTCCGTTTGAGCAGAGGGTGAGGAGAACATGGTTCTAGTAAAACTCAGGGTGCTGAGCAGCCATTTGTTTCTATGACTACATCTTTTCAGGGCTTGCTGTAGAAATCAAAACTGGCAAAGTGGAATTGTAATCATACCTTTTATTAGGGAGTAATTAGCATATCTTGCATAATTATGTGAACAGCATTTAGAAAGGGAGAGAAATGTAAATGCCAGAGTGACAGTGCCTGCAGCTTTGACAGCACAGGGACAGGGATTTGGGGCTGGACAGAATTTACCCTTCTGCACTGATTGAATGTTTTACCTTAGAATGACACTCTTCATGGATTATTTTTTTCCCCAGAGTGGGCATGTTACATTATTCTTTAGCTGTGAATTATTCTTTAGATGTGAATCATAGTTTTCTAAACCATTCTCAGATAAGCTCTTCATGCAAATTATCACACATTTACTCTCTTGCATAACACCCAGCAAAGTTATCAGCCTAAATTTCTTGCAAAACAGGCAATGTTAATTTAAATAGTTGGGAGGATCACTAAGGCAACAGTAAGAGAGGGTCATGGCAGTACCTAGACAAATAGATGATACAAACGTTGCTTTTCATACATGAAAACAAAATAAACATACATGTGGCAGAACTGTACAAGAAGTATAACAAATTGCATGTTATGAGAAAATAACTCTCCCTAACAAAGACAGGAGAGCTAAAAGGATGGCACAGAGAGAGCACAGTTATGTACATAGTCCTATTTAAACACTGTTTTTACTTCTCCTCTCCAAAACGAGCTGCTTAAAAGACTTTTTGTGAGCAGGAAGACATCCAAAGCTAGGATCAGTTCTAAGAGCTCTCCAGCCTTTCACAATTCCTGACCAGAGGAATTGTTTCTCTAGTCTTTTAAGTTTAGGTCTGTTCATGATAAACACCTTTTCTCACCTCCTGTCTCAGTACCACGAGAGGCAAAGCAATCAAACAAAGCTCCCCAGCCTACCTTCCAAAGGTCTGTCCAGGAGGAAGGGGAGTTCCAGGGGTTGGGTGTAGTGCTGGAAGCTTCTTTGGTGCTTAACAGCCAGATGGGAGATGCTGTTGCAGAGAGAGACAGGTGAAAATGATCCCATTTTCAGGACGTCTCCTCTGCTGGCAGAGTCCTACAACAAGAGCAGGTCAGGTGTGAAGGACATATTAGTGGAGGAATTCCCAATCCAGTTTAATACCTGCAGCCCCTAAGAAGATTAAATAGCATTGTATAGATTTGGGTCTATCTCTGAAGCCAATACCTTTGTCTGCTACCACAGGTTATTCTGTGTGAGGACAGGTGATTATCCCCTTCAGAAACTCCTGGACTGCAGCACCAGCCATGGACAGGGATCACCCTCAGGGCACTGGCGGCGGGTAAATCACATTTATAAACTTGGAAACAAGGCACAGGGAGCTGCATTTTGAGGCATCTCCTATGGCTGACAGGCCAGATGCCAGACAAGCAGCTCTGCTGGTTTTTGCCACAGTGCGTGTCCACTTTGCAGTGCCAGAGGGAGGCTTTAAAACTCGACTCCTGGAAAAATCCCTCAGGTCCTGTGCCAAGAGCACTGAGGCAGAGGGAGGGAACAGGGACCTGGGGATGGTGCCCTTGACTCTTCTGTGGCACTGATATGGTGCAGCTCCACAGGGTAGGAAATAACAACATGCCAGGCCAAGGATTTAACAGCCACAACAATCTAATAATCAGATTTATCGCAGGGGAATTAGAAAATTATGATTTCATTTTGGGTGCCTCATGCCAAGAAGGACATTGGGGTGCTGGAGCATGTGCAGGGAAGGTAACGGAGCTGGGAAGGGTCTGGAGAGGCTGAGGGAGCTGAGGGAGCTCAGCCTGGAGAAAAGGAGGCTCAGGGGGGACCTTGTGGCTCTGCACAACTCCTGACAGGAGGGGACAGCAAGGTTTGGGCTCTGCTCACAGGGAACAGGGACAGGAGCCAGGAGAGATTTAGGTTGGATATTAGGAAAAACTTCTTTGCTGAAAGGCTTGTTCAGCACTGGACCAGGGCAGTGGTGGAGTCCCCATCCCTGGAGGGATTTCAAAGCCGTGTGGATGTGGGGAAGTGGCTTATGGTGCCCTTGGCAGTGCTGCGGGAATAGTGGCACTTGATGATCTTAGAGGGCTTTTCCAGCTAAACTATGACCCTCTGATAATTTTACAGCAAACTGTTGTCTGAACACACAATTTCAGGAGTTCATCCCAGTTTTGCACTGGAGTTCATTGCCTGCCGCCCCCGCTCCACTCCCACACGTACAGAACCGGGAGAAGGAGGCGCACTGCCCAGCCGGGATGCTTATCCACAAACCCTTCTCCACACATAGTGCTCATTTGTGGTCCTATTTTACGTGGGTACCACATTCCCCAGCACTGACATCCCGCATTTCCCCTTCCCCCGCGGTGTCCGCCCTCACGGGCTGCGTGAGGCGCGGCCCTTCCCCGCCCGGGCCGCGCGTTCCGGGGGGCCGCTTTCCGTGCGGACGCATGGCGGCGCGGCGGGCCGCGGTGTGCAGCAGCATTTCCCTTCCGCCGCCCTGCTCCGTGCCCGCCGCCGCCGCTCGGCCCGGGCCGTCCCGGGAGCGCTCCGGGGACAGCCCCGCTGAGGGCCAAGGCTTGTAGGGAGGGCTGGAGCCCTGCCCGACCGCCCTCGGAGCGGCAGGGCTGCGCCCTTTCCGGAGCGAGGCTCAGCTCCGGCCTTGCTCTGCACCCGGCTGGAAATGCTGTGCGGGGTTCAGCGTGTATTCACTTAATCTGTGCTCAGCCCCACGGTTTGAGGGGGAAAAGGGTAATTGTGGCTTGTCCCCGGGGTCAGCGTGAGGGGGCGAGACGCGTGGCTCTGCCAGCGCAGCTTTGGTGCTGATTTGTGCCTTTCCCCGCTGCAGGCAGGTGATCCCGGCGGAGCCCGGCCCTGAGGGCCCCGGAGGAGCGGCTCGCCATGCCCACGGTGGTGGTGATGGACGTGTCGCTGTCCATGACGCGGCCGGTGTCGGTGGAGGGCTCCGAGGAGTACCAGCGCAAGCACCTGGCTGCCCACGGGCTCACCATGCTCTTCGAGCACATGGCCACCAACTACAAGCTGGAGTTCACGGCCTTGGTGGTGTTTTCATCCCTCTGGGAGCTCATGGTGCCCTTCACGAGAGACTACAACACGCTTCAGGTAGGGGGTGTGAACACTAAAGCAATAAACCGCCGACATTTTAAAAATTCAGCCAATTGCACCAGCAAAGTAGGGTGAAACTGTGATTTGGTATCATCCAGTGAACAACGTCTTGAATTGAGTGAGTTTGGCCTTATTTTAAGGGCAGGTGGAATCAGTGTTTGAAACATTGAACTTTGCCAGTTGCACCTTTGCGGGTGAGCACTGGAGTGTGGCTGATTGACTCTAAAATGGAGTTAAAAATGGGATGGAGGGAAGGGCTGCCTGATTAACTTCTCCAGGTGGTTCTGTGATGTCCCTGTTTTTATGTGGAGTTGTTGGTTTGCTTGATAAATGATGCAGCTGACAGGACCATTTAGAAAGGCTTTGAGTTGAGTGATTTGGTAGAGACAAGCTGCTCTTGAGAGTATGTAGAAGCCAAAACAGTGCAAGAGTGAGAATCAGTGATTTTAGGCCTCACAGATGTGGTGGGAAGTTGGGAGGAGGAAATGGAAAGGAGAAAGTCCAAAAGGGAAGGTTCACATGAATGCAGTAAGGCACTGGAGCCTCTGAATCCAGTAAAAATTGTACATTTATATCTGACCCTCACAGGCAGGAGGAAATCACACTTTGCTGTCACAGGGCACCGTGGTTTAGGTTTGTCCATTGGGCAAAGAGATTTTAAAAGCTGTTCTCTGTTATATTTGCACTTTAGCAGGTGAGTGCCAGTGCATCATCCTCTCTGATTAATTTTCACTTCCACAAGAGCTCATTGGAGGAATTTTGCAAGCCAGGAGCCCAACCAGGCTCCTTTAGCAAGTTCATCTCACAGCTGCACCCTGGTGATGCTGTGTGAAGTGAGAGGTTTTCACTTTTAGGAGAAAAGCTGGTTTATGGATGCAGATGTGAGTTTTGGGTTTGTTACTCTCTCTCTGCCAAAGAGTTTTTTGTGAGACAAACTCCTTGTGGTCTCTGTGAATCTCTGAGAAGTTTGAGCTGCTCTGACACCTGCGAGGATTTTCTCAGCTAAATCTTTCCCATTAGATGCTTCAGGTTTTCACTTTTTTAAGACATGCAAAGGTGTTTTTTCACTCTTAAAGAGCTTTGTTGATAATACCACAGTTCCTTCAAAGCCATGAGTGACTGCTGGGTGTCTCCTGGCAGGGATATTCCCCCAGCAGTGACTGTGGTGTTTGTCTTTGCAGGAAGCCCTGAGTAACATGGATGATTATGACAAAACCTGTTTGGAGTCAGCGCTGCTGGGGGTTTGCAACATTGTCCAGCAGGAATGGGGGGCAGCAATTCCTTGTCAGGTATGGCTGATTTCACTGGTTTAAGTTCACTCCATGCTTAGTTATCCCTGGCAGGGAGATTGGAACTTGGTGATCTTTAAGACCCCTTCCAACCCAAACCATCCTGTGGTTCTGTGATTGATTCTATTCCTGTGAGTTGCACATAGAAATGCAAATGTAATTTGAAAGTTTGGAATGCTCTCAGGCATCCTGGTGCTGCAAAAACACAAAGAATGAGTATTTTGGCTAAACCTGCAATATGAACAGAAGGTGATATTTATAAAAATATTCAGCAGTAAGAAAAATGAGACTGTTTCCTGCTCAAGATGTTATTGTAGTGCAGTGGATTATAAAATGTGGCTCAGGAGCACTGTTGTGCAGGCCTGGTGTTTGATCTGGATGCAATCTGCTGTCCCAGGAGCCTCACTCCATTTGGACAGGGTATAGTCCCACATGCAGGAGTCTCCCCCCTCCAGTCCTTGATGGTTTCCAGGGCCTGCAACAATTCCAGCTCTCAGCCAACAGCGTGGGGCTGCTGCTGAGTGTGTTTTGATCTGACTTCTCTCCAAATGAGTCATTTGCCATGCAGCTGCTCACACACCCCATTCAGCCCTCCAAGCTCTCAGCCTTCCAAATCTGCTGCCTCTTACGGCAGAATTTGCTTTTAACCCTCACTTTTCTGAGACACTTGATTTAAGTTCAGTAATTTTGCAGCTCAGTGAGCAGCAAAATGCCTGAAGCAATATTTCGTAAGGTGAAAAAGGATAGAGGTTTATTGGTTAGGCAGTTCATCATCAAACAGACAAAAGGCACCTTGAGACAGCAAAAAATGTTCAAAGCAAAGAACAAGAAAGATGTGAAAACCAGGCAGAGATTAGACCTCAACTATTTTGTCTCTCATTTGTGTCATAGCACTTGATACTGGCACTTCAGGTGCTGGGGTGGTGGAGGCACTGGAGGATGTACTGTGCAGCCTTGGAGTAGTGGAAAACATCACTGGTGAGCACCAGTTCTGAGGAGGCTGCGAGAGAGACTGAGGATGGAGGGAGAATACAAATCTGGATGTAGCAATTACACATTGGATTTGATTTTCCTTATCTGCCAGCCAGAAATCATGCCTGCTGTTGCCATCCAGCAGTGAAGGAGCAGCTCCTTTACTCCTCTGGAAGTGACTGGGTCACAGCTGAGTGTAAATAATCCCATTATTCAGTGTAATTAGTGCAGGTTTCCACAGGGATGGAGTCTGGGTATGCAGGAAGTGTGTGGTTTTGCTGTAGCAGTTCTGCTGCAAAATGTGAGCATACTGTAGCTGTATTTGCAAATAATTAAGTCACTAATACTACCCTTTTTTGAGGTTTCTGGGGCTTGTAGTGGAAGTTGAGTTGCTCTCCAGATTCTGCAGAAGAAATGGGCTCTATCATCCCTCTGAAAGCAAACCTGGAATCCTTGAGTCCAACAGCCAGAGGCTGTTTTCTGGCTGTGTAGCCGCTGAGCTTCTAGGGTACACTTAAAAATGAAATGTATGAGATTCAGATTTTAGTGCAATTGCCTAATGCCAAGAAAACGTTTATTTACCACGCACACCATGTAAACCATGAGGGTTCAATCTTCAGTTTCTCCTCGATGCGGGCTTTTTCCTGGAAATTTTGCCAGCAGATCTTTGCCCAGCCCGATGGAGGAAATGCGGTGGGAGCAGGGATTTTCGGTGGGAGCACGTGAAGGCTCCTGCAGTGTGTGGGTGTTGAGGTACCCGGTGCAGCGGGAGCTGTCTCACGTGTGCCCGGTCCCTGCAGGTTGTCCTGGTCACCGACGGCTGCCTGGGCATCGGCCGGGGCTCCCTGCGCCACTCGCTGGCCACGCACAGCCAGCGCAGCGAAAGCAACAGGTTCCCACTGCCCTTCCCGTTCCCGTCCAAGCTCTATGTCATGTGCATGGCCAACCTGGAAGAGGTGATGTCTTATTCTTTGTTGCATTGGATAATTGTTGGTCTGCTCTGAGCTAACGACCAGGTCAGCACAAAGCATTGCCTTGATGTTCTTGTGCTTAAGGGTTAGTTGGCCTTCTGGTGCTTAGTTATTGGGTGAAAGAGAATTTAAGGTTTGTTATTGCACTGTTATTATCTACTGCTGCTGCATTATTACCATAATCTTTATAAATCATATCAGTTTGTCTCTGGGGAATATTGTGGAATTTTAATTTCTCTGTTTATATTACTACTGCATTAACTAAGTTGAATGCTTTTGGGTCTCTTCTTAATCTACAGTTAAATTCTTGAATAAATGACTTGTGTAGCAAAGATGCTTAACACTTAAAACACAGTAGCTGTGTGTAGAAATGTGAGAGGGGAAAACTGAAGTCTCCAAGCCAGTGTTCAAAACAGCTTCCCTTAGTTTCTAAGGAAAGGTGTCCATTTTCTTCCTCTTTTCTCCTCCTCCTTCAATCCCAGCTTTAAAAATCTTCACAGGAGTTAGAATTCTACAGCATAAACACTGTTTAAAGAGAAGTCTATTTGACTAATATTACTTAGATTAGGTTTTATTAATAGCATTGCTTTTGTTTTGACACCTGTATTCTTGTGTCCTTCACACAAGGGTTTTCTGCTTAGGCATCAATTAGATATCTCAGCTTCATGGTCTCTGTCAAGGATGATCCTTTTGATTAAGCTGGTGGATTGAAGCACTGTTAACATCTTAAACTAACTGGGAAAATATTTAAAAGAGATTATCTATTTCTGATAAGTAATAAGAGAACATTGCCTTGGAGACAAAGAATGTTGGTTTATTTGAAAAGGAGAGAGTGAATAAAAAATCATGGGAGCATCCAATCAGATGCTTTTTGCTGTGTTGTGTATATTTTCTTTAAAAACACTGGTTAGTACAAAAGAAAATAAAAAGAACACTCAACAAAAATATTTCCCTTTCTTTTTCTGCAGCTTCAAAGCACAGATTCCTTAGACTGCCTGGAACGGCTCATTGATTTAAACAATGGGGAAGGGCAGATTTTCACCATTGATGGCCCCCTGTGCCTGAAGAATGTGCAGTCCATGTTTGGGTGAGCACACTTGTAGATAGCAGACCTTTGGGAAGGTCCCCAGTTGGTTTCTTGAAAGGAAAACAAATACAATAAGAAATCTGGTGATATGAGATGTTCTAATTAAACTTTTTTTTAAATGTTATTATCTTGTTAACTGTAATTTCATCTCAGCCTTCACAGGTTATGGTCAATATTTATTTTAGTAATTGTAACCAAAACGTAGCATCTGTTTATGCTTGGCAGATAGAAGGCAGTAATTTCCATAATTATTGTTCATTTGCCATGAGTGGGATAATGCTGCTTTGTTTCATAATTTAGCAACACTAGAACTATTGAATTAACTGTAGTTAAAAAGGGTTTGGGAGCTAAGTTAGTGTGCTTTAGACAAACTATTTTCATTTAATATGTGTTATGTTTTCCTTAATAACTGTGTTCTAGAAAGCTAATAGACCTGGCTTATACACCATTCCATGCTGTTCTCAAGTGTGGCCACTTAACATCTGATGTGCAAGTATTTCCCAGACCAGAGCCTTTCATTATAGATGAGGAAATAGACCCCATTCCTAAAGCAATTAATACAGGTAACAAATCTTTGATTGCTTTTTTCCTAAAATCCATTTGATTCCTGCCCTCTCATCCTGTGTAGTAATTGCTTCATCCACTTTGTCTCTGCAAGGATCAGTCTCTGACTGTGTAATTTTTTGGTGTATGTGTGACACCAGGGGACAAAAATATCATCCTGCTTCATCCATGTGTACCTGGTTAAAGGGCTGGACTGGGGTAGAGGCACTTTCAGAGTTCAAGGTGCCAATTTCTAAGGGTAGAGACTGGAAGACAGTCACAGGCTGCTTTCCATGAACACCCTCATAAGCTTCAGGGAAGAGAAATTATTTTTAAAAACAACCATGCAAAGAAAAACCTTCCCAGCCCTCCCATTAGTGGACACAGCTCCCATGAGCAGCAGGTATTTGCTTTTTCTCTTTTGGAATTTATAAGACAGCAGTGGGTTGAGCACAGTGTAAATATCAAGGTGCCCAGTTCTGTAACTGTCCAGCAGCACAGCTCGTGGGCAGCAGTCTCTGTGTGCTGAAAGGCATCTTCCAAAGTTGTGTGTTTTATGTATTTCTAACTTATTAACACCTTTACCTCCAGCTGAGTTTGGGTTCTCTTGTGCTACCTTTAGTCATTGCTTCAGAAAACCTGGTGGTGTAAGAAGTGGTGATGTTAAATAGCCTCTGAATACATTTCTGTTCTTTCCAAATATGACTTAAACTGTCTTAAAGCTGATTTAAATCTGTTGTCTCCCTGCAGATCTAGAAATTGTTGGGTTTGTAGATATTGCAGACATTTCCAGCCCTCCTGTCTTGTCCAGACACTTGGTACTGCCCATTGCACTTAACAGAGGTGAGCAAGTTGGGTTTATTTCAGCAAAAACTACTTTAGGCTTCCCTTGTAATGTGGTTTAGACTGGAAGCACAGGGTGTTTTTTTGCTTTATCAAAATACCAGATGTCATATTTGTGTGACTGCATTAAAATTACAACCTTGACCACAAGCTCTCTTACTTTGCATACTGTGTTCTCTGTGAAGTTCACAGAGGGACCAGGGTCCTTAAAACATCATTATTAATAGAACATGCTAAACTTACAGTTCAGAATAATAATTAGCCATGAAATATGTGATGCAAGATAAATATTTAATGCCCTTGAGTACAATGCAGTGGAATATTTATGTATCATTATTGTGCCACCTTGCCCAAGCAGTTAATTCTGCAGCTGTTTGTTCTACAAAAGTATTAATTAACTCTTGCAGGCAGCCAGTAAAGGGTGGTGTCATGGAAACAGAACTCATGTGTTTGAATTTATTCTCATGTTTTCTCTTTGTTTGCTTTGATTCTTCCCCAGAGGGGGACGAGGTGGGACCTGGGATCACAGATGACACTGAAGATGAGAATTCAGCTAATCAGATTGCTGGGAAAATCCCCAACTTCTGTGTTTTATTACATGGCAGCCTGAAAGTGGAAGGCATGGTGGCTCTCGTCCAGTTGGGGTATGGAGCTGGATGTCTGCCTGAAAAATCTCTTACTTTGCTCATTTAGGCTTTATTTATAAATTATGCTTGTTTATATCTGTATTCTGTGCAGAACTCTGCACTGCTAGACTAAGCTGTGGATTTTTAATTGCAGATTTGTTTCTGTCAGTATAAATTGCAAACATTGAGCCTCCACACAGTGAGAGGGAGGCACATTCTAGGCAGAGGGGTGGAAGACTTTCAGCCTTTGAGGGTTTGCTCTTTTCTGCAGGCCAGAGTGGTATGGAATGCTTTATTCACAAGCTGATAGCAAGAAGAAATCAAACCTCATGATGTCACTCTTTGAACCTGGTCCTGAGCCCCTCCCATGGCTGGGGAAGATGGCACAGCTTGGCCCCATTTCAGGTACTGGTCACACTCCTCTGAATAACTCTTACACAGTCAGTGTTGTGTGAATGATCTTGACAGTTCTTAGTAGCTAAGTCTATTATTTCTTTTTTCTCCTAGATGCAAAAGAAAATCCTTATGGGGAGGATGACAATAAGAGCCCTTTCCCTTTGCAGCCCAAGAACAAGCGCAGCTATGCACAGAATGTCACTGTCTGGATCAAACCCAGTGGCCTCCAGGTAATGATCCAGGTTGTGCTGCTTTACCTGGAGCAGCAGGAGCCATCTCAGCAGGAACTGCAGTCTGTGCATGTCTTGCCCATTTAATGTAATTGCTTTATTGCTTTTCTTTCATTTTTATAAACACTGCCTCTTTACAATGTCATGATTAAAATGCAATCAGAAAGTATAGCTTGTTTAATGAGAGCTGTGTCTCCAGTGGAGCATCTGGCTCGGTTTATTTGATTTTGTATAATTACCAGTTATGTTTCAGCCTTTGTGAGCTGCAGTCTTGTCAATGGTTAGGATAATTCATCCATAAAGAGTTGGGGGTTGTTCTGCAGCTTCTCCCAGAAGCTGCCAAAATTTCTGGATTTCTTTTTTTCTCTTTTCTGCAGACAGATGTACAGAAGATCTTGAGAAATGCAAGGAAACTCCCTGAAAAAACACAAACCTTCTATAAAGTGAGTAACATTCCAGGCTGGCCTAAGTTTCATCCATAGTGATGGTGGTACATTTGACAGAGGAACCACACTGGGTGTTCTGTTCAGGCTTGCAGTGCTCTGCAAAAACTTACAGACTGGTTAGGTGAGACAAGGGGGTCTCATTTCAATGGTCTGGCACTACATTTTCTGGCATAGATGTGTCATATCTACAAGTGTCCCTCATGACCTCTGCTACTTCCATGGTGAACTTCTATGCTGTTGTCCAGGCAGAAATTAACTGAGGGATCAGAGAGGAATAGGAACACAGATGTCATTCTGAGTCTTGAAAATGTCTCCTCCATTTTATCTACAACTGAAGCAGACAAAGACAAAGTTCCAGGCACATTTGGCCACACTATAATGATCCATAACCAGACTGAAGCTGGAGGTAATTATTCCTCCTGCAAGCTTAGTGCAGAAGCAGTTTGGTATTGCAGCCTCCAGAGACCTGAAGAATTAATGCCCTGCCTAAGTGCACATAAGCACTGTTCAGTTTATAGGGAAGAAAAATCAATGTATCTACATTTTACTGGACACTGTGGTCAAAGGCAGCAGTCAGTCTGTGATGCCTAAGCTGGAGCCCTGCTGGGACACAGACAAAGCAGGCAGGTACAATAGCTGAATGCACAAAAAGAAGAAGTGGAGGTTTATAGGAAAGTATCAAGGGAAGGCCACTGTTATCTTCAGCCCTGATTTTCTATCCATGAGCAGCTGGGCAGTTTCCAGCAGCTGCACTGTGAGTTACATCACCTTTAAAAACAGACGCAAGAAACCCACGTTTGATGTCGAGGCTTGGAGGGGCTTTAAAAGGGGTTTTGTGTCTTTGCAGGAGCTGAACCGCTTGCGAAAGGCAGCTCTGGCCTTTGGCTTCCTGGAGCTGCTGAAGGGCGTGGCAGACATGCTGGAGCGGGAGTGCACCCTGCTGCCCGACACCGCCCACCCCGACGCCGCCTTCCAGCTCACGCACGCGGCCCAGCAGCTCAAAGTGGCAAGTACTGGAGCCTCGGAATACGCTGCCTATGATCACAACATTGCTCCTCTGCAGACAGACTTTTCCAGTAGCAGCACTGAGAGGATGTGATGTCTCCATTTTGGGAGCTTCTCTAGATTAAGGCTCAAGCGGTTCAAATTTTCTTCTGTTTACTTTTTAGGGTCTGTTCAATCACTGAAGAATTTCCTGTCCAAACAGGGAAGTTTTGCATCAGTGATCTCTAAACAAACGTAGCTCGTTTGTGCTGGCTTTTAGTCAGGCCTGGAAACTGTGGAAAGTGTCCCAAACCCAGTGATGGTGCTGGATGATGGGTGAGAGTTATTTGGTACACGTGAGGAGAGAAACAAAATGCGATTGGCAGCTCCTGGGTTTTGGCCTCCCCAAAATGCAGTTACTACATAACTGAACTCGCTGGTGAAAATATCCTAAAAGGCAGCTACTACACTTAAAACATCAACTTAATTAGTCCAAAGAAGGGGGTGAGAAGTACCCTGCAAGATCAGATACAGAGCTGATTTTGGGGTGTTGGCCCTGACTTTATGCCCAACTTGACAGTCTGTACTGAGCATTATCACTTGCACTGCAGTGCTTATGCTTCTACAGTAACTTGGTCTTGGGACACATGGTTTTCTATTTGCATAATACAAATAAAGAGTAATTCTTCATGAAAATTTAAGCTGGATTTGTTCTGTTTTCATAGCAACCAGGCTGTGTGGCCCAAAACAATGACCTGGTGAAGGTTTAGGTCCCAGCTGTTTATCTCAAGTTAAATATCAAATTATGCAACTTCTCAGGAAGTTGTATAATTTGAAAGAACAATCAACTGAACTAAAACAAATTTTGGTTGTAAATCTTTATTAATAGAAACACATTCTTTCTGAAGGACTAAAATTCAGTAGTGTAAGATCCATGACAGCTTGCACTAGGTACCACAATTTCACTGATGAATACATACGGATTTTGTAAGAGGTTTAAATGCCCAGAGAAGAAATTAAAGTATGAAAGTGATCCTTGCTGTTCTGTTACTCAGCTAATTCAACCCTTTCACATACTTCAAACATAGGTACAGTGTGTGCTAAGTGTAATATTGTGTAAATAGTGCTCAACTCTCCTGAGTAAAGTAGGCTGTGCTTCTCCCAAAGAGAAGTTGTATCATGCCCCTTGTTGACAGAACACAATTTGTGAAATGCAGCGTGGAGCTTGTACTGCTTCTTTGTTAGTCTCCTTATAACACTATTTCATTTACAGTAACAAGCACTGGGTCCATATCACAAACATTCTGCTGTTTGTTACTTTCAATATATATAAAATAATTTTCTGGAGGGTTCATATTGTTTTACAGTAGAAAAAGATAAATAGTAACATGGCACTAAGCTAATCTCAGCTTCAGTGTCTGTTCTGGATTGCTGGCATTGCTCTGCAGTGCCCTGGGGCAGTGGCAGTTGGGAAACAACTTGTTCATAACCACACTATGGTTTAGAGTAAACCTTCTTTACATTTCTAAACTGGGTTAAGGAGGCCAGAGGAATCTGGGATCAGCTACAGGAGGCTCGGTGTGAGGAAGGACATGCTGAAATAAAGTTCAGCTGAGCCAGAGGTTTCC
Source organism: Dicaeum eximium (assembly GCA_013396995.1). Taxonomy (NCBI): domain Eukaryota; kingdom Metazoa; phylum Chordata; class Aves; order Passeriformes; family Dicaeidae; genus Dicaeum; species Dicaeum eximium. Next base: position 1,116,218 of record VWZP01004535.1, on the reverse strand, counting down.
AGGTGAGACAGCAGATGACCTGAAATGTAGGGGGAGCTTGACTTTGGTGGTGGTGGTGGTGGTGGTTAAAGCAAGCAAAGATAAAAGGGTCCTTCAAACCCCGTTTGGGACCTCCCTTACTAAGATTTGATATGTGCTATCTAAATAATTCAGTTTATTTGACCCCCTGTTCCATCCCCCCAGGGGCCAGTCAAACCATACACACCAGCTTCTCTGCTGCACCCCTAAATGCAGGTAGAAAGGTGACTTTGCTGCCTTGCTGAAGGCTGTAAATACAGGAGCCACAGCCCTGCCAGGATGGATCAGAGGGGCCCCATCTCCCATGAGAATTCCACATTCTCCCTTTGCATGGGTTGGATGGAGTTCTGTTGGGGTTCACGTGCCAGGGGAAAGCTGGTACCTATGTTCCCTTGCTTTGTTATGTTTCAGTGCTTGCTCTACCACCCAGGAAAGCATTTCTGCCCTCAGTGGCAGCCTCCTTTCCCTAATGACTGGATAGCATGTGTTGCTACAGGAATACACATTCTGTTAAGGCTCAACTAGAAACAGACTAAGTTGGTAACATTTAAATCAGCATTAGCTACTTCCAGTTTTAATTCTGTACCATCAATAATGCTGCAGAAAAAAAAGGGGTGTAGGTGCTGAGCAAGTTTATCCCAGTGGTTGATAAACACCCAAACACTGCACAGTGGCCTCAGACTGTGCCTCCTCCTGCCATCAAGATGCCTCCCAGGAACAGCAGGGGCCAGCTAAGAGCATATCCCACATCAGAAGCCCTATCTGCATGCAATATTGAAAGAGCAAATCTCCAATTAAAAGATAAACACTATTTCTAGTTAGTGCTGCTCCACTGATTATAAGCATATCATATGCAGATAATAGGATTTCTTTCTAATATGCTGGTTGACAGGATACAAGTTTAAATGTTCAATGGTAAATGCCATGCATAGATGATGGAAAGGGAACAAAATCCAATAGAAGGGAATGTTACCTGAATTCACTATGAAATCATGAAATCTAGCGTGGTCATTTCATTTTACAAAATTCTTTGCATTACAGTGGGTAAAACCGTAAGAATTAGAGGCTTATCTTGTCCCCAGGTGAGAAAAGAAAGCATTGCAGTCCTGCTTCACTTCATCTTTCTCTTCTTTGGTCCAAGGTGCTGTTTCCTTTGCTTGTAGAGGTGACGGAAGTTTACAAATAACCCTGGAGAAGAATGAAGTGTTTAGGTAGGACATCATTGCATCTTTTTATGTTAATGGCTGTACCAAATCTAAAGAACAAATAACAGAAGCCAACCAACCCAACAACAAAATAAATAATTTAGGGGTGTGTATGGCAGTGAAAGCTAATGCAGGTGTTTTCTTGCTGGCTGAGGCAGGAGTTGCTGCACAGGCTCTTTGGTACAGAGCTGCTTAGAAGATTGGTTTGTCACTTCTAAGAAGTTGTGACACCAGCTGTGCAGAGCTAAGGAGGATGAACCAGGTATTTCAGAGTGGAACTCAACTGAAGGATGGCTTTAAGCAATGCCTGTGAGCAGGAGAAATCTTAAAATTCTTGGTTAGACTGTGGTGTGTTGTGGATACCTAGCGTGGGTGTGGGTACAAGGAAGTTACATTGTGGTTACAAATGCAACACGAGAAACCAAGTATGTCTCAAGCAGGTTTTCTTCTTACATACACTATTTAAAGAGAGTTCTGTATTGTTTCCTGGAAGAATATGGCTTCACCTTGCATTTGTGATTATATTGCAACATTTAACTAACATTTTAACTAACATTTGAAATTATGTTTAGATTGCCACTACATCATTCCAAAGCTCCAACACCCCATAAAAGGTGAAACTAAGTATCCCATGGTTATAAATACATGTAAAAATTATTCTCTTAACCCAAGTTTATGCTGCTAATTTGTTACCAAGATCACCTTTTTGGAGGGCTAATCAGAGCTCATTGGAGGTGTGTTCCCTCCATCACTGACAAATTTACATGAACAATCCACAAGGATAATGCTTAACCTCAAGCAATTTAGTGTTGCCATAGTCCCCAAGATGCAGGAATTTCATTTTCTTTTAAAAATCAAGTTATTCAGGGGAAACTGGCCTTTTTATTTCAATATTGAGAAATATAATTAAATACTTACCTAAAAACAAGACTATAAGATATATCTGAAGCACAAATGGAAACTGGATTGTGACGTTCAGTGGATTTGGCAATCCCAGGCTAAATTTCCCTGTTTCACTGAAGATTGGAATGGATTGAACAACACAGACAGCTGAAAGCAGAAGGTCACCATCATTACCAAGTACATATAAAATATATAATTACCCAGCCCACGCCAACTATTTCAGCATAGTCCCTTCTTATTTGCCAGCGCTGATTAATGACAGCAATTTTGAAGGTGTTGAACATGCAGCAGGGTGGGAAGCACCTGGCTGAGGGGGTGCAGCAGTGAACCTTCCTGGTGAGATCTGTTCTCACACTCAGCTGCAGCCCCAGGGCCTGTGCCAGGAGGATTTGCCATCCAGAAATACCCCAAACAATGAAACAGGCACACTCCTCCCCTGCTCAGCATTGGGCAATGCCCAAAGCTCCTCCTGGCTCACAGACACAGGTTTGCAACACAGGAATAAGCCCCTGCCTGTCCTCTGCACTCATTTACAAGATAATATCAAGACCTGGGAGCTGGTGTGAACCCAGGCCAGGCTGATCAAGTCAGACCCAGCAGCCAAAGCTTTGGTTCAGCAGAGGGAAGTGAGCATTGGCATCCTGTGCAGCTTGTTCCTGTTCCATTTGTTCATGCAACCCTTCTTGCCTTTAATTCCCCCTCCAGAAAGGGAGTCTTTCCTCCAAAAGGAAGACTTCACATCAAATTCAAAATAATTATTTGATTCAGTATGAAAGACAAAATGCTTATATTTGGTTCACCTCAAAGCAAATCTATTTATCTGTTGTTCTATTTTACTATTTTAAGTCCAGCTGCCAAAATAAGAAACTGAGTTATTTTCCCAGACTCAAATTCATGATTTAGTGATCTGTTTTAAGGAGATACCTTCTGCCAAGGCCCCTAAGGGGTACAGAGGGATCCAGACAGTGTAACGGAGCCAGGTGAGTGGTTTCCATTCAATGCCCATGCAGGAAAGCATGTAATAGGGATACCTACAGTGTGAGGAGAAACAACCACTTTAAAATGGAAACTACTACCAGAATTAGCCTAGTGTATACACACTGTGCTCAACACAGCTCCCAAATGACACAGGAATGTTCAAGGCATGCTCCCTGTGGATGATGATGGACACAGTTATTGGGCAGTTTACAGAGCTCAGGCCATTCTGAACACAGGGATGAAGGCAACTGCCTAGCTGCCTCATAAACCTCTCAAAATAATTTATTTTCAAAGACAAAGACCTAATTTAACAATGGAAATTCAAAGCACCAAAGACATAAAGAAATAAAGTACTTTCTACTCCAGCCCTGCCTCAGCTTTTGACAGATGAAGGAAGGCTGTGAACAATCCATGACTCAAGGAGCTTTTTACCCTCTGGGGCCAACTCTTCCAAAAAATACAAAGATCAAAATCTTCTTTACAGAGCTCTTGGGAACAACCACTTTGTTCTGTGCACACTTGGTAGGAGGAGAATCCCACCAACCTGAACAGCTCAATGATACTCCAGAAATAAAATATGAAGAACACCACAGGTTTACTCTGCATTTCCTCCAAGCTTCCAAGGATAACAAACAAAACGAAATTTCTTCCAAATGCCTATTAAAGAAAAACATAATAAGGAACATTCACTCTTCATCAAAAGAAAGGGCAAGTCCTTGCTGTCAGAAACACAAGATATCTACTCCTCACACATCTGAGCACACAACTAACTCACAGCTGAGCTGTGACCTGCTTCTTACAAGCAGGCATCTTGCTCTGTATTTAGCTACAATCCAAGGGATCCAGTCTTAAATCACCCATCCTCATTTTTATGCACAACCACCACAACCAGGATAAAAAGGGCACTGGCACCAAATCAAAATCATGTACTTTTATCAGCTTCTTGCTTTTGCTGTCCTGCACTCCCTTACCCAGGTGATGGAAGGAGACAGACAGCCTATCACAGCCAAGACTGGCATGAATTCCTGCCTTGTGAATAAGAAATCCTCTAGTCCAGTGCCAGTGAGGTTGCATCACTTATTTTAGGAGAGTCTCAACACTTGTGTAAAATAAACATTTACTTTAAACATAAGAGCAAGGAGAAGAATTTAAAAATACAACCTGGACTACAGAAGGTATCAGCGGTGATCTGACCAGTCCTATTAGTGAATTCATGATCTCCATTAATGCCAGGGTCTGACAGAAATACATCATATCAGAAATAGTGTGAAATGTGTCATAGAAGGAATCTGTAAGACACAGCATAACAACCATTTTAGAGAACAAATGAATTTCCATGCTCAAGAAGCTGGTGCACCAGCATAGCTTGTGATAACAGGATTCTAGTTGTATTTGAGAAAACCATGATGCATAATTACATAAATTCTTTACAGGCCTTATCTTGAACTCACAGCAGCTGGGGCAGAAACACTGCTCCATTTCACACACAGAAGGATCAAGAGCTATTTCAGTGACTGCTTTACAAAAAAAGCAATGGTGCTGTACCTCAACGGAATGGATTGTTCTTGCTTCAAAAACAAAATATTCTGTCCAGATCATTTTCAAAAACATTAACATCGCAGTCAGCAAGACATTTTGCTTCAGCTGATTTTGTTAGAAGTGATCCTGGCAGAGCACAAGTATCATTCACAGAGTACACAGCTGTGACTTACAAGGGGAAAGTATTTTCCTGCCCTTGACACTTTGATGACCTTTGAAAGGCTTTCATTGTGCTCTTTGGCAATGCATTCATGGTTTAGTTCCTAAATATATCTCCATTTAGATTTTGCTATTTAACAAGTCTTAAAAGCAACACTGAAAACCAACTCAAACCCTCCAATATAAATAAAACAGTGCTCATTACTTGCCTTTTCCTAAGATGAACAGTCGTACTGTCATGTTCACAAAAATCCAAGAGAATCCCAAAAATTGTACAAGATTATACATGATTAGGTATCCCTTCTTCAGGTGTTTGAAAGCTAAAATCAATGATAAACAAATCAGGTGAGCAGAGTACAATGGTAATAGAGCTGCAACCCAGGCTTTCTGAGAATAAAGCTTATAAGGAAAAGGGAAGTTATTGATTGTGATAAAAGCATTGTTGAGTGCACTGGGGGTTCTGCTTTTACCATCATCTGCCAGAACTCAATACTTGCTAGTCAGATTTTTTACATTCCTTGGAAACTTCAGTACATTTTTATTAAATTTCTAATAGCTCACAATACAAAGATCCCCCTCCAAGAGACACCAAGCCACTCAAAACTGCTCCTTAAGAGTTGAGGTTCACAAAGTGTGAACAAACTTCCTAAATCCCACTTTACCCACTAAAAAGATGCAGTTACTTACGGTCTTTTGGGACTCTGGATTCTATTTTCATTTTGTTAATCTTTTCTTCTTCCTTAAGATGAAGGATAAGGTTTTAAAGACTTACTGTAATTAGCAAGTGATTTGTTAACTATACTGCTGCAAAGCTAGTGGGTTTAAAACTCAGCCAAGAAGCTAGTAGCTGTAAGGTTTAAATTTGCACCAGCATAAAACAGCACATTCATCATCCAGAAATTACAGTACAGTAAAAGCCAGAGGGTGTTAACCAGTTATCCTGCCCTCACCATGTGGTTTGTTCTAGTAATTAGATGCTTTTGCTGAAAAAGCCTCTGCTTAATTCTCAGTTATGACTGTGCTGTTTCTTACATGACCCACCAGCAACCTGAAGAGAACAGAGAACATCCAGCCCAGGTTCTCTGCCTGCCTTTCCCAATGCCCCTGGGTCCTGGCACTGCAGTGCCCCTCTCTGCTCCGTGCTAAGCTCATGGCTGCAGAGGGAACAGGGCAGTGTTTGTTGTAAAAGGGATTTGCAGGAATGTGGTCTGTTCAAGTCTTTCCCAAGTCCATCTCACACCTCCCCACTGCAGTAAGCTGCTCAAGCTCACCAGATGGTGGGAATGCACCAGCAGGGCCAGCCCAGGGGCTCAGGGAAGCCTTAGCAATCCCTGCTTCCCAGACAGACAATGCCCAGGACTCACTCCTTTGGGCTCCACATGGCAGAGTGACATGATCCTCTATGGATCAGGACACTGGGCAAGGGGCACATGCAAGGAGCCAGCACACAGCCTCCAGTTCCAGTTCTAATCAGAAATGTGCCTATTTCCAAATTCCTGCTTACAATTTGAACCACTTAACCAATTCTATATAGAACAGCAATAACAATCAGCATGCCAGGCAACTGCTGGCAAATGAAGAATGCGGGTTCAGGCACAGGAGAACAGCTGTCCTTGCTTTCTAACTGGCAGCACAAGCTACAGGTGCCCACAGGACTGACCTTCTCCTTCAGCTCCATTTCAGCATCCGACTCGTCCAACCAGCGGTCGAAATCGGGCGCCAGGAAGAGCGGGCGCTTCTCTTGCTTGGTCAGCCTCTCCCACCAGTTACTCTCTTTCTTCTGCACAGTGATGTTCAGCTGCCTTTGGGTCATCCTGCACACAGGCTGGGGGCAGACACATCAGCAGAAGTGTGAAGAATCAAGCTCTGAGGCTGAGTTGATACCCAAGCTCCCCTTATCAAGGAGGCAGAGATGACACAACTGCTGCAGTACAAATGTCTCTGTGCTGCCTAAGGCATGCAAGCAAAGGGCAGTCCAGTTGAAGATGGCAGCTGTAAAGTTGCAGGACTTGATGAGCAGCCTGCTTGTATCACAGCCCCACTGCATCCCACCACAGAGCTAGCAGAGACCCCAATGCCAGCCTTCTAAGACAGAACCTCTGACCTTGTCTTTACACCTTTTTGCACTTAGTACTGTGAGCCACCCACCTTCTCTAGCCAGCAGTAAAAATAACACTCCCAGCAGCCACAGGTACATGTCTAAACAGGGGACCCCATGTGACACCTGCTGCAGCAAGAGAAGGAGCCAATAGCTTTAGGGAACACCTGGAGACAAGGTGAGCTGATGGACTGGGCAGTGTGGTCACTGCCACCCCACAAGGCCTCTCCACGTGCATAGTGGCAGCCCAGAACCTCTCCATCCTTACAGCACACAGCACTGTCACCTTGGAGCCCACAGCACTGTCACCTTGAAGCCCACCCTTCTGACCACCAAGGCTGCTCCACATGGCACTGCCTGTCAGACCAGCTGAAACTGCTGCACGAGCTGCACTCCTAACTGAGCACTTTGCTGGAGCTCTGCTCTGGCAGGGCTGGCTGGATGCTCCTCAGACATCTGAAGGCTGCAGCTGTAATTTACAGCTACTACACCTCATCCTCACCTGCCACAGGCTCCATTTCTCACTGCTGGCCAGCCTGGCACCAGCAAGGGAAACTCATGCTGCACATCAAAACTAAAGGAGAAAACCCTGGACTATCACACTGCCTGGTCCTGACCATCTGTAGTTACACAGAGTTCAGTCTGTTCTCCAGTTCCTCCACAGTGCCTCAGGGTGATGACTTTTGGAAGGAGGCTGCTCTACAGAGTCAAGGACTTGCCTTCCAGGCCTGGCTCACAGCAGAATCCATGTCTGCAGGCACAGGAGACAGGCAGCTCTCCCACACTGTGGGCCAGGCAGATGATAAGGCGGTGACCAGACCCTGGAACCAAGGGTTCACTTTCTGTCACTCCACACCTGGCAGGAGCCACACCAGAACCGTGCCTGCTGACAGAGCCTGGAAATCCACCCTCTGATGGGCTCCTTCCCTGCCCAAGAGCAGAGGTGAACAGTGGCTCCAGTCTGACTGGAGCTACCCCAAACTCAGCCAAGAATGAGCTGCACAAATCCTGCCCCAGGGGCAAAGCCCAAGCTCTCCTGTGCCCCTAACAGCTGTGAGAGGTAGGGACAGACCTCACAGCCACCTGTGAATAACACAGAGGGACGGCTCTTTGAGCCAAGCTCTTTCCACTCAGACTGCAACAGGAATTAAGGAAAGACTTCTCCAGCAGGAGCCACAACATATCACAACCTAAGAAATCTGCTCAAGCCAAAACCATGAATTCTCCTGACTCTCTTCTTTTGTCCAGCTACAAAAGAAGCCATGAAACATCACACTGACTGCACAATGTTCCCCTGAACTCCAGTCAAGGTTGCATCAGACAACACATTGCCAGATTCTCCCATTATTTTTCTGCTTTAAATCCTTTAAAAACTTAATACTGTGTAACAAGTGACAAGCAAGTATCTACTAAAGCTGGTCCATGCAAGCACCAGCTCCAGTGAGGCGATTTGCATTAGACAATGGCACACAGGACTGCCACAGAGCTGGCTGTTACAGTTACCAGAAAAATGTTAACAGTATATTGGGAATTTTACGCACAGCCATTTCTCTTTCAAGTTCTTCAAAATTTACTTTTTCTTTGCAAGAATTAGAGAAGTAAAAATACCTACTTTAGGTTCGACTGGCTCGAGGAATTCGATCTCAAATTCATATATGTTGTCTCCTTTGGCACCGTGACCTTGGGCTAAAAGACAAGAATTGACAGTCAGTGTGAGATTCCACACACTCCACATGCAAAGGATGCTTTGTACACAGAAATACTCAGCACTTATTCACAGCACTTTCTTCCTGCCTTCCTGAGAGGCAAGAGGAAACCACACAATTACAGGGAAGACACTAAAACGTTGCTTGGAGGAGCAGATGCAGGAGTCAGCAGCTAAAGCTGCTGCAAGTGTGCACCACGCTGGAAAAGGTCCCTGCTGCAGGAAGAGAGCGTGTCAAATTCCCAAAAGAGGGGATCAAAAGGCTGCTCATGGATAAGTCAAATCCAGCTGAAAATCTTCTGCCTTTGGGGGATCCAGCCTGCACACAATGAAGCACCCAGGGAGATGGGTGCTGCTAGATGTGTAGGAAGGTGATGTGGTGTCCCTAGAGCAGAAGGGCATTATCAGGGTTCATTTGTCATCTCCCACGTTGATCCTGTCCCCAGAAGGGCTCCAAAACTCTGCACACTGTGTTTAATTCCCACCCTTCCACGCCGTAAACTGATCCCAAAGAGAACATGATGTGCAACACCCTCCTATCAAATGGCCTGGCTGTGGCTCACTGAGGAGGCAGCAGCCCCTAATGAGACATCCTAAAAAATTCTGTGGTGCTGGAATGTGCAGCTGTCCAACTGCAAAAAACCCATCTTTCAGGGTGAGATCTGCTTTAGTTTCCAAGTGGAGCACTAGTTCCTGATGTGGAGGCTAGATAAGAATTGCACACAAGCTCTTTGTGAAAGGAAAAATTGCTGTGTGTTATCTCTGGGGCTTGGCTGGCCCAGGATGGGAAGGATATATGGAAATTCCACTAGTATTTAAATATGGAGAGGTTGGGGTTTTCTTGTTAGATAAGATAGGGCCTGTTGTGGTTACCAGGGCTGGAACACAGAGGGCTGTGGGTGGGAGTGTGGCAGATCTGAACATGCCCAGCTCCTGCTGGTGGCTCCTGCCACTGATGGGAACCAGGCACCCTACGATGGGGACAACTGGGACAGTGGCAGCCCCGGGGTGGGGACACCCCGATGGAGCCCCTACCTCTGAAGTGCAGGACATTATCGGTGATGGTGATGTCCGGGTTCTGCGGAGGGAGAACGTGCATTAGTTGGCAGCTCACGAACTCGCGGGGGTGCCGCCGGCCCCACGCTGTCACAGCCCTCCCGGACCGCCGAGCCCCGCTGCGAGTCCCCCCCGCTGCCGCTGCCCCCGGGGGATCCGCAGGTGAGACCCCCTGGGGGTCCCGCAGTGTCCCCGCCCGCCGGTCAGTCTCCCCCGAGGATGTCCCGCAGGTGAGTCTTTCCAGGTGCCCTGCAGGTGATCTCCCGCCGGGGTCCCCCAGGTGAGTCTCCCCCTCACACCCAATCCCCCACAGGTGTCCCCGCCCGGCGTTCCCCAGGTGTCATCCCCAGAGTGTCCGCAGGTGTCATCCCTGGCGTGTCCTCAGGTCAGTCTGCCCCCCACCCCCNGCGGCCATGGCCGGGCACCCTCAGGGGCTCTGGCGGCCTCAGCGTTAGGAGCCATTGCACCACGGCGTCGTTTGGGCTGGGAAAGCTGTCCAAGATCCGTTCTGACCGTTCCCCAGCACTGCCGAGGCCACCACTAAGCCATGCCCTCACATCCATGCGGCTGTGAAATCCCTCCAGTATGGGGACTCCACTGCTGCCCTGGGCAGGCTGTGCCACAGGCTGTTCAACAACCTTTTCTGTGAAGAAATTTCCACTGATATCCAAACTAAACCTTTCCTGGCACAATTTAAGCCTGTTTTCCTTGTCCTGCAGCGTGTACATGGTAGAAGAGACTGAGCTCATCTCAGCCATGACAGGAGAGGCTGGTAAGAATTTAGAAAATACCGNCCCCGGGTGTCCCCGCCGTGTCGCGGCCGTACCCGGACGTCGCTGAGGTCCACGCGCAGGAAGAGCTCGCGGTGCCGCTGTGCCCAGTGCACGTGCGGCCTCAGGCTGGGCCCCGCCATCGTCCCGNCAGCACTGCCGAGGCCACCACTAAGCCATGCCCTCACATCCATGCGGCTGTGAAATCCCTCCAGTATGGGGACTCCACTGCTGCCCTGGGCAGGCTGTGCCACAGGCTGTTCAACAACCTTTTCTGTGAAGAAATTTCCACTGATATCCAAACTAAACCTTTCCTGGCACAATTTAAGCCTGTTTTCCTTGTCCTGCAGCGTGTACATGGTAGAAGAGACTGAGCTCATCTCAGCCATGACAGGAGAGGCTGGTAAGAATTTAGAAAATACCGATCCTGCAGCCATGAGGGCCAAGCTATTAAAACTGTTACACTGTCATTATTACGTGCCCCAGGACCTTCTGCTGGCCAACCACTGGCACAGGTTGTCCAGAGAAGTTGTGGCTGGCTCATCCCTGGAAGTGTCCAAGGCAAACTTGGATGAGGCTTGGAGCAACCTGATTTAGGTGGCCCTGCCTGTTTAGAAATGGCTGAGCTTTAAGGTTCCTTCTGATCCACACTATTCCATTATTCTGTTGTAATAAGGCTGAAAAACAGCATTGACTTGTTGTTTCCAAAAAGCCCACCACTCACTCCCTCAGCAGCTCACACAAGGGCCCCTCAACCACAGCCATCCTCATTCCCAGAGCAAATCCATCCACCTTCAGACCCATCTTGGCATGGCCTCTCCCAGCCTCAGGGTTTTCCTTGTGAATCTCTGGTGCAGAGACACCAGCTCCATGCCCCAGCCTGACCCTGCATGGAGGATTCCCACCCTCTGCCGGCCCCTGGTGCTGTGAAGCTACCGCAGAAGGTCGGGTGAGCTGTAGCAATGGTCCCCAGGAAGTTTTTTTTGGGAACACAAACCCCACAGACCCTTTGGGGCAACGTGTGGGGAAAACCAGCCCTGGTTTCCTGATGTGACCCAGAGCTTCCACCTGCACGTGCATTTAGGAAAAAACACCTGCAGAAGAGTTATTTTTTCTCGTTTATATAGGGGGTCAAAAAACCATTTTCCTTTGAAAAAATGTGTTGTGCTTTGCAAAGGGAAATTCAGGGGTATAGAAACATTTGGCTGGGGGCTCACAGCTCTGGAGCCTGGGGATGTTTTGGGGGGCTCACGTTGCTGGAGCCTGAACGTGTTTTGCGGGTTCACTGCACTGGAGCCTGGGTGTGCCCGGTGTTTAACACTCGTTATTACAGCTCGGAATTTCTTTCCCCTGTGGGAAGCATAGCAGTGTGGAGGTGGCAGCATTTTCTGGGGAGGGAAAAAAAGCGAATTTTGAAACTGCGGGGTCCCTATTCACTGGGGGGTTGCATGACCTGACCCCCGTGCATGGTGAAGTGTGTGTGTGTTTGTCCCAGTCCCTGTGCAAGGGGTCCGTGTGTCCCGGTCCCCGTGCCCGTGTCGCATCCCCGCCCGTGGTCCTCCCGCCCGGCAGGCGTCGCGCTCGCCGGTACGGCGCGGTGCCCGTGGCCGCTCGTGGAAGCGGAAGCGGAAGCGGCAGCAGCGGCCCGGCGGGGCGGCTCGGCAGCAGCGCCGCCGCGGAGCGCCGTGAGTACCGGGGGGAACCTCGGGGGCCAGGGCAGGGGGCTCCGCTCCGGGGAGGCCCCCTGGGAGCCTTGGGACACCTGAGGTGGGCGGGAGGAGGGGGCTTGACCCGGCGTGCCCCGGCCTTCTGCCCCCGGCCAGGCCCGGCCGCCGCCCCGGCCGTGGAGGGACCCCCGGGATCTGCCCGCCTCCATCCCGGGATGTGTCCCCGGCCTTGGGGGCGCCCCGGGATCTGCCCCTGGTCGTGGAGGCTCCCGGGGATCTGCCCCTGGCCGTGCAGGCTCCCCCGGGATATGCTCCTGGCCGAGGAGGGCCCACCGGGTTCTGCCCCTGGCCGTGAAAGGACCCCCCGAGGTCCTCTCTTGGCTGTGGAGGGTCCCCCGGCATCTGTCCCCGGCCGTGGAGGGACCCCTGCGATCTGCCCGCCGCCCCCCCCGGGACCTGTCCCCGGCCGTGGAGGATCCCCCGGGAGCAGCCCTGGGCTGACATTCCCGTGCCGGGTGGCCGTTCCCACTGCTGCTGGCTCGTTAACGTCTACTGCTCTTCGGTTTTATCCCTTTTCTTGCGAGAAGTAGGTCGGGTTAAGAAATAGCAGCATCTGAGGGTAGGTGGGGAAAGGAGCTTTTTTCTTTGTTGGAATTCTTCAGATGAAACGAGAGTTGCAATTCAGATTTGAAGGTTTACTGTCAGTTCCTGACGCTGTCTCGAGCACAGCACTGCTCATTGCATGCCTCGGACTCTCCTTTCAGTTGGACAGGGCTCTGTTGTTCTGGATTTTTGTGCTGCAAACAGTGCGAGCAGATGACCAGTGTTTGTTTTGTTTGTGTTGCAAAAGGTGAAACTAAACTATTTGTGTTAAGATGGGTTTGTGTCAAGGTGCTGATCATACCTTTTTCACTCCTTTGGGGAGCTGTCACAGCTGCTCTGGAGAGCCATGGGAGAGCCAGTCCATCAGAGAGCTCTGCCAGCTGCCCAAGCCTGTGCCTGGAGCTCCAGGGATCCTTCAGTGCCTGTTTGCTCGAGGGAATTGCTTTGTTTAGGCTGTATTGGTGTTTTGTCAGGCCAACATGCTCTGCCCCAGCAGCGTACACAGCACTTGTGCAGCCTTTCCATGCTATATATAGGCACCCCCTCCCTCCCTTTGAGGATTGACAGCCCTACACGTTGGGCTCTCCAGGAATGAACTATGTGACAGGAGTTCATAGCTTGGATCCTTTTGGAGCTGCCCTCAGCTCTGGGATTTACAGTGGGAGGACTTGGTTTCCTCTTGCCAGATGTCTGGGCTGGCGATTTCAGCTCACTTTGTAAAGCCCAGCTGACTGCAGGAAGAGATATCTGCTGAATTAACAGCCTGTAGGGTAGATAAGACTTGTGTTGCACATAAATCCATTTGGGAAATGCTGTTTTCACTCTGTCTCCTTCTGGTATTTGTAATTGGGACAGTATAATAGTGTTGATCACTGCTAGACCCTTCTGAGCTTAGTTTGAAAGGAGATACAAACAAACCCAAGAAGTTATGGGATAATAATGGGAATAAGCATGAGCTGCCTAAGCCTCTTGTGTGGTCTGATGGTTCCAGAGCAGTTGTTTGTCCCAGCTCTGGCTCCTCCCCTAATCATTCCCTGTTCTGATACCAGTGTAGTGAGGTGATTTGTGGAGGTCTTGGAGGCAAAGAAGCAAGTGGGAGCTTAAAGGGGAAGAATTTATCCACTTCATGACCTAAAATGAGTGGTTGGTATGTGTGGGCATGGGAAACACAACAATAAATCTGTGAGTCTGTGAAGTCTTTAGTCCCTTCTGAAGGGCTGAGTGATGCCAGTCTGTTTTCCAGGGCAGAAAAATATTTCCTAGTTCTCTTCCTTCTGCTGTGGGTTTTATTCCCCACATGAAAGGATGGTTTTCTTAAAGCATTTTTACTGTGGGGTGTATTGGGAGTGTGCAGCGAGGGTTTGCTGGAGCTGAACTCTGCTGTTCTGTTTTTTCCAGAAACATGCAACATGGCAGCAGCCATGGAAACTGAACAGCCGGGCCTGGAAATCTTTGAGACTGCAGATCGTGAGGAGCAGGTCCCGAGAGAGGAGCAGCCAAAACTGGAACCTTTCTATGTAGAGAGGCATTCCTGGAGCCAGCTTCGGAAACTGCTCACAGACACACGGAAGTATCATGGATACATGATGGCAAAAGCCCCTCATGACTTCACGTTTGTGAAGAAAAATGATCCTGAAGGGCCACATTCTGATAGGATCTACTATCTGGGTGAGCTGGCTGTGACAGTGTCACTGCAGGGCTGTTTGGGATTGACTGTTCCTGACAGCTGGGTGTTCCTGGCAGTTAAATCAAGAGGGATTCCAGGCCACACTTGCTGGTCAAAAGTCATGGTTGTGATCGTAATATCTCATTAAAACTTGTGAGGTAATCTCCCATGGGAGTGGCATCGTTGGAGGTGACCCATTAGGCCTGGAAAGGAGCTGGGAAGTGTCCTTTGGGGCATGTTCCTAAGCTGGAAGTCCGTTCAGTCCCTTTTCTGTTACCCCAAGTAATGCTCTCTCCAAAAGCTATGCAGGTTTATCTTCTTTCTCTTTTTATAGCTGTTGGGTGGAACCTTGTTCTACTTCAAAGTTTCCTTCCAAAGGAGAGGTTTTAAGTGTAATTTTGGAAGTCCTTTGTGCCTCAGCTAACGATGGAGCAGGAATTCTGTGGGGAATAAAGAGCAGCGTAGGTCAGGGACTGCTTAAAGAGTAAATACTTTTCTCAACATTTTTTGGTCTTAATAATAAAAAACTTCATGTAGTTTGTTGTGGATTCAGTGCCTCACTTGAGCATTGTTTCACTAATTAATGTTCACTTCATATAAGTGATTTGGCACCATAAGTGATACTGTGAGCAGCCCTCTGAGTGGCTTTTGGAGCAGGCCTTGTGGTGGAGAAATGCTTTTGTCAGGAGCTGCAGTAGCTGAACGTAAATCCATGAAAACCTGGATTAGGGAGAGAAGCAATGGCTGAAGCAGAGGCCTAGGAGCCAGAGCCATGTTCTAGCCCCACTGCTTGCCACTTGGGCTACTTGATTAGGCTGAGGTTTGTGATTCACAGAGTTTTTGCTTGTGCTGTGTAGTGACATAATCAGAAAATTGCTGCTCTTTTTCATCTTTTCACAAGATGGGGGTCATAATTCTTGGATGATGCCGAGTTCAAGCACATCATGGCTGGGTTGAGGTTGATGCCCCTAGGATGAGCTCTGGTTTTCCAAGTGCCACTTCCTGAGCTATAGATCTTGCTTGGCCTTCCCTTGGAGCACACCTGGCTCTCTCTGGGCTGATCCCCATGTGTCTGGGCAGGAGCCTTCAGAAATCTGAATAGCACTTAGAGAGGAGCAGGACAGGGATGTTCAAACCTCCCACAAGATCAGTTACCTTTGAAACACAGGCTGTGTGTCCCAGACAGGAGAATTGGCACAAAAGCCCTCCTTGATTTATAAAGCTTATGGAATAAAAGGGCAGTAAGAAGACACAGAGTGCTTTGAGCAGCATGGGGTAAACCTGGCTGTCATTGTCCTCTGCCTTCTCTGTGACTTGCACTTCTGTGAAGCAGGGAATTCCCAGAGCGAGGCTGCAGTGCAGAGACCATCAGTACTTCCACTGGTAGGAAGGGCCTGTGAAACTGTTCCTGGGCATCCTTTGAGACATTTGGATTATTAACAGAAAGCTAATGTACTTCTTTTTCACCTCACTTCACAATAGCAATGTCTGGAGAGAACAGGGAGAACACACTCTTCTACTCTGAAATTCCCAAAACCATAAACAAAGCTGCCGTCCTGCTGCTCTCCTGGAAGCCTCTTCTGGATCTTTTTCCGGTGGGTCCTGATTTTTCTTGCTTCAAGCATGTGGGATTTGGGGTTTTCATCATGAAAATTTGAAGTTTATTGTCTTAAAAATGTAAAGATTGTCCTTGTATGTGCCAACCCTGCAGCCTTCCCAGAATGAAGCACAGCTTTCTCCTCGGTGTTTGGAGTTCCATCCTCTCTGTGAGCTGGATGATTCCTTTGCTGGCAGAGATGACAAGTGCTAATTTGCATCAAGTTCTGTGCTGTGAGATCCTGGGGATTGCTGAAGGAGCCTGGAGTCTCCAATCACTTCCCTGCTGTCTTGCAGGGGAAGTGATGATTCCCCCGAGGATCAGTCAGTGGCTCCGTGACTCATGCTGGAGCAGAGGATCCCTTTCCCACTCACTGGGATGTGGATTCCCTTTTCCCTGCTGCACATAGCAAGCTTGCACCGTCCCATCCCATGCACCATGGCAGGCTGGAGGAGGTGGGACAAACCCCACATGGAATGAGGTGGATTTTTCCCCGTGTTATTTCCCGGGGCTGTCAGCCAGACATGAAACTCCGGCTGTGCTCTCCTCCCACCAGACCAGTCACTGCATGTCTGTGAAAGTAAGCAAAGCCTCTCCTGATCATTCTAGAAATAACAGACCCTCAGTCTGAGCTTTCTTATACCAGGGAGTATTGGGAATAGTGCTGGCCTTGCTATGGGAGGAGTGGCTGTCAGTTTACAGTTGTGTGGGATCTGATCATGGCCTGCACCTACGAGTGCTGATGGCAGAGGCAAAGCAGGAGTGGGCTCCCAGCCGGCAGCAGGATTCCGGAGGAGGAGGATGTCTGCTCAGCCATCTGCTCCTGGAAGCAGGATAAGGCATGCAGAGCAGAGGTGTTGATTGGGCTTTTGTGCCTGTTTTCAGGCCATCCTGGACTATGGGATGTACTCCAGGGAAGAGGAGTTGCTGCGGGAGAGGAAGCGGATCGGCACCGTTGGGATTGCCTCCTACGATTACCACAGAGAGAGCGGCACCTTCCTGTTCCAGGCAGGGAGTGGGATTTATCACGTGAAAGATGGAGGCCCCCATGGATTCACCGTGAGTTTACTCATCTTCTGTCTCTCTGCAGGACTTTGCTCTGGCAAGGGCCTCGTTTGGCTTGGAGGGAGAGCAAAGAGCAGATCATCAGCATTTATTGCACTGGCACAGGAAGTGACCTTGATAACCCTGGAAGCAGGGTTATCCTCAGGGGTGTGTTTCCATGATTGTAGAAACTTAGATGCAGGGCTGTAAGAAGTGGTAAAATTGAGGCAGGACACCAGATTTGTTTGATTTTTCATGACTAACAGTGTCCATAAAAAGCAACAAAAGGCTCTATGCTCTTCCATGGAGTCAGATGTCACATCAGAGACAACTTTTGTCCCTGGGCTGCAGTTTCCAGGTCACTGTTCCACGGTCAGTGGTGGATGTGTTACACCATTTTTACACCATTTGACTGTACAACTTGCACAACAAACAGCCTTCACTCTGCTGGCGCTGAAGCTGGCCTTCAAAGCTGAAATAATTTATTATTATTATAATAGATGCCTGGTGTTTGTCTAACCCTCTTGTTGTCAGAAGTAATTTACTGTATCTTCAGTTGCTTTTGGAGGACAAGGTTGCATGTTCTGCCCGCCCCTTTTAGGGTGCTGTTTTAAAGAGTGCACCAGGCTTCTCTACACAAGCTACCCTCTGATTTGGGACTGATCCTCAGCTCTGGGGAAAGAGGCCTGGTGGGACCATGGTAGAGGCACAACTTTCCCTATAAAATATCTGCATATTTTTCTGTGTGTAAAGTGGGTAGATTCCTCTCTAAATATGTATTTGAAGTCACTGTCCACACTACTGTGGTCTTCTAAAATCCAGGTTACTCGGTGGATGTGTTCCTGTGTTACCATATCTCATGTGTTTCTTTTTTGTTTTTAAATTCCATATAGCAACAGCCTTTAAGACCCATTTTGGTAGAGACCAGTTGTCCAAATATCCGGATGGATCCCAAGCTTTGTCCAGCTGATCCAAATTGGATTGCATTTATCCATTGCAATGATATCTGGATATCTAATATAGAATCCAGGGAAGAAAGGAGGCTGACGTTTGTGCACAATGGTAATGCATCCTGAATTAAATTCCTCTACCTCCTCTGCACTTGTTCTTGCTAGACTGCATTGAGCAATGGCACTAAAGGTTCTCCTGAAATGGGGGTAATGGCCACTGTTTTTTCCACCTTGTTTGTCACATTTATAGACTTCCTGTAGTGCAGATACTGATGATTCTTTTCCCTGCACTGTGCAATCTGGCAGAATGAGTTGTTTGTTGGATACATATGGAAGGGCTCTTCTCCTGAAACACAGCACATTGCTTTTCACTGGAACAGCCTTTTTTGTGTGGAGGAGCTGTGGGTGGAATAGAGCTGGAAGAAAGTTTCTGTCAGTCAAATCAGGCTGCAGAGACTTTCAGGAACAATTTAGGCAGTTTCTGAATAGCACTGGGGCTTCTGCTGGCCCCTCATACTCAATAACTTAGTTTCTCACTTCTTACCCTCTTCAACTCTGTTTTAGGCATTTGTCCTGGAAGAAAGAAAATGTGAAATTGTGGATAAAATACTTTAAAAATCAATTTCATTTTGTATTTAAACGATATAATTTAAATTTTAGTCTGTTGAAATTTCTGGCACTTCATAATATTGCTTTCAACTATTTAAATGCTTAATATTAAAATATTATGTAAGTACAGTAAAAATAAACTGTAGCAATGACTCCTTCTCAGATGATAATTATTTATGGAGTGCTGCTAAGTTACCTCCAGGGTAACAGGAAAAATATTGAAGCCCTATGGATATGTCATCATGTTGAGATGTTATGTAAGTCTGTTACTTTTGGTTCATACAGTGAATGAAATACTGATGCTTTCATTTTTCTGAATGTTCATATTTTCAGTTTCAGTTGTTCAGAAAGGTTTGGGGTTTTGATTTTCTTAAAAGTTGTAGTTCCAATTCACTGAACTCAGGTAGATGGAACATTTTCTTTCTTTGACTAACTGAGAGCCTGATTAGGTAGAAGTAAGGAGAGAGAATGGCTTTCCTAAAAGAAGCTGCCATGTCAGAGAGTGTTAAATCCTCCCTAAATATATGAACAGAAAAGGCTGGAAGCAGAAGACAAATCTGCTCAGAAGTCAGATTTATTATCATGTAATTGTTCCCTGGGGGTGAACTTGGGCTGTGTTTGGGATAATGCAGAACTGGTTTGGTTCTGCAGCACATCATGAACTAATTCTTTGGTGTCTTTTTTTAGAACTGGCCAATGTTGAGGAGGATCCAAAATCTGCTGGCGTGGCTACTTTTGTGCTGCAGGAGGAGTTTGACAGATACACTGGCTACTGGTGGTGCCCAAAGGCACAGCCCAGTAAGTGTGGGGATCCAGCATATCTGACAGGCCCTGTCCAGTGCAGAGCTCTCTCTTGCTCTTACTTATCTTTATGCAAGTTGGAAATTGTCTCCTTTGGAGGTGTCTGCAGTAGGGGGTAGGTTACAGGGGCCTTGTGAGCACTGGGGGAAAAGACTTCCTTCTCACAACAGTGGTGGGAGTTGTAGGAGTCTCAGTGTTTTGCTTAATGAAACATGAATCACAGGCTTTGTTGGATTTTTCTTCATCCTTCCAATCAGCTCAGGCTCCTGAGAGAATATTGATGCCTGCAATAACTGATAATTCTGTTCTGTAATTCTGTAATGTTAATTCATTTACAGCTCTGGATGGGGGTAAAGTTCTTCAAATTCTTTATGAAGAAAATGATGAGTCAGAGGTAGAAATTATCCATGTCACATCACCCATGCTGGAGACAAGAAGAACAGATTCCTTCCGGTACCCCAAAACTGGTGAGACCCTGAAACTTAGATCCCTGTTTCTGGAAGACACCTATTTCATTCCATGTGCCTGACAGCAGGGAGGTGTTGAGTAGTCTTTGGATTGGTGTCCAAGTGGTGCAAATGTGTTTGGGGAAGCTGCTCTGGAGGCTGGTTGAGTCACTGGGGACTGTGCTGATACTGCAGCCATGTGATTACTGGGGGCTCTGGGTGTCAGGAGTTGGCAGGAACTTTCTCTCATTGTCACTGTTTGAGCCACTCTCTGGGATCTGGAAGATCTGAGTTGTTGAGGAATTGATTCTCATTACAGCCCTGTGTTTCTGAGGGAAGAGCTCCAGAAATACAGCCTTTTGGGCTTTTGGGAGGGTTTCTGTTTGGCTGCTGGCAGTGCCCTGTCATTCAAGTTCTGGAGGACTCTGATCTCCAGGATTGCTCTTGGACTTTGAACAGCAAATCTGTCCTGCTGCAGCCTGCCAGGAAAACCACCTGTGGTCACATTTGCACACAGTGGATGATCTGGAGGCTTCAGCAGTGAAGGCCAGAGGGCAGGCTTGAAGTGGAGTGCCACTGGAAGCAGGGAAGTGGGATTTAAGTAGATCTGCTGAGGGCTGATTCACTGTCAGCCCTCTTCAGGTGTGGGGCAAGTTTGAGCAATTCAGCCCTTCTGAGGGACACATTGCTCATGTAACAGTGGTTTGCTCTCTTTCCTCACTCCTGAAATCTTCATTTTTTTTGAGAAATATCTTCTGTTTGGGTGACCTTCTCAAGCTGCAGAATTAATTCAGATCTTGTAGATTCCCCAGTTCACGGGAAAAGCTTCCCTGATTTACTACTTGCATCAAGGATAGAGAAAGGCTCAGTGTGAGTCTGGGAAGCAAGAGGTGACACCTCGTGGTTTTTTGGTGCTTGTGAACACTCAGATTTCTGAGAATATTTTGCCATGGCTCTATTCAATGCAAAGAAAACAATCTAACTGAAGTCCAAATCCCTTAAACAATATGTAGCTTTATTATCATAATGGCACTAGTGATGGCAGTAGGTTTTTAGGTGTTTAATTTTCTCAGATGCTCTTTAGCACTGGATCACTTTTTATGTACCACCTTGGAATAACAGCCCAACAGTGAAGCAAAGCTTGCTTTGCTATCCCAGTCACTCCTGAGCATTTACTTCCACCCTGTGGGAGAGAAGACTGATTGGGACAGTAGCGTGGCTCTTGATCTGTTTGCAGGATTACATCCTCTGAATCTCCTCACATTTGCAGTTTCTTTTTTCCCTGCCTGGTTCTGTGCTGTCTCTCAGACATGCAGGGAGGCTATTTGATCAAAGAACATGCTGCTGTTTGCCTTTTCCAGTCCTGTATGAATAACTCCACAATAATGCACAGCAAACAATTGATGCCTGACTGTTAACATCTGTTTTATAGGTACAGCAAATCCAAAGGTCACTTTCAAGATCTCTGAAGTGACAATCAATGCAGAAGGCAGAGTAAGTCTATGTTCTATTTGTTTACCAAATACATTAATTGCTGTGATATTTTTTTTGTAACAGTAGTTTTCCAGTTCTGTACAAACAAACTTTCCTGATTGTGATGGCTTTCTGGCTTCTCTGGAGGCAGTGCCCTTGGCTCATTCCTGTGCAGATACTCAGTGTGCAGCAGTATTTCTCAAGGCTGTGCTTCTCTTTGCTACCACTGGTGTGTGAGCTCAGCTGCAGAGCAGAGTATTGTAGGTCTGGATGGTTACACCTTCTTATGTGACTGATCTCTTGATTGGCTGCAGATATTGGGAAAATTGGGTTGCAAATACAGTATATCACCTTACAAAAGCATGAACATATGGAAAGAGATGAACTTTGCTTTTGCCCTGGGATTTTTTTAACAGATGCAGAAATTTCCACAGCCCAGTCCAAGATCTTCGGACAGATGGGAAATTAATCTTATCAAACAGATACATTAGCAGCCATAAATTATTGGAATTCTCCCAACTCTTGAGATACTTCAGCCATCAGCAGTCACCTGCTGGGATAGTGATGCTGGTGTCAGCCAGCAAAGGCAGGGAAAGCCTTCAGGACCCTTTGGGTACCACTGGGACTTGTTCCCAGTCCCAGCAGGGACAGACTGCAGAACTACATTTCATGGATTAGAACCACATTGATAACTGGGTGTCATGCAGGATGTTCAGCACCTATCCATGAAAATCCTACAGAAGAGCTTGGTACAAATCACCTCCCCTTTACGGGGGAAACTGAGAATTCCAGTGAGTTGTGCAAGATGAATGATAGGTTTGTGAGCAGCATCCAGATTTCTCTGGTCCCAACCCTGGCTGTACTGGGAGTGTGCAGCTCTCCTGCTATGCTGGGGTTTGGCTACAGATGGGGTTCAGTCCCCTGTGTTGCAAAGGCTGAACAATCTAAGTTGCATAAGCTGTACAGAAAAAGTCTTCTGTGTCCAGGCTCTCATCGTGCATGAAAAACTGGTTGTGGGGGTTCATCTCAGTGTCACTGAATTGCTGCTTTGTCAACAGATTGCAGATGTTGTGGATAAAGAGCTAGTTCAGCCCTTCGAGATCCTCTTTGAAGGAGTAGAGTACATTGCTAGAGCTGGGTGGACGCCAGAAGGAAAATAGTGCGTATGTTAATCCTGTCTCTGCTCAGAGGGTTTGGGGTCATACAGTCAGAAGCAGATTGTAGTGGTCTCTGTCTTCTTCCAGCTTAAGCCTGCTTTCACTTTTACATTGCTACCAACTTGTTTGTGCAAAGGGGACCATTTTTCCAAAAGCCAAATCAGAGCCCTCCTTGTGTCTTTCTCTGCTCCCTGGCCCTACTGCTTTGGGTTTGGGCACTCGCAGCCTTTGATGTGTGTGTCCTCTCAGCATCCCTGTGAGAGAGAGTGCAGTGCTATTATCCCCATTTTACAGATGGGGAACTGAAGCCCAGAGAGGTTAAGTGCCTTGCCATGGTCACGCAGGAAGTCTGTGGCTGAGGAGAGAAATGAGCCCAGGTCCCCCAGGCCCTAGGCTAGCGCCCTAACCACTGGACCATCCTTGCTGACCAGACTTACTGATCAGAAAACCTGCTGTAAGTGCTACTTACATTTGCATGTCATTTTAACCCTGTAGATTATGTAGTACAGTGTTTCTAACTCACCAGAAGCTTCTCCAAAAGGATATTTCACTGAAAGGGTTGTCCAGCCCTGGCACAGGCTGCCCAGGGCAGTGGTGGAATCACCATCCCTGGAGGGACTTTAAAGCTGTGTAGATGTGACACTTGGGGACATGGTTATTGGTGGGCTTGGCAGTGCTGGAGGAATGGTTGGACTCGATGATCTTAAGGGTCTTTTCCAACCCAAATGATTCCATGTTTTTCCAGAAGTGCACTCCTCCAGGTTTTGAATCTAAAGATGGCTTTCACCTTTTAAATTTCTTTCCCATCCAAATCTGGAAGAAATCCAGGGGCACATTTTGCTATATTATCCTACTTTTTGCAGAATTATTGTTGGAGCTACATATAAAGCCATCAGAATATGGCAGGGGCTGCTGCTGGTCCCTTTAGGTGCCAGTGTTATTCTCTGCCAGGAATAGATCTAACAGTAGTATTTTCACAAGCACCCTGAAATTTCAATTGAAATTTTTTCTGCTTCATTATTCCCTCTGATTTTTCTCTTCTCTTTCTCCCTGGAAGCACAATTCAAATCGGGGAGAACAGAATTAGTTAAACTTTTGAACTTGCAGTGCTTATGCAATATTAAAATGAAGCGAAATAGGTTCTTGTGTTATGGAAGAGATTTGTTTATGTGGGTGAATTTTTGCACGTGACTTAATCTGCAATTGAATATTCTTGACTCCCTCAAAACGCCTAGTGCTACTGAGCGTCTGCTGAGATTTTCAGGCTTGTGTCATACTCATGGTTGCATGTTATTTTCTCTAATATCTGTGTCCTCAACAGCATCTGGTCCATCTTGCTGGATCGCTCCCAAACTCGGCTTCAGATAGTCCTGATCCCTCCTGCATTATTCATCCCCACAGAAGATGATGCAATGGAAAGGCAGAAACTTATTGATGCTGTACCAGATTCTGTTACACCTTTCATTATTTATGAAGAAACGACAGACATCTGGATAAATGTAAGAATTTGAATTTCAGCCTTCTCTGACAGTTTGTAGCACTCGAGCAACGTTGACGTTACTGTGCTGCCAAGGGGAGTGATCCCATTGTGCAAGTTCTGTGCATATTCAGTGCTTCCTGCTGTAAAAAACAGGATGTAGAGAACTGATTTGGAATGCGAAAACAGATCTGCTATTCTTGAGTTGATGCAGCACTCAGAACCAGGAGCAGAGCCCCAGGGCTCTGGTGTTCCCAAGCAGCCTCTTGCCCACAGTGTCATTGGCACTCTCCAGCTTCTGGGTGCCAGTTGTTAGCACCAGCAGTGCCACCAGATGAAATACTCTCCAGGCAACAAAGATGGATCAAGATGACACTGGGTGAACAGGCCTGAGAGTCAGCTAACAGCCACTGAACCCCTCCTGAACTACATCTGGTCTGGTGAAACAGATTAAGGGTGTGATGTTCTGGGAGGTGAGCTGCAGGGCCTGTGCTGAGAGCAGTCATGGCTGTGCCTGGTCACTGCTGTAAACTGTGCCTCTCCTCACACTGCTGCACATAAAGGTGCCTGGGAGCATCAATCACTGGCACATAGTTGCATCTTTTAGCAGAGAGCAGTTGCACAAAGCCTTCCAGCGAATGGTCCCTATACAGCGAGTGCTCTCTTAGAGACCACATTCTCTCCTTAGTGTTTGGTTTCAGGATGGTGCAGTGAGTTTCCCTTTCTCCATTATTTTTACTGGCTTAAGTGCTTCTTGACTGGCAGCTCATACTGTGAAGAAGAAAAATGCTCCCAAGTCCTCCAGAGATTGTCCCTTGAAGCAAGAGCTGGCATATTGATAAGTGAGAAGATGATGTCAGCTCATCTTTTGAATAATCCTTCACTTGCAGGCAGCACAGGACAGAGGTCTGCAGAGCTGGACCCACCTCTGTGTCTAAGCTAGAAGGGCAGTTGCAGAAAAACTTAATTAGTTTGGTGACCAGGATATAGAGTTAGACTGGCAGAAAGCCTAGAGCTGCAGGGTGTGGCAGTGGCTGCAGACTCCCCTGGCTCCAAGTGTAACTGGTTCTCCCAGTAAGGGACAGTGCTGCACCCAGTTAGCCTGGACAGTGTGGTTTGTGTTGGGCAGCAGGAGGAGCATATTTTGTGTGATTGCAGTGCCAGAGTCCTGCTGATAACAATAATCCACTGTTCTCTCTCCTCAGATCCATGATATCTTCCATGTCTTCCCTCAAACCCACGAAGATGAGATAGAGTTCATTTTTGCCTCCGAGTGCAAAACAGGCTTCCGGCACCTGTACAAGGTCACCTCAGTTCTGAAGGAGAGCAAGTACAAACGGTCCTGTGGAAGCCTCCCTGCTCCAAGTAAGGGGAACTGTTCTTGAGCTTTAATTGGGCATTTGTTGCTGACCAGTGAGGAAAGAAATGCCCTTCCAGCTGGCAGAAATTATTGTCTCTTTGGAAACTTCTGCTGTTGTCCAGGAAAGCACTTCAGTATACAGTCATTCCTCTGGAAATTGTACAGGGCTTATTCTGTTTTCAGCATGCCTTAGTTTTAACCCTGATCCTTGCTTATGGACTGGAGGGAAAAGTTTCCAAAAACCAGATGGGAAACAAGCTCCCTGTGAGACATACTGTGAGACATAGTTGGCTTTTCCTCTTCACTGCTGGAACTTGGTCTTGCTGAGATGCAGGAAATTACTGTTTGCAGAGCTCCCAGAGTGGTTTTTTCCACAGCATGGTTCTTAAATTCACAGTTTCACGCTGTGATACTTAATTTACGTAGTGTGTGTTGAAGGCACCTACTGACCTCTGTATGCACAAAAATACACCTAATTTTACTAGAGGTCCTAGTTTCATGCAACTGTTGTGGGTCTTTTTCCCTCATAGCATTATATCTTGGGCTGATTAGATTTCTCTGAATGCATCTGACTTCTTTTTCTTGCTAAATCTCCCTCATTCTAAGGGAAATGAAATCACCTTATAAAAGCAGAGTTCTTGCAAAATTCTCCATTTTTGACACCTCATATTTCCTTTGCCTGCCTGTTGTTCAGTATAAAACCTTTATTTCTATGCAAGTGACAAAATATTTTTAGTAACAGAAATAAAAACCTCTGTACATTGGCTATTTGCAGGTGACTTCAAGTGCCTCATCAAAGAGGAGATAGCAATTACCAGTGGGGAATGGGAAGTGCTTGGCAGACACGGATCCAACGTAAGTCTTGCTCTTGCTTCCTGGATATCCTGCCACACACACTGCAGGGATATGGTCCCTGGGAGGGATCAGCATAAATCTATCAATCCAGTATGGTTTTAGCCAAAGTACACAGTATTTCTGTTCTGTGTAACTTGTGAGCTTGCTCAAGGAGGGAAGGAATGATCCCCAAACCACTGCTGTTCTAGCTCTGAGCTGGATGAATTCTTTGATAATTTGAATCAAACTGACAGAGTTGTAGACAGTGAGAACAGTTGTTTGGTTTATCCCTTGCAGATTGCTGGGCTCCAACTCAGCATTATGGAAGTGGGGCAGGAGGGATCAGGGGAGACTTTGGGGTGTTAAAACTGGATGTTGAGGGATGTGCTGTTTGTTTTGCTCCTGACAGATCTATGTGGATGAAGCCAAAAAACTGGTGTACTTTCAAGGCACAAAAGACTCACCTCTGGAGCATCACTTGTACGTTGTTAACTACGAGAACCCCGGGGAGGTGAAGCGTCTGACAGAGCGCGGTTACTCGCACGCCTGCTGTGTCAGCCAGGTACCTGTGCCTGCCAGGGCTGCCTGTGCTGCTCTGCCTTAGCCCAGGCTTGTCCTGTCACTCAGCACACAGGGCAGTATTGATATATAACAAAAGCAGATTTCAGGCTGTGTTTTGCCCTCCCGTACGTTGTACAGTCAGTGTGTAAAACCACCCTGGAAACCAGTCTTGACCTCCTGGTTCCGTTGCTCTCCAGCTCACTTCAGGCAAAAGGAGCCAGGGTGAATTGTTTGAAACTCTTGGAGCCAGACTCCTTGCCTGCAGTGGACTAGAGAGCAATCACCAGAGGAGATGAGCCTGAGCAGCATTGGGTGGAGTTCCAGGAATCCAGCTGGGAATTCATGGCCCAGAAGAAGGTGTGTGACAAGCTCCTCATGCCACTCTTTGATTTTCAGGTGTATCTTTGGCTTTGGAGTGTTTAAGGACTGTAGTGTTTCAGAGGCAAAAGTGCTCCGATTTCTGGTTTAATTTGGTCCATAAGCATCTTCTGAAAGATCTAAATGCAAAAGAAATGATCACTTGCTCGTAGCTGTCCACTGAGGAGTTCAGGACATGTTCTTTTTCTCCCCAGGACTGTGACATGTTCATCAGCAAGTACAGTAATCAGAAGAACCCCCACTGTGTGTCACTGTATCGGCTGACAGGATCAGAAGATGATGCAGCTCATAGGACTAAGGAATTCTGGGCTACCATTTTAGATTCAGCAGGTAATGGCATGGGTGAGGAACAGGAAAAGGACAAGCAGGATCACAGGATAAAAGATATCCCAGCATATGCTTGCTTGAGATTTGCTGTTGTGGCTGACCAGCCTTGTGTCTGAAACTCAAGCTTGTGTGAGGAGTTCTGTGAAGTACAGGAGGGACATTTTCAGCTCAGCAACAAATGGATATAAACAGACCATGGAGGAATTTAGAGTGGAAATTACCAATTTTCTCTTGACACTTTTAGCTCAGGGAGGGATTTAAATGCAGTCACTTGTTCTGTGTGATGTGCCTGCTAAAGAGTGTGTTCCTGGGGAGGGAGGTGCACTTCTTAAATAGTGTGTGCTGCTGCCTACTTGTGTCTTCATGAGACAGCTCTTGGGCTATAATCTTCCACTGGATTTCTGTTGCCTTTCATTTCTCCTTACCTGAGGCACACTCCATGTCCTGTGCTTTCCAGGTGTTAATGTAGGGAGTCCTAAGTGGGATTAGGAAGGGATGGGACTTCTGTAATGGATTTTTCAGGGGAGAAGAGTTACTGTAGTTCACAGGAGAGCAGGGATGGGAATGTGATAGGGCTCAGAAAGCTCACCTAGGGCTGGGGCATTCCCAGTCTGTGCCTGGATCCAGCCTTACCCACTGGAAAGTGTGGGAGAGCTCCACTGGGATTGCAGTGAGAGTGGTGACAGGACAGTGGTGCAGCAGAGCTGTGTTACTCATCCATTCCTGTTAAAGCCAGATTCTCTGTTCCCTCCCATGGCAGGTCCTCTTCCTGATTACATTCCCCCTGAAGTGTTCTCCTTCGAGAGCTCCACGGGGTTCACACTCTATGGAATGATGTACAAACCACACAACCTGCAGCCTGGAAAGAAGTACCCCACAGTGCTCTTCATCTATGGAGGCCCTCAGGTGAGTTGGTGAGCAGTGGGATGGGCTGGCAGGGATCACTCCACTGCTCTCCTGCAGGAACACTTCCTGCTCTGTGCTGAAGGCAGCAGGTGGCATTTTGCCTGTTCAGTGAGTAGGTGCTTGGCCAAAGGTGCTGTAAGGATTCATTGTTCCCCGGTCGTGGATGCAGGCACTGCCACTTGTCTGAGGACAGGTATGGAGTAGCAGAATAGGAACTGGGAGAAAAAGGAATCAGGTAGTCCTTGTTCCCAGTTCTGTTCCTCCTCCTTTCCAGTTGCCTCACTGGACCTCAGTTCAGCTCTTCATACCTGTGACACAGAATGGCTTGTTTTACTGAGAAGAATTTATTGCATAGCAGGGAGAGGGAATCCTGCAGTAGGGAGTAGGGATCTTGAAAGCTTCAAGACATTATAAAATTGTTTAAAGCATTTAAAGGAAGGTAAATATAAATAAAATCTGAAATCGTATTAAAAGGTGACCTCTGGATTCTGTGCTGCTCTTGTATTCCAGGTACAGCTGGTGAACAACCGGTTTAAAGGAATCAAGTACTTCCGACTGAACACTTTGGCCTCTTTAGGCTATGTTGTCGTTGTCATTGACAATAGGGGCTCCTGCCACCGAGGGCTGAAGTTTGAAGGAGCCTTTAAGTACAAAATGGTAAGTGGGCTCTGAGTCTGGCTCTGTTCTCAGCCAGAGATGGGTTTGAGTGCCACTGTTACCAGCGCTGAAGCACTGGTTTGGCACAGGTGCCCAGCACTGCCTGTGTGACACTCCCAGGGTCTGGGGACAGGAAGTGTGTGTAGGTGAGAGTTGAGGGAGGAAAGATGCTTGATGTGGGAAAGATAAAATGTCATGGTTTGAGGTTGAGAACCAACTGCAACCTAACACAGGGTGGTTCACGACGAGGCTGTGACTCCTCACAGATACAATTTGAAGCAGGACAGTTGCTTACTGAGCATGGATCACTCCTGAGTACCAAAGCTCTGAAGGTGGTTACCTTGGGCAATCCTGAGACTGTAACTTTTGCCTGTAACTAGCAGAACTTTGTCTCTGCCCTGCCAGGGACAGATTGAAATCGATGACCAGGTGGAAGGGCTGCAGTATTTGGCATCGCAGTACGACTTCATCGACTTGGAGCGTGTGGGCATTCACGGCTGGTCCTACGGAGGCTACCTCTCCTTAATGGCTTTAACACAGAGGTCAGATATCTTCAGGGTATGTTCATGCATTGAGTATTTACTCTGGTGGTGCAGACAGAATTTTTCCATGGGTGGTCACAGCGCAAAGACCTTGGAACTTGCTCTAGACAAGTTAGGAGTGCAATGGCTGTTTTCTTCAAGACGCTTCTATTTGGGTGACTTCAGAGAGAAGTTGCTTTTCTAGCAACTGTTGGACTGTTGAGCTTGCAATGACTTAGCTGTGCTCCTGTACGTCTACCTATCTCAGGTCACCTGTGCTTAGGTAGTGTCAACTGCTGCCCACTTTGTGCCAGCTGAGCTCTTTGTGTTGTGAACCAGGTAAGGGAAACGATCCTGGTGAAAAACAACACCTCCTTCTCATCCACTTTTGGCCCAGAGAGAGTAGTTCTTTTGCAGAGTGATCTATTCCCAGATCAAATTCTCCATGCTGCTGCATAGCAGTGTGTTCTGAAGCAGCCAGGAGGACAGCCTGGGGATGGGGACAGGTACTGGAAAGAGGTTCTTGTGCCTGCCTGACTCTAGACCAACAGCCAGACTGCCTTTGGGTAGAGGTGTGGGAAGAGCTGGTTATTGCCCTTGAGATGTGATTTGTTCTTTAAGTCCAGCCTTAATATTACTGGGACATTCAATAATTATTTATCTCAATCCTTAACAGTTGTTGTATTTTTACCTTTACAAACACCTGCCTTACAAAGGGGTTTTAGGTGGTTTTGTGGTGGTTTTTTTTTTTTCTGGGTGTTTTTTTTCCACAAGCCTCTCTGCAAGCTGGTAGTAGCTATGCAGAGTAGTTTGCTGAGTCCTAGGGAGCTGTTTCTGTTAGACAGGCAAATGGACCCAAACCCACAAAACCTCACAAAATGCATTTCCCTCAGCATCCCTTGCAGGGGGTATGTTTAGAGTTGCTTCCAATTTACCTGTCGGCTCTTCCTGGTTTCCAGCATGCATGGATCATAGCTGAGCTGTGCTGTGTGTGAACTGGGGCAGGGACAGCGAGGATTGCTTTGCTCCTTCCACAGTTACAGTGGGATGAAGCCATGGGAGGGGAGGACGTGGCCAGGGCAGGGGGCAGGGTTGTGATTCCCCTCTCCATGGCACTGGCAGGTGGCCATAGCTGGAGCCCCGGTCACGCTGTGGATTTTCTACGACACGGGTTACACGGAGCGTTACATGGGCCACCCAGAGCACAACGAACAGGGCTACTACCTGGGATCTGTGGCTATGCAGGCTGAGAAGTTTCCTTCTGAGTAAGTTTGCTTTTGGCTCTTGTTTTCTTTTTCCTACCAAGAAAGTTTAAGCCCCATAAACACATTTTTATCTCCCTGTTCTTGGTATTTCTCTAATCAGAAATACATTAAATAATACAAAAAAAAAATACCAACACTAATAAACTTAATACTCAAATAAACATTTGCATAATTACAGACCATTTAATGTCAGCCCTTTTATACTATATTTTGTGTCTAAAGACCTTACAAACATATCTTCAATTTGATTAGCATTTTAGAGCTACATTAAGCTGAACAAAAATTAGTTAATTGGGATGTTTTAGTATGTTCTGAGGCTGTGTCAGCACAGCAGAGCAAGATGGGGCCATGGGCTTTCTTGCCAAAGAGCTGACAATCAACAAGGTTTAAGGCCTCATATTATCCAAGCTAGGAAGCACTGCTGAGAAATAAATAAGATATTCAGATAAAAGGTCTGACAGTAATATGCATGTGCAGGAAGAACTTTCAGAGGAGGAAGGAACAGGTTCAAGAAATGAGTCTATCCCGAGCAATTTACAACTGTGAAATTACTGCTTTCAGTCCAAATGCTCTTTTCTGGGGAGTGTTTTTGTAGGGATGTGTGGACTGTGAAATGAGTAGGATGCTGTCTAAAACTCTTTGTCTCTTGCTTTTCCCAGACCAAACCGTTTGCTGCTGCTGCACGGATTCTTGGATGAGAACGTTCACTTTGCACACACCAGTATTTTGCTCAGCTTTTTGGTGAGAGCTGGGAAACCCTATGACCTACAGGTAAGTCCAGAACCAGGGTGTCAAGGTAACATGTGTGTCTTGGAGGAGTCCAGAATTGGAACTTGTACCATGGCTGTGCTGGACACCTTGGAATTCTAGGATAAAATTGTAGCATTTGAGCCAAGCATTTTCTTAAATGTTAATATTTTATGAGTTAACAAAAAGAAGAATTGGGCAAATAAGCAGTTAAGGCTGTTGCTGAGGAGATCTGCAGCTGGAAGGCAGTGCAGCAGTGTTCATGCAGCATGGAACAGGGTTCTGTATTTAATTAAACCCTGCTGGCTCAGTGCAGGTGGAGCCCAGGGATCCCACACCACACTGCACAAGTGGGAATGTGCTCTGGCCAGGAGCTGCCTCTGCTCAGCCAGGCTGATCCCCTCCAGCACAGCTGGATCCCAGTGGGTTCCAGGCAGTGGAGGATGAGGTGTGACAGTTCAGGTGCAGTTACTGCAGGGACATTCCATGGATATTTGGAATGTGGCTCTGGGACTGATTTAAATATCGGCGCCTTCAACTCCTGTGGATATTTAGGACTTTATTTTACATTTCAGATCTACCCTCAGGAGAGACACAGCATCAGGGTCCCTGAGTCGGGGGAGCACTACGAACTGCACCTGCTGTATTACCTGCAGGAGAACCTGGGCTCTCGCATTGCTGCCATGAAGGCCATGTGACTGACCTCAGAACTCTGCCCCACGGCTGCTCTCCAGACAGGAAGGTGTAGGAAACTAGAGAAAATAGAATGGAACGTTGCTTTCTGGTGCCTGCCACACGTACACACACGTACACACCCTCACAGACACTTTTTTAAAAGTAAATTTGGTGCCATACGGGAAATTAAAGTACGGTGATCTAATAACTTTAGTTATTAAACTTTAAGCTGTAAATAAAATCCAATGTCTGTGGTATAATACAGTACCATGGGTGTTCTCTTGGGGGACAAGCTGAAACTGAAAATAACGTACTTCTACAGCACCAGATCTTCACTTTTTAAAAGAATTATGGCATAATTGATGTATTTTTACAGTGTGTTCCTTGGTATCTTATTACATTATACTGGATGATTTACTCACTACACAGCAAGAGTTTACCTGAATGGTTACAACTTTTATTAATTTTAAATGCTATCATATAGCTTTTATGCTTTGTGAAAGGGATGTGTCTCACTCCTTAGAAGGTGGTCACAAGTTGGACACATCCCCTGTCTAGATGTTAATTGTTTTTTAATAAGACTTTTAAGCTGCCTCTTAACATATTTAAAGTTTGGATTCAGATCAGTTGATGCCAGGTTGATTCCTTCTCCCCTAGGATAAATCATTCACTTTTTTTCCAGCATCTTGAGAACCTATCCTGATTGTACTTGATTTCAGTGGAGAAGTGAATTGATACTTTACTGTGATATGGGCATAACAATATTTTATTCTGAGGTGCAAGCTAACTGAAGTTAAAAATCAGAAACTGTAAACTTTCAAACAAGCTTCAAAGTGCATCTTGTTGAGATTTTTCCCTGATGTTCACTCTGGAGCTGGGTTTGCAATACTCCTTCCTCACCCTCACATCAGCATGATATAGGCATATGCATCCTGTTACAATTTAGAAACTCAATACTCTAATTCCAAGGTCTGCAGAGTATGTGTGGGGAGACCTTCCATGTGAGGCAATATGAGCTGTTCTGTTGAATTTCCTCATGAATGAGGGGCTATTTCCTAGGCTCATGCCCTGTCCAGTCCCCTGTTCCTGGGTCCTTTCTAGCACTGTTGTGCATGATGATGATCATGATGCTGTCTTTGAGAACCCCTTTCTGTACAGCTTCAGGTAACCCTCCAGGAATTGCAGTCCCACTTGTGTTTTTGCTACTGAGGTTTTAATTAAGCAGCAGGCTTGGCTGAAAAGCATAAGTGTGTGAAGGCACTTTTAACTGGCAGCAGGTAATTTAGGATAGAAATCCATAGAAAATTCTTCTCTTTAATCCAGAAAATTCTCCCTTTGGGACTTGCCTCTGAGACTCTGGTAAGTTTCAATGGTTTTTTAAGAAACCCAGGAACTTCCTTTTCTTTCTCTTTTGGTGCTAGAGAGAAGCAGAGCATGATTTTCTTTTCATCTGCTGAGAATCTGGAATCACTCTCAGTCTTTATGCTCTTAGAACTCCACATGTTGTAACCTTGTACTTTCCTTGATTTTGTACTGTTCAGCTTGATCCCAGAACTCTGGGATTTAACAGAGTCTGGCTGTATCAGATCAAACTGCATCGTTTTTCAGTTGAACCGCTGGGCATGTGCAAAGCGAGGGGAGCTGGGGCAGTCACATGGTTGGAAAAGCCGTGGGTGAGAACAGGATCTGGTTTTTGGGATACACACAAGAGCCCAAAAGCCGTGGGTGAGAACAGGATCTGGTTTTTGGGATACACACAAGAGCCCAAGGCAACAGGCGTGCAGGGAGTGTTTCCTCCGCAGTGGGGAGCCTCGGTTCGGGCTGTTTGCTGCTTTTCAGATCACAGTGATTACAAGTGGATCAGTTAAAACACCATTAGCAGGTTGATAACTGGTTGATTTTGGGAAGGGCATGGCAGAGGAGCCCAGCTCCAGGAATGTCTTCTAGCAGTTAATTGTGGCTGAAGCAAAGGCAGCATCCCTGGGGAGTGTGGTACAGTCAGCACCGAGAGAGGAGCACATGTGCAACACAACAGTGGGTAGAGACAAAAATAAGCTGTTCCTCTGGAATTCCATTGTGTTCCCAACGTGTTTATGCTGTATTATATATACATATATCTATATCTGTTCATATATACATATATGTATAAAATTACCCACGGATAGTATTCAACTTTTCCAAGGTTGTTTATATTTTGTTCAATATTAAATTAACTTGTTTTTTTGGGATGTTTTCTGTTCTTTTTCTAGAGGTGATTACCCTTGAATGTAAATGTATATGATTTTTAAGATGAAATTGATCCTTTTGTTTAAAAAACAGAACAAAAATGGCCTTCATCAAACAGTGCTTTTTGGGGGGACTGAAGAACTAAACATTACGTGAGTAAACCAGGCTGGGTTTGGATTTGAGGCAGGATGTGATTATAAGTGCTGACATAGAATTTTTAATAATGCATCCTTCCACTGTTTAAAATATATACATCAAAAAGCTATTAAAGTACAATATACTGTAACTGCTCTGTTTTGCAACATAAATTATGGATTCTTTCTTTCCTACCATTTTCTTTTCTTTTTACTGTAGTTAAGCACTTTAAGACCCCATGCTCTCTTATCCTGTGGAAGTGCTGGAAGGATTTATCACCAGGATTTTGTAGTTCTTGCAAAAAAGATGCCTTAGATGAAGTCTGATTCCTACTAAATCCCCAGTGAAGAAGGCCGTGTTGTGATCGAGACTGCAGAGGTAGGAAGGTGTTAGTGCTGAGGGACTTTGCATCCTTATTTTTGGGGGGGGAGTGGTATTCCTGCACCTTATATGGTGAAGAGTTGGCCTGGCCAAGGACCAGGACAAGGCCGTACCTCACAGTCCTGCAGATGGGAATGTCACTCAAGGTTTCCAGCCTGTTTGATATTTGGGATTCTACTTCGTCACTTCCTGCATGTTAAAAAATCTCTTGGTTAATGTGAGTTTTGAGCAGAACTGATGAGATCCTGGGGGAGCACATGCAAGGGAGGTTGTGGAGCAGAAAGGTGTGAGGAGGAGCCTTTGCTGTGGCTCCCAAACCAGAGGTTGGTATGTCCCTGTGGATATTTAGTTACACAGGTGTCTTTGAGATGAATGTTTTCGTATGTTTAAGAACATACATGAAATATGGGGATCTGAGTGCTGAGATACCGAAGTTGTGTGTTGGTGCAGGCAGTTTCCTGTCTTTTGAGGTGGTTGGGTTTGGTTGTGTTTTTTCCTGGTGAAAGCACGTTCTTTCACCCCATTTTAGTGCAGCTTCCAGTGATGCCTTGTCAGTGTGGGATGTGCAAAGCTGTTGGGTTTCACCCCCATCTCCCTTTGTTCTCAATGATCTCTTTTTATTCAGAACACAGTAAAATTAGTATCTACCCAGAACTGCCGAGTTTTTACAAATTTAATGGAAAAATGAGCTCAAAGCACCAAGCAAAGCTTTGAAAATAACTAACTTCATTATATTATAATGGCAAATGCATTTCCTACTTGGCATTTGGAAATAGGCTATGGAAAAACTTTCTGAGTGGGATAGTATAGTAATGCTTTAACCCTGGAGCACCTGCACCTGAACCTGGGTAGGAAATCATGGAGAATTCTCATACTCAGAGTTCCAACCCATATTCCCTGCCAGGAGAAGTGGGTTGTTCTGCTGGGTGTGTCTGTGTGTCCGGCTGCCCTGCTGCTGCCGTGACACCCAACCCCTGCCCAGGCAATAACAGAGTCTGAGGCAGTGAAGCATCGGCCAGGTGAGAGCCCTGCCTTGGGCTGCCTGTTTTCTTGAGTGCCAGAACCCTGCAGGGACTTTCCATGTGCCACTTTGGAAGGGGCAGAGAGCTCTTCTTGCGGTTTTTCCTTGGCTGTTCTGCACAGTAGAAGTTCAGGTGTTTGATTTGAGAACATGAAGTGCCTGCTGTTTGCGTTAACAGAATTGCATGTCTCACTCCAGTGGGTTTATTGGGCTCCCTCCCTCCCCCTCCCGAGCTCCATGGCTTTTAATCATGTAAAGTGGAGACATTAGTTTTGCTGCATTTTATTACAAAACCTTTGTTGCAATAAAGATGCTGCTAAATAAATTGAATTAAATGTTGGGTTTTTTTCCACCCTATTTTCAACTGTCTCTCTCCTTGATTTAGGAGAGTTTGTGCGTAATTAAATCTGTGCCCTCGTTGCGCTGTGGAAAGCAGCAGTGGTGTGTGTTTGATGCATGTCAGGTGTCCCACAAAAGCATCTGCCATGTTTCCTGTCCCTTGTGGTTTGGGAGATGGATACCATCAGGAAGAGCAGGCATTTCCTTGGCACAGCCACGTTCCTCTCCTGAGTGTTTCCATGTGAATGCCGTTCGCAGCCCTCGGCAGCCACCAGCCGGAGCTGTCGCACCGGGGACTGCAGGACGCAGCCTCGCCGAGGTGGGACAAGGGCCACGGGGGAGGAGGTGGCCCTGGTGCCCCGGCAGAGGAACCTGTGTGAATGGAACGGGCAGTGCAAGAGATGTCCCTTCATACAGTCTCCTTGTGCTCAGCCTCCTGTTTGTCTCTCTGAGCAGAATGGGCTTTGCAGGCACCCCAGTTCCATGTAGTGCTATCCCAGAAGGTCTGGGGGGTGGCTCAAGGCAGAGAAAATTCATGTTTTTATTCGTTCTTCATTTCTCACCCACAGAGAAGTACCCCCTGTTCAGGAGGGGGGAAGCACTGGCCTGTGTTCTGCCCTGTTCCTATACACGGTTCCCAGTTTGCAATCCTTAGTGTGCATCCTTGGAGGCTTCTGAGACGTGAGGGAAAGGAGTGAAGATTTAGCAAAGTCCTTTCAGGCTAAAGGCATGGTATATTTTTAATGTTTGGGGTCACAGTACTGGTCTGGGACAGGATAACAGGAAAATCTTTCCTGGAAGAACTTACAGCTTGAGCACAATTAACCCTCCTGTTATCTTATGGGATTAATAACAAAACTGCAAATGGCAGCTGGGATTAAAGGGCTGTGTTTTCCTCCCCAGCATCCAGTCTTTCTCAGGATAATAATTTTCCAGACTGCTCCTGCCAAACAGACCTATGGAGAACCAGTGCTGGTTGAGTTCCTCGGCACAGGCACACAACACCACGGGGCTGGCCCTACAGGGGTGCACATTTCCAGGGAATTCCAAAATTGGGATTTCCTCTCATAAAAGCAACAGCAACAGACTGCTCCAAGGTGAAAACCAACAGCAAGGAAATGATGACCCAAAAGCAGCAAGGTAGGGACCTGTGGGAGGAAGGGGTGGTGGTGCAGGGCCGGGACTGCATTCCCTCCCTCAGCTCTTGGAGCCATGCTGTTTGCTTCCTGCTGGAAGAAAAGCCCTTTTGCTTTTCCAACAAAGATAGTTTGAACAATTTGCTTTCACCATTTCCCTCCCTCTTTTCCTTTCTATTCTACTTGCAATTTCTTGTTAGAAATAGATGAGTAAATACTGTGTATGTTCGTGTGGGAGCTGCGGTAGCTTGTGGTTTTATGATTTTCCCCCCAGCTGTGATTCATTGCTTTTTACATTTTTTAATCTATTCCCCCACACCCCCTCCTGCTCTCCCTGTCTCCTTGCAGCCCAGCAGCTGTCGTTATCAGTGAAATGACTTGACATTATTTTGCTGTACTTTGTTTCTATTCATTGATTTGTTGAATGAAAACTATTTATCTGGCACTGACACGCGAGATTGGAGGCTTTCAAGAAGAGGCAACTCTGCAGTATAATTTTGCTCCAAAATGAGCAGAGCAAGAGCTCTGTTAAACCAGCCCAGCTGAAATCCCTGGCACCATGACGGAGCAGAAGCAGTGGCTGCACAGCATACAGAGGTGGTGTATAGGAAAAGCATCTTTCCTTATCCTGCCTGCCCCCTGGCAAATGTGGGATTTCTCTAGAGCTGGGGATGCAGGGAGGTGCAGGAGGAGAGGCAGGTGCTGGGCAGCAGGTGTGCAGTGTCTGACTGGGGCTCCCAACATCAGGAGGATGTGGAGTGAGTTCAGAGGAAGCCATGGAAATGCTCAGAGAAGCTGGGGCTGCCCCATCCCTGGAAGTGTTCAAAGCCAGGTTGGATGGGCTTGGAGGAACCTGGGATAGCGGAAGGTGTCCCTGCCCGTCGCATTGCATGGAATGAGATGATGTCTGCTGTTCCTTCCAAATAAAACAGTCTCTGATTCCGTGATTCCATGATTTTGTCTGGGTGTAGATGAGTTATTGCCCTCGGCATGATGAGCACCACAGTGCTGGAGCGAAATCCAGACTTGCTCCTTTGCTTTCTGTCTTCTCCATCCACTGTGAGTTCATGCCCATTTCAATATCGGGCATCCAGGGAAAACCACCTTCTGCATCCTTCCTGTGATCTGATAAACCTGGAGAGAGGGTTGCACATCTCCAAAAACGGGTGCCAGTGGCCGTTGTGATTTTAGTTTAAAAAAAACCTGGGTACTGTCACCTCAAATGCCAGAAGCTGGTTCCCTGCCAGCGCTGCTCAGAAAAAATTCCACCTCCTTGGCTCTATCAATACCATCCCACAGCTTGAAGGACAGGTTTTGCCTAGGGAATACGCTCTTGTTTGAGGGATTCAGGATCCCTTTTTCCCACAGGGCCCTGGCTCCTTTCTTCCCGGCACAATCAGCCCTCTTGCCGCTTTTCTTGCCTTTTCTTCCACCGCTTTCCCACATTCTGTTCACACCTTCATGAATATTCAGAGGCCATTGGCCATATGAAGCTATTGAGAGCTCTTGTTAACACTCCTCCTAATGACATGCACCTTCAATAGAAAACAAAAACACAGATAAGAGCTTGTTAGCGCAGACCCTTGTTCCCCACCTAACAAGGTTTCCATTGACTCGGACACTTGTGGTGACACATTGCTTGCTCTCACTGTTGCCTCTTTTGATTTGCGACTGGCTTTTACCGAGGGGTTTTTTCCTTCTATTTTTTTTCCCTTCCTTTTTTTCCCTTTTTAGATTTTTTTTTTTATTGTGCGATTTTAAGCTAATTAAGAAAAAGGTCAGGCTCCCCGAACAATGAGGAGCGGCGGTACAATGCGCCCCGGGAGCGGCGTGCGCGCAGCCCCGAGCGGCGGGCGAGGGCCGGGCTGCGGCGCCGCGCGCCTGGGAAAGTTGTGCCGCGAGTGGCGCAGGCAGAGCCCAGCTTGGGTCAAGAGGTGATTAAAGCTCGGCGAGAGGCTCTGAAAAGGGGCTGAGACCACCCGCCGCGGTTCCCAAGGGCTCCCCGGGTCCCAGCCTGCCTGGACATCCGCGGTGGCCAAAACGCCATCCCCAAAGCCAGGCAATGGGGTGACTCTTGCAAAACACGACTGGGCTTCTGTGAGATGCTCCCAGTGCTGCTGCTTCCAATTTATGGCCGATGTACACGGAGAGCAGAGCCCCACAGCCACATTCCCAATGGCACCGTCTGCCACGGGGCTTTTCCCTAGGACTGGAATCCCATCCGGCTTTGGCGACTCCTTTTTTCCCCTCCTCCGGTTGTGCTTCGCCTCCCTCCCGCCGTCACGGAGATCTGCCAGGCTTTTATTAGCCGGGCCCACCCATTCGATACCATGAGATTCCTGGCTTCTTGTTGTTGTTGTTGGGTTTTTTTGGCCACACCTCATTATTCCTCCTATTATTAGGCTCTCGCGGTGTTGTTTGTCATCTTGTCAAGGCCCTGGAGTTTCTATGGATACTGGTCCCCTAAGTGGCCATGCTATCAATTAAGACAGCTCCATGTCTGAACTCTTCCAGGGGACTTTGTGAAGATCCACAGATAATTTCCCTACTTTCCCTGCAGTTCCTTATGTAGCTGCCTTTTCCCTTACGACCGCTTGGTCAGAGCTCAGTGTATTCAGGTTTGTCAAGCATCAAAAGGCAGGATTACCTGCTTGGCTAATAGAATTAGCTAGAGGGTGATGGGGTTAATAATAAACCACCAGATTTTAGATATAGATATAAATTATATCGATAGATATAGATATAGATGATATAGATATAGATATAGATATAGATATAGATATAGATATATAGAGATATAGATATAGATATAGATATTTATGACAGGCTATAATAAATCAGCTATAATGAGATAATCATCATAGTGATGTAAGTAAAAGTGCCAGCAACAAAACCTGCCATGGAATAAAGAGATATATGCTTTATTATGCTTTTTTAGACTCCCTGGGAAGAGGAAAAAGCCTCTTCTTCATGCTCAGCTTAAGGAAAGACAACTGTGCAAAGCTGAGAGGATGCTGAGTATTTCTTCTGAAAATAAGACTGCCGAAAGTTTCCAAATAGAGCAATTTAAACTTGTTTTCCTTAAGCAAGCAAAAAAAAAAAAAAAAGCATAGCATTTCCAGTGGGAAAACTAGACAGAAGATCATGCTGGGTTGATCAGGACTTTACTGGGAAGAGCCTAAGGACAAGGAACAGCTTTGCTGAGCACCAGGCAGTTTCTCACTCTCCTCTCACTGTTCTTTGAACACCCAGTATGTTTCCTTGGATAAATTTGCTTCACTGACTGATTTTCTTTCATGGGCATTCTGTCCCCATGCCTGTACCAGCTCATTTTTGCTCCCCCTGTACAGGTGAGCAGGACAGGGGCGTGTTGCTGGAGCTCCCCCACTCTCAGTCAGCCACCATAAAATGTAGGTATTTAATGATTTCTCAGAAGTATCAGGAGGTTTTCAGCCTCTCAGCCAGAGAGGCTGAGCACTGTTTGCATTTACTCTCTGGTGAGAATTAGTATCTGGGGGCAGGAGGCAGCCGGGAAAAAGGCTTTGATTTGGATTTGAGTTTTGGCTGGTGATTACGATTCTTTATATGCTCTAAACCAGTTTATCTCTCCCTAGGTAGATGTGTGCTGCCAGCAGTGTGATAATATCCATCGAGGGCCGCCCAGAGGTACAAGGAATAAACTCATCCGTTATTAGCTAATACAGGAAAGTGATTCGATATGGGTCTCAGAAGCTGGAGTAGATAAATAGGATGATAAATGTTGGCATTAGCAGACGTGACTGACTCCTCTGTCTCTGTGATTTGGTAGTGCCCAGTAATTAAATAGTTGGAGTTTAATGTATTTTAAACTAGAGCTGCAGCCTGTAAATCACGGAGATTATGCTCTTCCCTGCTGTGCACTCTCTGGGTAGGGAGGAATTCCCATTCCTGCGCCGCAGCTGTCCACGGCTCCGGCTGGGTATTGCATCAGTCGGGACCAGGAAAGGCAGCACCAGCCCTGCTGCTGGCCTTGGGCAGTAAACACATCCCCAGAGCCTTTCCAGCCCAGCAGGGCATGTTCTCCAGCCCTGGAAGGATCCCAGCCCATGTCCTCTCCATCCTGGGTTGTCTCCTCTGTTCTGGCTGGAGCACCTTCATGTCCATGTACACATGCAAACACACCCCAGGCCACTGCAGAGCCCAAATTCCACGGGGCAGAGCATCCCAGGGGGGTCATTTCCTCCCAAAACCTGTGCTGTGTCACAGTGGGAGCATCAGCCCCTTGGGCTGGTTTTGCTTTCAGACATGATTTTCAGGATTATTGTTTTCAATTATCCCAATTTCATCATTGTATTTCACACCAAGGTTGACTTTTCTTTGCAGCTAGACTATCACTTTGTACTAAATAAAAGTGGTTGTCTAATTTTATATACAGGCTGTCCAAGAAAGAAACCCCTTTCCAATGCAGCTTGAAACTGTACTGAACTAAAAGTTACTTTTTCTCTATATACACAACAATTTTTGTTTCTCATCCTTTATTGGCCAGACCTGACTCTTCTGCTGGAGGTTGGTTGTATTAGGCAGAGATTCCCCATTAGCAAAGGACTAATTTAAACATTTCCATGCAATTCAGCCATTAAATTTCTTCCTGTCTGGTCCTCTACTAAGCAGAGTCCCTGCCCTTGCAGCTAATGGCACCTTTGGTTGCTAAAGTTATTTTAGCATAAATAGAAGTGACTCAAAGGAGAGTGGTG
Organism: Dicaeum eximium; assembly: GCA_013396995.1. NCBI lineage: Eukaryota > Metazoa > Chordata > Aves > Passeriformes > Dicaeidae > Dicaeum > Dicaeum eximium. The sequence continues at coordinate 1,074,095 of VWZP01004535.1, read as the reverse complement.
TGCGCAAAGCAGTAGAAGTCACCTGGTCTGATACAAAAGGGATCTGGATTTTTTTAGCCAAGTGAAGTGGTAAATGGAAAATGCAGCTGGATGTAGACAAATGCAAAGTGATAATTATGGGCAGCAAATGGAAAGAAGTGGAAAACAGCAGGAGCACATCAAAGGTGGAACAGCCAGAGAGGAGGCAAGAGGTACTGCAAAAATCCTTCAGCATGATCCAGATAACCCTAGATGGAATGGAACAAGGTGCCCCCAGACCCTGCTGTACATCAGCAAAGGAGCCAGGGGGGCTGCAGAGGTTTCCCACATCGACAGCCAGCCCATGGCTTAGCAGCAGGGACAGCAAATGTGGCTGAGTCTGAGGACCTGCTCCACACAGCACCTTTGCTCTGGCACCTCTTTTAAAACAGAAATAATGGGTCATTACTGTGAATTTGCTGAGTTAATTCATTTGGTTTGTATGTGTAGAGTGGCAAAGAGGAAAGCAAAGGGGTCCACGTTTGCCTGCAGCCATCTTTTATGGTCCAAGCAGCCAATTTTCTGTGTAACTATAATAAATCATGGCGACAGACACATAGGATGCTGCTGTCTTTATATAATTATTCCATAAATTGCCCCATTTTCTCCCCCAGAAAGGCCTCCCAGTCCCTTCTCTTTGCTGGAGCATGTTGTTATCCTGAACACAATACGACAAATGCATTTGAAGAACTTACTTTGTAAGCAAAGGGTAAAGAGAGGGAGCCTGCTCCTGTTTCCATCGCGTGGCTGTTTGCTCCAAGGGCATTTGCAAAGCAAGGGAAACAACCTTGCAGCTCAGGAAATCAAGCATGAACTCCAGGACTGAAGGGAAAGCATGGCTGAAAAGCCAATCAACACAGAGCCCAGCTGCCAAGGGAGCGGCAGGCAAGGGCACAGCCAAGCAGGGCCCTGCTCCTCCTTTTCTCCACTCTTCCACTGGGCTGTGGCTTGGAGGTGCCTCCTGCATTCCTGGAATTAACTCCCATGATGAATTTTGAAGTCCCTCGCTGCAGTGATGAAGGGAAGCTTTGGCATCTCTAAGTTGTCTGTGTGCAAGTGGCATTTTAATCACTGCTGCAAACAGTGCAAGGTCAGCCCAGCAAAGCCACCTTGGTGACCAGTGCCTCCTAACCATCCCAGCTCCTTCCTGCTCAGGTTTGCTTCTGAGAAGCTTTTAGTTCTCTTCTTATTCCTTCTGCATCCTCATTCCCTGCCTAACTGCAGTTTCAGGCTGCTTAGCTGGAAGGCACAGACCAGAGCAGGCTCTGCCTGCAACAAGTCAGAGAAACTGTTCTCCTGTGGGCACTCACAGGTGTAAAACCCCCACAATTTGTGTGCAGCGGGACTTTGGGGACCTCTTGGCTTGCCTGGTGTTTTGATAACTGAGATTGTGTTATTTCTCTTTCCTCCTGCCTGCAGAAGATACTTTTTAAAAATACAGCAAGCAGGAAGGAAGGAAAAGAAAGACCTTTTTTCAAGGGTATAAAACTTCCATCAAATTGGCTGTGTCACTAGAGACCCAAAGCTAATAAGTTGATCTTACAGATGTATAATAAACTCATTTATTAGGTTTTTATTTTAGGAGTTGGTGTTATTAATTAGATTGATATGGCCCATAAATCACTTGATTTGGCTGAGCCCTCAGATACTTGTAATTTAAATTAATACAAGTGCAGCTTAATTAATCTGATTAAATCCTGGGACAAGCAAGGCAGTGTTTGCAGTATCCAGGAGTACATCACAAGGAAAAGGAGTATTTTAAGGTAAAGCAGCTTCTTCACTGCAGGGTCAGTTTTGTTCAGCTGGTGAATCAGGGGGCAAGAATGGAACTACAGAAGATGCAACCCAAAAAACAGACACTCTGACTTTGCCCTGAGACCTGGAAGCTGGGCAGAGCTCATTGCAGCTTCTGGACCAGGCAAGAGGCTGACCTTTCACAAATCCATGGCAACTGCTCTGGTTTTGGGGAGTCCTGATCATTTTTCATCCTTTGGCAGCAATAAATGAGTTCTCAGAAGGTGAGTTGAAGACATTGGTGAGCATAAGCCACAGGCTGATCTCTGTTGTGGTCACAATCTTGATTTTTTTACTTGCTTCAATGCTACTGAGAAGATATAAGATTTCTTTCCAGGAGGGAATAAACCCTTAATTAGTTCTTCCTTGCTCAAGGTACTGAGACCTTTCCAGACATGAGCTGCTGTGTTCCCCAGGCCAGGAGCAGACCCAAACTGGGAACAGAGAAGCAGAGGTGGAGATGAGCCGATGGGAATGCTGCTCTGCATTCCCTTCCCATCCTGAGTGTTCCTCCTCGGGGATGTTTCTGGGTAGTAGATGATGATTTTATTGTGACTTGCCTGTAGAGAGGATGGAATGCACCCCCTGTGGGACACACTTTGCAGGGTCCTCTCACAGGGGTGCACCCATCTGCTCCCCAGCATTGATGGTTCCTAAACCTGTTCCAGGTGGATAACACCAGACACTCAAACAGTGTTTCCATTTTTTTTTTTTTCCAGAATGCTCTGTGCTTACAACTCTCAAGATTGATGTTCAAGTCTGTAGAGCCCAGGCATTTGCTGTGTAGCCTTTTCCCTACACTCCTGCTAATTTGCCTTACTCTAAGTGAGCTCCCCTATGGACAGGAGTGGAATTCACACCCTGTGGTCCGCCCGAGCCTTGGTTCCTCTGTTGTCCACAAGCTGTCCATGTGGGATGGAGGTACAAGTTTGGTATTTACAGCAGCTCCCCAGAATCTGGATGAAAACCCCTTCCAAGGCTCCCATGTTATGTCCAGCAGCAAAGCACCAAGCCCAGGGCTCGTGCAGCCGCAGGTTGTTCCCGTTAGAGTGTGGATGCCATAAAATATGTTTTCTTTAAAAGCAGGAGATAATGCTGTTACAGCAGTTGGATTAATCTAATATTCTCCTTCATCTTCAAAAGAGAATTGCCTAAATAGCCAGAGAGAGGCACATTTTATGAGTCCTTCTTAAGGGCTATCAATCAAACTTTCCAAGAAAGGCAATGATGCCCTTTTGCTCACAAGAGGGAAATTGGATTCCCCACGGCTTTGCTTTCAGTCTGCTGTAGCCTTGCCGTGTAATCGCTGCATCGCAAAGGGTCTGGCCATCATTTTCTTCTACTGGTCTGAAGAAAAAACCCACATGGAGGAAACCTGTAAGAAGAGAGGGAAAACAGCCCAATTAAAGGCAATGATCTCTTAGCTCTCTGCCCTCTCTCCTGCCTGGATGAGGCAGATGTAAAACAATAGCTTTATTTGTGCAAGTTTTAATTGGGTAGTTCAAAGGAAGCAGCGGAGGCTCTTTTGATCTCTTGGTGTGTTTGAATGCCACGTTGCAACGGTGCCTGCTGGCCACGGCAGTGACCTCTTGTGTTAATTAGTGTTTATCTGAAATCGAATTAGCTCACAATTGGGAGAAAGCAGAGTGAAAAGCAGGGGATAAGCAGAGATTTGTGCCGTTCTCAGTTAGAGGTAAAAGCAGGTGTGAAGAAGTTGACGTTAAAATAACTCAGAGAACATTACATTTTTGCTTTGTTTTTCTAACACTCTTGGTCAGATGTCCCATTTCTCTTCCTAATACCCTGTGCTGCCTTAATCTTTGCTGAGTCTGCTGCTCCGTGCCGCTCATTGGAACTTAAACCATAAACCAACACTGAACAATGATGCATTATTTATAGCAGACCGAAGGCTGCGAGGTTGACAATAGTGCAAAGCTTCTCTTTCTTGTGGTCAGTAATCCATAAATAAATACATCATCTATTTAGGTTTGCAGAACTGTCTGATGGATGGGAATAGTCTGCATTATACAACGAGGGCACCAAGGACCTTGTGAAAGCCACCACCTGCTTTTGGGGCAGATTTGCCATTTCTGAGTAAACTCTTGAGGGAGACAGGGGGTGTGAGAGCTGCCCAGTCACCTTTTTGGTGCTCATCTGAGGAACTCTCAGGAAGGTAAAAGGTAATAGGGTTCAGAAATGCATAAAAGCATCAAGTCCTCTGTGTGAAATATTAGCAAGGACAGAATCTTACAGCTAAAAGTATCTTACTGGACAGGTGTACAGTCCCAGTTTCTGAGCAGAGAATAGCCAGGGCTGTGGAAACCAAACATCTGTCCAAACATCCATGAACATCTGCAGGCCTTCAGCATGTTGGACTGGCTGAAATCTCACCCTCAGATCAGATCCAGATCTCAAGGTTTTTCAGGTGCAGGAATGGTTTTATTTCAACCTTGCTTTTCACTCCTAAGCTGGTTTCAAGTGTCACCAGGCTAGATTTTCCTGCTTGCCCCAGTAATGAGCTCATCAGTGGGGGGCAAGGCACCCCAAAAATGCCATGGTGGCACTTACTCTGTTTCCCTTGGGTGTACAGCACTATATTTTCTGGGATTAGCCACAAGAGGGTGGCATGAGGATGTGCACCAGGCAGCCTCCCTGCTTTGCCGCATGGCATTTTACAGCCAGCTCTGTAGATCCAATAAAACTTTGGAACAGATCCTTACTTTTGGCACATGAGCACATTTCCCACTACAAATGAGCCTGCCGGGTGTTTCTGATAGCAGCCCTGACAGAGCATATTCCTTGATGTTACACGTGTTCTTTATGCCTAAACCCAGCCTCAGCTAGTGGGTACCACAGCAGCATATAAAATTTAGACTATTTAGGATCAAAACTTTTATTGGTCTTTGGTAACTGCTGTAGGGAGAAGTCCACAGGTGTTGTTTATGAGCAAATATTATTTTTTCTAGTCCTGTATGTTTACAAGACAGTGATGTTCCACATGACTGCTTTATGGCTCATTGGGACGGTTCTAGTAGGTTTTTATTTGGTTGTAGCTGACAGTGAATGAACTGGTTAATAAATACACACAAAAAAGTCTATGACAGCAAGGGAGAGACTGAAATGAAACAGATTAATTTCATCTAAAATCTCAGCCTGGATTGTCTTGGTATGTTTTTTTCTGAATTAGACTGTCAGCAATCCAACCAAAGTCACTCGTCTCAAATGATCACAGAACCCCAGAATGGTTTGGGTTGGAAAGGTCCCTAAAGATCATCTCATTCCAACCCCTCCCATGGGCAGGGACACCTTCCACTAGACCAGGTTGCTCAAATCTCCATCTACCCACCCTGATCTTGGGCACTTCCAGGGATGGGGCAGCACAGCCTCTCTGGATAACCTTTGTCAGGGCCTTATCACCCTCACAGGGAAGATTTTTTTCCAAATATCTAATCTAAACCTACTCTCTTTTAGTATGAAGCCATTCTCCCTTGTCCTGTCACTCCATGCTCTTGTTAAAAGCCCCTTTCCATCTTTCTTGTCAACTCCCTTCAGAATCAGTTGATGTTTCTCTGTGTAAGGCAAATGCACATTTGATTTAGCAAAGCCTCACCTGGGTTATAAGTGTGAGGAAGAGCGAGAAACAGGGCACCAGGACATCCAGGCAGCAATACAAATCAAAGAGACATAAAAACCCACTCAAGTTTGATGCAAGTGCAAAGCTTTGTAAATGCTGGAGGTTTTGTACCTTACTTTAACATTATATTTTTCCATGTGCAGGCAGAGGGATGATGTTGGTACTCAGAATCCACCCTACTCTCATTCCTGCTCCATAGCCTGGCACTGTCTACATCACAACTCCCCCATCCTGGGTCTGTGCACGTTTTTTCAGGGTGTGAGTCTCTCCTCACCCCTGGCTCTGGCTGTAGGACCAGGGCTCTTGCATGCAGAAATCCCTTTTGCCATGAACACATTTTAAATACAAGCTTCTGAATCTCATTACGTGCTGCCTTTTCCATTCGTTTTCCTCCTAACAATGCACCTGCCAATATCTGCCCCTGAGCTCCATTTTAAGCAGCATTTTCCATAGTTAATGTCACACTCTTGCTCCCAATCTATCTTTGGCAACTGCTGACTGCCTGCAGCAGGACCAGAGGAAGAAGGAAAGCCCTCCCTGGGTATAACAATAACACAACACCCATTCCTGGAAGAATGATGAGATAGGCTGGGTAATAAATATTTATAAGAGCAAGTGTAATGAAATGGATGTGTAGAATGCTGAGTCTCCCTTAGGGTTTGGTCATCACACATTTTTTTCCTCTTTTCTTTCTTCCCTGTGATACAGAATTGTCCTGATGTCCCTGGGTTGTTGAGCAAATTGCTCATTGTGTTGCTCACTTACACCATGCATGTTATTATGTGCAACCAGCTGCTCCTGTTTGGCATTGCTCACGCATACGGAACAGGAGGCTACCGTCACTTTCCTCGTCTGGAAGTCAACGTTCCCTCCAGCACTGAAGTTGCTGCCAGACCAGAAGAAGTCTGGGAACAAAGTGAGTCCTGGTGGTAAAGGTCCCTGAGAGACTCCTATTCTGGGAAGACCAAGGGTGAAGCCTTGCAATGAGTTTGAGCTGATCCAGCTTTGTACTGCTGTTGAAAACTTCCTCATGTTTCTGTCTGTCTATTCCCATGCTTTCCTTGTGCTGGCACTAACTCCTGAGTGATTGCACAGGGAGCTGGAGCAGGGCCCTGATTTTGTTGTTAATGTTGTCGCCAATTAAGTTTTCAGCACCATCCTTTCCTCTGTCCAGCTCCAGGCTCATTCAAGCACTAATGCCGTCACAAAGGAAAGAGCAGCCAACTCTTCTGGTAATTAGAGCTGCCTAAATCAGTCATAAAATGTCAACCTCAGCATTGCAGACACGTCTGGAGTCAGGGATGGTCAGAAAACAGAGTAAGGCTGTATTTGAGACTGGGAAGTTTTATCCTGCTTGGGAGAGAAAGGACCTAAGCTGTGAATCTTCTTGCTCCTCACTGCTTTCTCTCTGAAATAGCTTCTCCCTGTTGTTCAGGTTTCTTTTATTTTAGGGTGTCTTTTTTGGAGCAGGTGTTGTTCTTTACCTGCATTTGTTTAGTAACTCATACAAGTAGATCCTGGTAATCTGAATCCCACAGCTGCCAGCTGGAAGTGGACATGGTCTTCTTCATGTGGGTTTGGATTCAGAGGCTGGAGAAGTTCTGATTCAGAACCCTCTGTAATGTGTTGCTGTGCTCCAAGGTCTCTTGCACTACTACAGCCTTTCAGAAGCATGGATCCCCCTTGGCTACAGGCTGCCTGCATGGGAAAAGCCCTAAAAATCAGGCTTTTGACCCTTAAAATGGGACTTTACACCCTAAAAAAAATGTGTCTTTGGATGATTAAAATTACTGCTGAGCTAGATAAATTTATAGCACCTTTTGCTGGATTTCCCTAGTGGGCTGTTATTCCTGAGATCTTATACAAACTAAGATATGTGTATGATACACTGTCCGTACACCTGACTCACAAAAAAAATTTTGTAGCACAGAAATAATGTCTCTCAAAGGGGGAACAAAAAACTGAAGTAGAAACACCTGCCATTTACTGCTGCTGCTCCACCTGTCACACTTTCTTCTCTCAAAGTATCGGAGGTTTGCAGCTATCGAAAGGTAGGAATGCCTCGTCAACAGGAACAGGAATGCTGGGGAGTCTGTAGCACATAAAGGGGGGTTCGCTGCCCTGAGTATTGGGGCAGAAGTGCCACTGTCTGGGAAGAAATCTTCCTTCTGTTGGCATGGCTGCTGTCACTTCGTTCTTTACGGACTGACAGCCAGGGAGTTATCTGATCCTTCCCAAAACTACCAAGTGGCTCTCTAGCCAGGCTCTCCCTCTGTAAGTGCCACAGGGAATAATTTCACCTCTGTGAGCAGACACTGGGACTTGGTGTTGCTCCTGCAGAGCACAGGTGTTGTCAGTGTGAAGGAGCTGGTGCTCCGGGTGACGTTTCTGCCGCTCTCTCAGTTCAGGGGCTGTTTGCCAAGTCGCTGTTTTTTTCTTTCCCCCAGGGACATATATTCAAGGAATACATGTTGCAAGCTTGGGTTTGTCGAAATACTGGTTTCATTCCTGTTTCCACAGACACGCAGGAAGACAAAGAGGTGCCAGAGAGGAATCAGGTAACACTAAGATCAGGTAGAGAGCTAAGACAGGGGTTAGACCTGGGTTTTTCAAAGCCTGGTCTAACCCTGGCCTGCTGACATGGAGCTTGGTCAATGCCTTAACACAGTTGGGTGCTTTTAGGCAGAATGTGCAGTGTTTTCTAGACCATTAGCAATTTTCCTTATTTTTATTAATGTCAGACTTGCCTGACTGCAAGGTAAAGTTTTTTCTTGCCTAAAGGGAGGGAGAAATGTCTGGGATTTGAGGAAAAATGGGCAGTGGTATGTCTGAGAGAAACCACTGGCAGACACAAGTAGATACTTCTTTACAGCCTAGTTAAAGCAATTTGACAGCACCCTTAAAACCACCTCACACATAAAGGAGCAGGTGGGAAGGACTCAGAGAGAAAGAAGGGTTTGTGGATGTTGTTAATCTTTACCTCCATGCTGGACTGGGGCAGAAAAGGACGTGGATATTGCCACCCACTTTTCTTTCCACAGGGAGGTGAGATGGTGCAGGAATGGGGACAGTGGAATGCTGTGGCCTTATTATGCACTCCTTCACAGCAAGGTGCACAGTGAGTGCCCACCTGATGCTGGGCAAAGCCCCCCTGTACATCTCTTCAGAGTAGGGGCTGCTGCCTCTCAGGGCTGGTCTGTACTGGCAGTGCCAAGTATGAACTTAGAGTTGCTAACTCGCAGTCCTGGGAAACCTGCTTCTCACCACACAGCCTTTCTGGTTTCATTTGGGTTTTTATAGTTCATTATACAAGCTAATAAATAGGAGGGTCTGGATTAAAAAGGTTTCTTTTTCTTTTTTCTTTATATTCTGCATAGCTGAAGCCCCCTCTGCATTTCACACTGCTATGATAAAACATGCCTCTGTGCTGTATCCTTTTGGAGGGCAGAGCAGACCCACTCTGGATGGTGCCAGGTACCACTGCCCAAAGAAGGACTTGGTGTCATTTGCCCTCAGGATTAAACCTGCACCTGTGGCTTTACACACACACATGTAGTGTGAGTTTGTGACTGGGACCCAGCCAAGCCAAACTGGGAGGCAACAACTTTGGACTCCATCTCTCATCTCCTTGCCTCATTTGCACTGCTTGGCTCAGCTGGTGGATAGGTCCTGCCTCTCTCCTCAGCGATGGGGTGCAGACATGCCACACCATGTATTTTACTTGCTTTATTTTTACAATGGACTGAGAAGCACTTTGACGACCAATGAACGATATACACCTGAAGGAGCTGTGCCTCGAAACTGAACCCCAACAAAGCCATGGCGATGCGGTCACCGGTGTCCCTTTGCCTCCGCTGCCCAGCCGGGCTCGGCGCGGTCAGGTCCGGCAGCCCCGACGGGCAGCGGGGCCTGGGAGGCGCCCCCGGCAGCACCGTGAGGGGAGCGCGGCGGCGGGAGCTGCGCGCTGCCCTCCGCGCTCACCCGTGGCAAACCGGGGAAAAAACCCTAAAGAGGTGGGGGGTGGAATTTTTATTTAAAAAGCCACATGAAATGTTAAAAATGTTTGTGGCTTGCGGAGCTGCTGGCGGGCGGAAGAGTCCCGCACCTGCCGTCCACCCCCTCAGGGAGCGGGGCCACTCCCGGGTCCGGCTGAGGCATCCCCGAGAAGCAATGTGAGGGGAGCGCGGCTGCTGAGGGCGGCCCGGTACCCTCCACGCTCACCCGTGGCAAAACCGGAAAAAAATACGAGATTGAAGAAAAAAATTATTTTAAAAACCCCACATAAAATGTTATAAATGTTTGTGGCTTGTGGAGCTACCGNGCGGGAGGAGCCCCTCGGAGGGGCGGCCGGGCCGCTGACAAAGGCGGAGCAGCGACAGCCCAGGGCCGCCCCCGGCAGCGGGGCCCGGCGGGCAGCGCGGGGCTGGGGCTGGGGCCGGGGCGCTCGCACAAGATGGCGGTGGGGCGGCGGGAGAGCGCGCTCCCCTCGTAGATGCGGCCGCGGCGGCCCCTGCTCCCGGCGCCCGGCGGGGCTTACATGGCGCTGGAGGACCTGCTGCTTTGTCTCTGCTTCTCCGCCGTCGCCGTCCTGGCCGTGCAAGGTGGGTGAGAAGGGAGAGGAGGGAGGGAAGGGGTCGGTGCCCCCCAGCCCGTGGGCGGCCGCGGTGCCACCTGCCCTCACGTAGGTAGCGGACGGCTCCGCGGGGATGCGCTCCCTGGCCGGTCACCCGCTGTACTAGCCCTCCTTCCCTTTTAGTGGCCATTTACCCCAGTCGTCCTTTCTCCCCTTAGTGGCCGTCCCGTCCCTCCGTGGCCATTCCCCCCCTCTCCCCATCCCCTTCTTTCCTCCAAGCCGGACGATAGCTGTGCTCATGGCCCATGCCTAGATGGTGCTTCCTTCGGAGTCATCATTTGGGGGGGTGACATTGGGGGTGACACCCTCACACTTTGAGGGTGACACTCCCCATAGAACTCCCACCAGTGCATGGGCTGGGGGGACAGCAGACCAGCAGCAGAATTCCACGGTCTCTGCCTGGTCAGTGACAAGTTTCCGCCGGAGGGACAGTGGCTGTGCCAGGGTGGTGGGGAACGAAGAGCCTGTCCGGCACAAGGTGGCCCAGAGCAGGCCCAGGTGTCCAGCAAAGCCGTGGAGGGGCCCCTGGCCTCCCCTGCCCTGTTCCCACCGGCATGGGACACACGGGTAGGCGGATGTCCCGTTCGTCAAGGAAGTGACCCAGGAGTAGCCATGCTCCTCGCGCTTGTGTTTTGCAGTGGTTACGCAAACGGCGCCGTGCGAGGGCACACGTACACGGCCAGCGGGCATGTTGGTGGCTTTCTGTGGTGGCCATCGAAGTTTGCATTGAGGGTCGGCTGAACTGTCGGACCTTGGGGTGTGGGGTTCTTTCTCTGTGTGTGCACAACCCACAAAAGGTTTTGTTCTCATCCCCGAGAAGGGTTTGGAAAGGTGCAGGCTGGCAGAACCACACCAAAAAATGTGAGCGTGTGCCGAGGACTTGCTCTTGTTTGAAATCCCCCCTAAACAGGTTATTGTCGTGAAGGAGCCATCCCCATGTCATTGTACATTTTTATTCCTTTTATGATGCATTCAGGTTCAGCAGAGCATAATAACAGCACGTGGATGGCTGCAGGGTTGTTTTTCTTTTCTTTCTTTTTCCTCAGAACACTGTGAGCTCCTGTTAGGGGTAGGTTATGATTCAACATAGGTGCAGGTTTATGGTGGCTGTTGTGGAAGTGAATAACGGTCCATGTAAACGGCCCATTGTCACCAGTGAGTGTTGGTTTTCCTAGATGGGTGCCAGGCTGTGACCCCTCCAGCAGCCGAGTGGGTAGACAGGACTGGGTGGGAGCTGTGTCTCCTGTGTGTTTGAGTAAACAGCTAAGTGGATCCCAAGGCTTGTAATGGAGAACAATGATTTAAAAAGAAAAAAAAAAAAAAACCTGAAAAAATGAAAAAATGAGGGTGGTGGAGTGGATGTTGTTTTCCAAACCCACTTTAACAAGAAAACTTCAGATGCTTTACGAGAATTTGCAGTTGTGGCTTCTTGGTGTTACTTGCAAGCAATTAGGCAACTAGTGAAAATTGTTGCTGTTTGTTTTCTAACAATGGGCCACATCTTGTATAGGGAGGCACTGAGTGCGTCTGCGGAGTCCTTGGACGTGCCACTGGGTACGTGTGGATGTGCTTTCCAACAGGTGGGTTTGATTCTGAAAAGAAAAACATGGACTTGTTTCAATCTGAAATTAATTTGGCAGAGAATTGAAACGGTTTTGGGAAAGTCTGTGTTTGATCCCAAAGCCGCATGTGTTTTGATCCAAAGTTCAAGCCTCGCTGGGTATGAAGTTCGTAGGAGAGAAGTAGAGTGGAAAACCTTCCCCCCTCTGGGCTTGATGGAAGCATTGCCAGTGTACACTTGCTGGGGATGTGATCTGGTGTTTTTGAAAGCTTTCTGCTTTCTGAGCTTGTTGTCCCTGCAGTAGCAGGAAAGGGGTTTAAGGAAAAAAAACAAGTACTAAACAACCCCTTTTCAGTTGACTCCAACAAGGGGGCTGTGCTGGTTCCTTTCCTTGGGGCTCTCTACAGGGGACGTGTTGGTGGGAAGTGTGCTGAGCTTTCCATCCGAGGGATAAGCTGAAATCCATCTGGTTTTGTGTACTTCGGTTTTGTGGTAGAGTTCTCCTGCTGTAGAACAGATTTCCTTTTTCGACACCACCTCACTTGAGTTGTGATTTGTTTTATCCTTCCTGTCGCGTTCGCCTTGGCGTTGTGACCCCGCAGCCGCTGCCTGCCGTGAGAGCCCGTGCCGGGGAAGTCGGCGTTCCCATTGTTAGGAATCGCGTCCCTGCTGCTGCGGCCGCCTGCGCTTCGCACGATGTCACCTGCCTGCGGGTCCGCCGGCCCTGTGCCCGTGGCGTTGCGCTGTCACCGGGATGGGCGGTGCAGGGAAGGGGTGTTTCCTACAGCCCCAAGAAACGGAGGGAGCTGACAGTGCCAAACATCGTGCACACAGCGCTGGCGAGCCTTCACCTGTATCCCGTTTCCAGGGGCAGCGTTCTCGTGCCGGAGCTTGGAGCTCGCTGCCGTTGTGCCGTGGCTGTTGTGACAGCCAGCCTCCGAGCCAGGCAGGGGCTGCTCTAGCGTGGGGAATGCTTTTGCTGGCATTTCTGTGTTTCTCTTCTAGTGTGTGAAGCTGAAGGAGAAACTGCTCAGGCTTGGTTCTGGTTTTGTCTCCCCTGTTTTCCCTAGGTTTTCCCTTTTTTATTTTCTTGGGTTTTGTGCCTTTACTGCCTTGAAGTCCAAAGTGAAGCAGAACAGGCTCATTTTCGGGCATATCCCCCTCTTTAGCAGCAGACTTTCTCCTGGCAGCTGCAGCAGATTTGATCTGCTGTGGGGGTGGGTGACTTCTGGTCATACATGAGGCACTTAGGAGTGGTGCAAGTAAGAATTGGAAAAGAAGATATTTGGCAATCTGCCTTTCCCTGGGGATGAAGGGAGATTATTTTCCCTGCTGATTTGGAGATGCAGGCAGCTTCTTTGGGACAACACAGGTGTCTCTGCACTTGGAGCACCTGGGCCTCCTGAGTTTGTGAAGTGCTGGGCTGAGGCATATCGGATGTCTCTCCTGAGTGCCCACTGTGATCCTGGACCAGTTACTTCATCTGCTCTGGAAACCTCGTGGCCCACTTCAGCCAAATGTAGAGATGCTTCTCTCTGTCAAAGGTGAGGATGAAATCCATCAATAAGCATTCAGCACATATATCACTTTAGTGCACAGCTATCCTGAGGGCAGAGCACTGTGCTGTCCCATGGCTTTGTGATTCCTGATACCATATTGCTTGCCAGATGATTTGAATTCTTACCTCCCTTGGAGCTGCTTTTCCAAAGGCTGGCTGTTCTCCCAGGGAAAAAATCCAGGTGCTTGTGAACCAGTCTGGGCATTTGCAGGGTAAGAGATGCTGCTTGCACGATTTACATGCTTCTCTCCTGGTTAAATGGCTTCAAGGCCATTAAGCCTAGTCATGGTTATATAATTAAGATGGGAATTAATATTTAATCTGATTGTAATTTGTTGCTGGAATCCATCCCAAACTGTATTTCTGCATGAGGTGAGTGGGTACCTGAGGGACAACGGAGGCCAGTGTTACATACAAGGTATTTTTTGTGTGGACACTGGGAATTACAAGTCTGCCTTGGGTGACAGAGAAACCCTAACCTATACAAACCCTGAGTGATCATAGTCATTTTGTTATCAGTAGGAAGCAAATGTTTGTTTTATAGTCAGCTGTAATACTAGAGGGGATATGGTAAATCCTTGTTATCAGTACTTGCCAAGTGTGTGTTGGGCCAAAATCAACTCTGGTGCAATTTTGTTACTTTATGGAGAAGAACTGGATCCACTTGTCTACAGTATTTTTAGCTGGTTTTTGAAGGTGAAGAGGTGTAATTATCCCATCCAGTTGTCTGTCCATCTCCCTTTTCTTTTTCCCAATAATTCCTGGACCTGCTGGTCAATCATAACTAGTTTGGACCTGGAGAATTCAGAGTTTTTGAAAATAAGTGACCAAGTAAAAGAGGGAAATGCAGTTTCTGCATGGACGGAAGGACAGGTACTTGGAAACCCACCTGTGGAGGAACCTGAAGTGCCTCAATGGTAGGAGGAGCTTTGAGCAGATCATGAACCTTTTTTGGATAGGACTGGGCAATCCACTCACGAGACACAAAACTGCAGGAAATCACAATCTGAAGTCTTTGTATTCACTTGTTTATTTTTGAAGTCTTTTCTGCTGTAAAACTTACATCATCAGCATTCACGTTATGGGGCTTGGTGTCTGTTTTGCTTTCCTGTCTTTTTTGGGAAAGCGCTTCCAAACACAGGAGTTGGAGCAGCTGTGTCTTTGGCTCTTTTCATTGTCTTTGTGTTGGTCACTTGCTGTCTCTGCCTCAGTTTCCCCACTTGCTCCCCACTGAGCAGAGGATGCTGTTACACACTGTAAACATGAAGAACACCATCACTCCTAAGTACCTTTCTTGCATTTGTTAAATCCTTTGAGTAAGTGCCCTCCAAATGCTGCTTGTGCTTTTCTAAATTAACAACTTGTTGGTGAGAGGATCCACACTTGCTAAAACTGAATCTGCCACCTTCATAGCAAGCAGCATTAAGCAGTGTTTTCACAAGCTCTTCCAGGGCTGCCAAACCCTCCACCAGACATGGGGGGAAGTCTGAAGAGCTTCTGATTGTCTAACTATCACTAGTGTGCTGAAGTCATCCTTGAAACCCCATTGAAATTCCTAATTCTGCAGAATAATGGAGGCTTCAAGGAAGAGGAAGAGCTGGTCAGTGTTTCATTGCAGGAAGGTAAAAATCTGCTGGAGTTGCAGCTGCTGAGAAGGGAAGTTCTGTGGGAGAGCCAAACCAGGTGTCTGAGTCTGTGACACTGTCCTGTTTGCAGGTGTCAGGACACTTTGTGAGTGTGTAGGGAATGGAGCTTCTCCCTTGGACGTGTTTTTGTTCCTTTCACTGATGCCCGTTGGTGTTTCTGTTTGAGTCAGATCCTCTCCTGCTCCTAATCCTTGTGATCCTGCTGTTGTGATATGGGCTTGCTTTATCTGAGAAGTCCAGCAGCTGCCATGTCTTATCTCCGTGGGTAATAAACATACTTTGTGGTGCTTATGATAAGCAATTACTGTGTTCCAGGGAAACTTCTGTATCAGATGTTCTCAAATTATTTAAAAATCTTTATCAGCATTTTCAACACAATTGCCTGGTATTGCCTTATGAAATTCAGCTGAGCTATGGAATAATCTGGTTTATTCTATCTTTTCTTGTTTTTTCATGGTTTAATTTTTTTCCAGATCTTCCATGGTGTTCTTGAGGACAGGTCATTAATATTGGAGGTGTATTAATGAAATGTGAGCATCCTCAAGGTTTGCTCTCAGCCCAGATTGGTGGGAGAATTAAAATCTAGCATGTGAAGTATTGCATTTGTGCTCAGTCTGCTGTGGCTCTTTCCCTTGTTCCAACGGACTTTCCTGGTCTCATTTCCTGCTCAGGTCTTTGAATCACATTCCCTTTGGCGTTGGGATGACTTAGCACCTTGTTGAATGTAAGACTTTGGGAAATTAAACACAGTTAAAATGGTGCTGGGATGACAGAACTTGGTGGAGCAAACCTGGGGTGCAGAAGTGATGCCAGGCTGGCAGCAAGGATGTGATAAAGTCCTTCTTTGTTTCACTCGTGCTGGGAAATGTGCATCCTTGATCGTTTCTAAATTGACTGTCGATAGATGATCAAGTTAATTGGTGTGACCAAAAGGTCGTTACTTAAATGGATTTCCCATGCCCTGTCAGTGCACTGAGAGTTTTGGCAAAATCTGACTGTTCATGCACTCAGGGCTTTGATAAATCTTCTTTTTTCAGAAGCATCATCAGTGCTTACAGGTCCCAAAATTACCTCAGGTTTTGTACTTAAGGCAGGACCGTCCCCTCTGTGGCTCTTGGCTGGCTGTTGGATGCAGCTGCAGAATGGGTGCATATATTTTCCAGAAAAAAGTGGAATTTTCCTTGATACTAAAACTAGTCAAAAGTTCACTGACTATTTTTTTCTGGGCATGTGAGAAGGCTTTTATGTTCTTTTGGAAATCTTTGTCTCTTTTTAGCTGATGGTCTAGTGAAAACGTGCTCTTACTTTTCTGGGGTTATCTGTGCTGCTTTTAAAGGAATGATGAGCATAGTCCTCCTCTCCTAATTACACAGACCCAGAGGCACTGAGCCAGTTTGAGCCCATTTCTGTGCCCTGGCAGTCCCACCTGTCTGTCTGTCTGTGGCAAAGCCTTGAGAGAGCTTGTAACAAAGGAACAGGGAGCTTTTCACGGAAAGAAAAACCAAACCAAGAGTTGGGGAGGGCAGAGAATCTAGCAGGTGTTCAGGCTGATGCTGGGGAAGGGGGTCAGCGTGTGGTTTGGGGATGGGACCTGCCCCTGTGTGGGAGATAAGGGGCTGGTTGGAGGTTATCTTCAGCAGAGGGGTACAGAGCGTGGTGTGGGCTGGAGGAGCTGGGGTGCTGGCTTGGCTCCATTGTTTTTCTGCTTGATAGGTATTTCCCCTTGTAACAGAGGCTAGGGCAGCCCTGCTGTTGGAGAATTCAGGTGGTGACAGGAGGGTGATCATATCCTCCACGGGTCTGTGTGGCTTGTGAAGACACTTCTCAAGGCACTTTGTGTTGTTCCATAGCAAGGCATCTTGGCAAAATACCATCAGATAAAATAAAAGGGGAAGAAGAATCCCAGGATCTGATCCAACACCAGCTCCTTTGCTGGGTTGGCAAAAATTGTTTAGATTTTCCCTCCCAAGAATGGTTTTGTAAACATAATGCTGCTTATTAGTCATGTAAATTACTGTCATTGGTGGCAATTGTTGTGATGGAAAGATAAGTATCTTGAAACACTCAGTTTTTTTACCCCTCCTGTCCCCCCAGCTCACTAACCAGTTGTTTGTGTCAGTGCTGATTGCGGCTTTTGTCAGAGAAATCAAAATATTGATCAAATTTATTTAGCTCTGTGTTCCCTAGGTCACAGTAAATGCAACTTTTCTTTCTTTTCCTTTGTACTCTTTTTCTCTGTACTGAAAACAAAAGGAACTGTTCCTCAAGAAGATGAGCCATACGTTCCCGAAGTCAAAAGTCATCCACTTGAAGAGGGTCCTTAGGAGCAGACTTCCTATCTGGAGGCTTTCCTCAAGAGTGTGTCAGTGGAAAATCTGGCGAGCAGCATTACCACAAGTACTATTGTGGAGTTTTCTTTACATGCAAAGTGGGGAGAGATGGAAGTTTCTCTCAGGTGCTGGCAGAGAAGAGCTTCCCATTTATTTCATGCTTATGGCTGCTGCCAGGATTTGCTGTTTAGGAGCAGAGGAATTAAGTGAGGGGTGAGAGGCTTCAGCAACACTTCGGCATCCAGACACGAGGCTGAGCTGTCAGATCATTTTTTGTTTTTTACACCAGTGAAGGCACTTGGGATAGTTCAGTATGTTCAAGGCAAGCAGTATATTGTGCTGCCTTCTTGTGTACTATGGCAAGCTGAGATGTTTCTTGTTCCAGGTTTAATGATTGTGCTTGAAAAAGAGCATCTCTTAAAAAGCAACACCCACTTCTGACAAACATCTGCTGTGGGTGTTTGTCCATCACAGCCCCTCGGGAGGCCGGTTTGACGTCCTTGCTCCACAATGTGCACCTTCAGTTTGAGTTCACCCGGCTGGGGTTTGTATGGGTGTGTGAAGACAGGTACTGGTAGGAAGAGGCTCCCTGTGAGGATGTGTACACTCACTGAATTTCCTGATAACCTGCTCTTTACTGAGCCGAGTACGTGCAGGTCCTTGAGTCTTTCACCTGTTTTCCATCCATAATCTCAGCCTTCTGGAGTAACAGTAGTAAGTAAGCCCTGCTTTTGTCAGCAATCAGGTGTTTGTTCTGCTGGGGAAATCTTCTACTGCTTCAGTTCAGAGGCTGACTTGTTGGATCTGGACTGTGCAGATCCCTAGGGCACCAGTTCCCCCCAACTCAGTGCAGAGCTGCCATTCAGCTCAGACAGCCAGTGCTGGGTGTGGCTTTCCAGATGTGATAGGATCAGAGCCAGCTGCAGGGAAAGTAACGAAACCTTCAGCTCCAAGAGTGTCTCTGCAGAGCAGCCGAGCTGTTGCTGAGGTAGATTTGGGGTGTTGCAGCAGGAGGCTCACATGCAGGAAAACCAGAGGAAGATCAGGATAGGGCACATCTGTGTAACTTCCATTTAGATTTTAAACAGAAAGGCTAAGTTGGTATTTGGTATGTGGTATATGCAGGCCTGTAAATGAAAATTCCTGAATACTTTCTTGTGTATTTTAAAGTTTGTGAGGTTTAAAAAAATGCTGCCCTCACAGGGAGTATCTTCTTCTCACTAGAAACTGGTTGGACTGCAAATTTGACAGAAGTAATTTTTATAGCATTTTCTAAGCTGAACTAATTGTGTATTTTGAAAGGAGGAATACAACAATGTGGATGTGTGTTTTTATATAGATTTCATTAAAAAGGTGACTTGGATTATCCTGCAAGTTATCTGAGCAATGTAGAGGTTTCTGCTGGAAAATGCAAGTGATTATAGGCTGGTGAATAACAAATAATCCTTGGCTAATATGGGTTGGGCTCAATTAATGTTAATCCCTGCTCAACAGTAGTAAAAGTTGGATAAAGGAGATTTTGCAGGGCTGTTGTTTACCTGAACGTGGGAATGGTCACACAGCATTCTCTGAAATAAAACTGGCTCTCTGGAAGAGACATCATTCTCCTCATTTGATTCTAACAGTAGAGAGGGAGCTATTCAAAGTGGCCCAAAATTGCCTGGTTATGAAGATGAGGATTTCTCCTGTGCTGGTGTTACATGCTGAGGCACAACAGACCTCATTAAAGGAGGAGCAGCAGTAATTAGTCTAGATTAATGGAAATAAATCTGGTTATAGTAATAAATGAGGTTGGATTCCTTGATCCAAAGCAGCCACCATCTACAATGCTCATCTAGCAGTCGGATGCACAGAGGCAAAACTCTTCTCACTTGAGAAAAGTGGGTGATCTGGGGTGTTTTTGTTGAAATCTCAGTGGAAGTCCAGGTGTTGTTTTTAGATGTGTTTTGGTGAGATAAGCAGAAGCCCAGAGACAGCCAGGGAGAAGCATCACATCCGAGCCTGGACCCCCACTGATGCAGGAGGGCCCCGAAGTGATGTGACAGTCCCCACAAGAATTCTGCTGTTCAGATACTGTGTGTCAAAAGCGTGTCCTTCACCATTTGGAAGCAGACCCGGGCCTTTTCCGGGCCTTTTGCTTTGTCCTCAAACTGTCAGGTTTCAGCTGGCTGCAGCTTTGGAAAACAGGAAGATTTATGTGCTCTGAAGAGAAACTCGCTGACAGTGGGTGAATGCACTGTAGATGCTGGAAAGTTAAACAGCCAAGTAGGTGTGAGGCATTTTTGAAATAGGTTGTGAAATATATTTTTCTCCTGTTGTTATGATAGATGTAAGTTTAAGTTTGGAAATGGGAGAGCAGATTTTCACCCATTCTGACCCTTGCTCCTAGCCATGTTCAAAAGTTTGTGCTGCTCCTTGTTTTCCTCCAACTTCATGTGCATCCCTGTAGTCACAGATATGGCTGTTACGTTGCTATTTTTCCTTACAGAATCCCTGAGCTGTAAGAATCACTTTGCTCTTTCAATAATAACTGAGTTTCTAGATCACAACCAGATACTGCCTTTTCAAACAGGACTAGGTAAGAAGTTAAATCAGGAGGATTAAAGTCCCAAGGTGATCAAGTCCTTGGTAAGATCATGCATGTCTAGCTGTGAGCACCCCTTTGACTGAACAGTTTATCATCTCCCATTTTGTTATTTTCTCTGTCAAACCTGCCCTTTTATCTGCTATTGTCCCAGCAAGGCTGGCTGACTGCATTGATAACATACCTGTAGGGTTAGGTGATAACAGAAAGGAGCAGAGAGGTCTAGATAAAGCAGGGGTGGCCCACGCCCATGGAGGGAGCTGGTGTCAGACACTGCAGCTGTAACAGGCAGTGAAGCCCAGATGGGCTTTGTGACTTCCCAAAGGACATGTGGTGGGTGGTGACAAGGCCGTCCCTGGACAGGCTGGTGCTTTGTCAGGACTGCCCACACTGTCTGTTCTCTGCCAAATTAACTCCTGTCCTAAGCCCCCCTCACCTTTGCCTTGTGTTCCAGTGCAGTGTGGGTGGCGTGTGTGTCCTTGTGTCTCCCCAGGGAAGTGACACCTCTCTTGGGGCAATGTGGGCTTGCAGTGACAGTCGTCTGCACTGAGCTATTAAAATGGACTTTACATTAGTTCTCTTTGTTGCTGTTCTGAATTGTCTCCTCTTCCCCTGTGTGCTGGCTCATTATTTCTTATTAATTCATGGTTTGTGCAATTACGTGGGAAATGCAGGAGAGTTGGCAGGAATTTGACGAGCCTGACTTCTCTTTTTGGAAGTAGATGCTTTTTTTCCAGTGCAGCATGGGAGGGTTGGTTCTTCTCTTCTCTGAGTGACAAGTTGCACATCCAGGCCTTTCCACAGGGCCTTTGCAGGACAGGTTGGCTGTTTGCAGAGAGCTGAAAAGCACAAGGAGCAGGGAGAGGGTCTGTATGTGTATTTCCTTGTGTACCTGGTAGGATTGAAACCAGAGCTGTTCTTTGACATTCTGTAGCTGCTCTGCATTATGGCACTTTACACCCTGCCCTGAAGACACACTCCAGTCTTGAACCCCAGCCTATCAAGAGCAAACAAGGGAGGCTCTTTGCTTAACTTTAGAAGACAGAATTGTACAATAAATAGTTCTAAATACATGCCAGGGGATTTTGTTTGTTGTGAAAGCTTTCAGCTCAGTCTGAAGAGTGCGTGTGTCTTGGGTTGTCACTGAAGTGACACTCCTGCAGAAGGGTTCTTTGCCCCTTTTTTTTGGAGGCAGTATTTCAGGTAAGAACAGAGATGTGATCTGGTCTCTTTCTGCAAGGAGAAAGCCATCACACAGCAAGATAAGAGGGCTATCTCTGATTAAAATGTGGCAGTTTAGCTTGCCTTGTGTTTTATCGGCAAATCTATTGTGCCCCTGGTTTTCCTGTATGAATGCTACTCTTTTTTAAGGGTTGTATTCATGTGTTGACTTCCCAGCTGCTAGGAAGGACCTCTTCATGATGGAAGTTGGACCAAGCTGTTTCCTGGATAGCTTCACAGCTAGACTTCAGGCTGTTGATAGAGAAGGAGCTTTACCTGCCCTTCTCCCTCCCTCTTTATTTTCAGGTGAACCTCGAAATCTCATTACCCATGCAGCGGCAGGGCTTTGAAGATTTCTGGCCTAATTATCTCATTTGCACTGTGAGTAGCAATAAAATCCATGTGCTGTCAGGGGGACTTGGCTGTTGTGGCAGCTGTGCAGCAGTGGGAGAAAAAGGCCTTGTGACAGGGCTTGTGCAGAGGGTTTGCTTCCCACAGTGCAGGCTGGCTTGGGCTGCCTGCACATTCCCAGCTGAACAGGTACTTTCCTGCAAGTCCTGGGTGAGGTGAATGAGATATCAGTGAGAAGTTACCATGTTCTGGACTCCATCTGAGGCCCTTCAGGTGCTTTTTTTGGGTACTGTTCATGAAGGTCTAGCTCAGAAGGGGCTGGACCACTGTCTATGGAGGGGCTGTTTGGTTGTGGCGTGTTTTGCAGTTAAGGAAGTGGTGGGTTAAATATAGCAAGTTTCAGTGGTGTGTGAGAGCTGTGATAGAGCCAGGTATTTGCACATCATTTCTGAGACTCTCTTAGAGTCTCAGTCTCTGTATTTATGCCTGGATATAAGGAATCTTCTGTTGCTGGAGTGGAACGGATCAAAATATTAACTCTAGCTATTCCCACCCTGCAACTTTAGTGAAGTGTTGCTACATCTCTTGTGGGGAAGGAACTTGTGAGGTAGACGTGGTCTAAGTAACACTAAACAGTGTAGCAAGGAGAGAAAAAGTAGTGTGGGAATATTTGGTGCCTTGATCATCAGTTGGAGGCAGAGGGATGAGAAAGATCTTTGATGATTAATATCTTTGATCTTGAAGATGATGAAAAATTCAGGAACATTAAGAGTATGCTCCATCCTGGTGTAATTTCTTGTGTCTTTTTGGGTCAGTATGTCTGTGCTTCCTGTACCTTATGGAAACAGTAAAAACCATGGCTAAAAAGGATCAGGGTGACAGTTTGTTTTCAGCTGCTACAGGTAGCTGTCCCTGAGGGGTCTGTAAGAGCTGATTTCTCTGACCTCCTCTCTAAGCCATTGTTCAGAGTCATCCTCCAAGTTTCTGTGCTGTTGTGGCTCAGAGGAAGGCAGCGGATCAGTTCCTGTGGTAAAACTGGGACCTGTCACAAAAGCTTGGCAAAATGCTGGTTCCCCCTGGCATGGTGTGAGAGTCTGAGTGAACCCTCCCAGTACTGATGTGCTGTGAAGCCAACCAGTCTCTCCAAGGCTACTGCTTATTCCTAGCAACTCTCCCTGTGGCTTGTGTAGCCAGACCACTGATTGCTGAGTAAAACGAGTTTGCAAAGTCAAGTAATCCTTGTACATCTTGAGTATTGCTTTCCCTTTCTGTGGTTCCAGATAGCAGCTGGGAGAAAGTTGGTTTGGAAAACAAAGCTGTTAGGAACTGTTTGTTTAGACACAAGGCAAAATGAAAGTGAAAAACATAATCTGTCTGTCCCCCTCTGCCTCCCACCTTCTTTTTGTTTAAAATGTCCACATGCTATTTACTTTCAATAAACAAAAGATGTTTCTTATAAGCTAGTGTTTACTAGTAGGGGTATGTGATTTATTAAAAAACAGAAATCCCTGCTCATGCCTATGTTTTCAAACTGGAACAAGAGTTCATAATTTTATAGACCTTTCAAGAATAGATTTTCTAAAGCAAACAGTGAGGAACTGTTAAATTATAGGCATGTAAAACAACGGTGTGATAGTGTGATTGCTCAGTAGTAATGGCTTTATTATTCTGTAACAAATAGGAGTGGTTTGGGCTTCTGGGAGATAACGTGGCCTTTCTGAGATAGCTTTGGAGCTGATTCAGAGGAGAAGCCCATTTTAGATTTTTCTTTTCCTCATATTAAGGAAATATGGAGTGTATGGGTATTCCCTTATCCCAGCTTTTTTCCAGGATCAAGGAAGGTGCAGCTTCCTGAAAAGCAATTCAATGTTTCTCCTTAGTGCCTGAGTGCCACCAGAGTCTCACATTGTCCCTCTGAGTTAGGGTGTCACTTCACCAGCATTTGCTTGGGGTGTCTTTGTGATTTGTTTTCTCTTTAGAGGGAGTGGGGGAGCGATGCATTCTCCCCAGAACTGTGGATGATGGGGGCTGTGTCTGGGCCTCTCCTCAGCCCTGTCTGAGGTCACAAGCCCTGCAGGACCCCCAGGCAGTGCGGTGTTCAGGCCAAGGCTTTGGGAATGAGCTGCTGTGGGTGCTGCTGAATTCTTCAAACCCCTGGGCACAAGCAGAAATGTCCTTGGAGTGCCTGCTGCTGTCATGTCTGGATCCTGTTTGTACTTCATTTACTCCTTGCTTCTCACATGAAGTTTGAGCGAGTTGGGGTGCCAGATGTCTGGCCTTCCCTCTGTCTTCCACGTGTCTGTCACCTCTGGATGTTGATGATGGTGCAAATGACTGTTGGAGGATGGTCTGTGCTCCCTCGTGCAGCTGTGCCAGCTGTGGCTATGTCACTTTGTCACTGCAGGTAGTGAGTGTGAGGCACGAGAGGCTGGGTGGTCTCAGCTGGAGCTGCTGCTTTCTCCAGCCTTGCAGTTCCCGTGTGTGTGAGGATGCCTGCCTAGAGCCTGGGTGGGATCCCTGACAGATGCATGCATGGTGCCCTGGCCCTCCTCCAGCTCCCAGTCATTGCAGTGACCTCTGCTGAGACACGTGTGTTGAAAGGGACCCATCTCCTGTGTTTATTCCTTTCTTTCTCCTGGTTCTCACCTTTTGCGTGGTAGATTAGGCTTATTTCTGGCTGCTCTATACATGTGCCTGCTGGAAAACCTTGTAACAGCTTAGTTGGGCTCTTGGAAGAAATTATCTGTGCAAGGACAGCCATGGTTTGTAATGAAATAGCTTTACAGTGACATGGTTTTAGTGCTGCAGTGTGTCTCTGCTGGTTTTCAGGTTATTCCTGGAACAAAAATATGGCTCATTAAGACTTCTGAAACAGGATGTAACCATACTTTAAAGATATTCCTGTGTGCTATTACAAAGTGATTTAACTGATACTGCATTTGGAGACCTACTTTGTAGAATGTTTTATCTGAAGTGGAAATTGAGGAAAGAATTAAGATTATGTGTGTTTCTGATGATGAGGATGTGGTGCTGGCATGGAAGGCTGGGAGGGCTTGGGAGCTGCACTGGTGCCTGGTGCTGACTGATCAAAGCCACTGGACTTGCATTTCTGGTCTTCCCTGCCCCCAGACAACAAGACAGTCAGAACTGCATGGAAAAGAGTTTTACCACCTATTCCATTTGAAGCTGGATGCACTTGAGATGTGTTGAACAAATGGACAGTAGCCTTCCTTCTCCCTGGGGACAACTTTTACATGGATGGGAAGCTACAGATGAGGCCCAAGGCAGAAATGCAAATAGGCAGGGCTGTGATACGAAGCATTTGGCAGCATCACAGGCTTAAAAGCTTCGTCCCCACGGCTGCTTGATCCTGCTTTCTCAGTTGTGCTGACACAGCTGGTTGTGGGCTGTACTGTGAACTGTGTGAGTGGAGCTTTGACCTCAGAACTGTGGGATTAGGGCCTTTCTGCTGGCACCGTGAAGCTGGCCCAGCCCGGGCCATCCCAGAGCTGCTGTTGAGAAGCCCTCAGAGATGTACTCGCTGTGGTTACAGCTTTGCAGAGAAGAGCAGCAGCGAGCACAAACAGCTAATTAGTTTTTATAAGCCTCTTTTGTTTGCTTTTGAAGGCACGAGTCCTTCATTTGCTTGCCTGGCTCCCGTTCAGTGTGGTGACAATGTCAGCGCGGGTGTGTGAAGCTCAGGTTACACGGGGAGGGTTCAGGCAGGTTTGGTTTCAGCACAGGTCTTGTCCCTGAGCTGTTCCAGCACTTTCCTGACAGGAGGCAATCGGTGTCAGAACAGGTTTGGCCCTGAGACTGTGGAAAAAAAAGGGTTTGAGGGGCAGATCTCCCCCAGTAATGAGTTCAGTGGTGGGCTGACTGTTTTTTGTAGATGTAAAGGTCAGATCTGTTGCCTGGGTTATGTAGAAAGGTTTTGTTCTGGAACAGCCTGCTCCTGATGAACTCCCATCTCTGCTGAGCTGCCAGGCACTGCTCTAAACAGTGTTTTTCCTACATTTTCCTCATCAGTGAATGCTGGAGAAGTCATTTTTTCCTAAATCTTCTATTGCTGGGTGTTGAAGAATTCACTTTTTAGGTATGCTCATTTAAGGCTATGAAGTTTTGAGTTCATTTCAGCTTTTCAGCTTGGACAGCTTTAAACCCGCCTGGTTTTGAGCCTGCCCTACTTGGATTTGGTTTTAATCACAAGTTTTAACAAATTGAGTCTATTGAAAATATTCTCAGTGAAACACCCTCATTTTTTTTTCTCAGAAGCCGTTAGCTGTCTTCAAGAAACAATATTTTAATTGAAGCCATGATAAAAGCAGAGCGGCAGTGGTTGTTGTAAAGCTTAATTTATTAAACAGCCTTGTTTTTAATGCAAAAAAAAATCTGTAAAGAGAAAAAAAAGCTATGCACTTTAAAACTGTCAAAATAAAACCTACAACTTTGAAGTCTTAAAATACTTTGGGAAATGCTGAATGTTTTTGACTGGTTATATGGAACAGCTGAACTGACTTAACTGGAACAAAATTAGAGGAACAAAGAGGTTTTGTTTCCAGAGTGTATTCTTTGCCCTTTGACAGTGCTGTCTGGCTCTCACTCCGAGTTAGATACACGGAGCAGGTCACTGTCAGCTTCCTCCCCCCACTTTGGTTAGACTTTCCACACAGGCAACCCCACTGGAACAACAATAATTGCCCACAAAAGACCAAAAATTACAGAAATATTCGGGGCAAGAGCAGAATCTGAACCTGCCGTAACTGTTGGGTTGGTTTTACTGAAGGAGTCTGAGCCTCATGTTGATGGTGCCACATGTCAGTGCTGAGTTTGGGGGTACCTTAGGCTGGCAGAGCTTTTCCTGGCTGGTGATTGATGTTGCATCCCACACAACTGGACCTTCTCAGCATGGTCTTGAAGTAAGAGACTTGTTCTCCATGGAAGATGCTCTGAAAATCTCCCAGTGAACTCTTCCCCTGTACCTAGCAGCTTTCATCACCAAAAGGGTGAGAGGCTGTTTGTGCACAGGGTGTATCCCTGGCTTGCTACTGGCATTCTGGCTCTGGGAGGTGCTCATGTGCTCTGTTGTTCTGTCATTCCAGGCTATTTGCCTGGAAACAGCCTCTCTGAAAAGTCTGTCTTCTGTTAAGGAAGGGCAGACAGCAGGACTAGATGAGCAGCTGAGAAACAGGGCTCTTGTTTCCATGCAAATATCCTATAAAGAACAAAAGAGGGGAAGAAGAGTGTTCAGAGATGGAGTCTGCCAACAGAAAGGCTCCAGAGTTGATTTCCATGAGTAGCGTCAAGTCCATGTGAATGTTATTTTTACACCGTTGTTGCTGTGGGTCTCATGGGTGAGTCACAGATGCTGCTTTTGTTTTGGACTTCTTGAGGGCTAAATCCTCCTCTCTGTGGTAATTTTCCCGCTGAATTCACTACCAGAGAATTAGGGCTTTTAGGATCTGGTGCTGAAATGAGTTATCTCTTGTTCCCAAATCTCAGCTTGTACAGGAGGTAGGATGCAAATGAACACAAGAGGTGCCTTGTGTGCCCCTGGGTGTACCACTGTGTCTGGCTCTGAGGATGCTGAGGGCACATTTCACTGACTGTAGGACTGCACTGTGGTTTCTTTCCCAGTGCATGGGGGGAGTGCTTCCCTTTCTGTGGCACCTGAGCATGCTGGGGAGGTGTCAGAGGGTGGGAAACCCTGCATGCCAGCTAAGACCTCTAGGAGAACAGTGCTGTGAGCAGCAGCCTCAGCCTTGCTGGAGTTGACTTTGAAGGTCTTGGGGAGGAGTTGGGGCTGGAGATACAGAGAGCTCTGTGATGTGCTAGAATTGATGTGTCAGTGGCAAAGAGCTCGTGGGGACTCGCTGCCATTCACTGCAGCACGAGCTGGGGTGATTTAAGATTTGGCTGCTCAGAGCTGCCTGTGTAGAGGGAACCAGATTGATAATAAAGGCAACAGGAGTGAATGTACATCTGCCTCTTCCCACACTGCCCCCAGCAAAGCAGAAACCTCCCTTCATCAGCATTCACATCCTTTTCAGCTATGGGTATCGAGTTGAGTTGCAAGCCAGTTCAATGCTGGAGCAGATGCACACTGAATTTAGTAGCTTGCTTAGAAATAAGTATCAGCAAGATGTCAGAGAGGTTAGGCTCATTATGAGATCTCATTAATTCTGTGAAATACCCTGTAGAGAATATATTAATATTCTTATTCTGTTGACATATATTAACATATATAATAGTTGTATAATTGTTACTAATAATTATGATAATAATAAGCTTCTACTCGTAGACAAGTCAAAATGGATATTCAGAAGTCCCTGTAGGTACTTCTAACCCACAGTTGATGGACAGAGCTGTGCTGGTGCCTGCAGTGTGGTGAGAATTGCCAGTTCGTCTGCCTCCTCCTGTGTGGGAGTAATATGAGCCTGAAGGCCAGATTTCACAGGTACAGTTGCTGTCTGTGCTGCTTGTTTGGGTCAGGAAGTTCCTATGTTCATGGCTGGAAACGACCATTCCCTATCCTGGCATTTGCTGCCGTTCAGCAGAAGCACCTGAATTTGATGTGCCTGCTCTTGTGCCATTGCAGTGGCGCAAAAGTAAAAGTCACCTTTGGCCTAAAACATTGGTTTGCAGAAGCCCATTCTGCTTTGCCTTGTAAAGAGATCACTGTCAGTGACAGTCTCATCCAGGGGTCTCCTTTCTTACCAACTCCAAGCTTTTCAGATCCTTACCCTAGATGAGATAAAGGTCTTGGTTATGTATGTTATGTGTGCATAGTTGCCACCCTACTAGGCCAAATCTTGCTATTAGTTCTAACAGAAAACCAGAGGGTGCCCTGAATTTGAAATCATTAAAAGAACTCAAAGACACATGGATCTTGAAAGGTTCTGGATTAAAATGTGTTCTTCTGTTTTCTTAAATATAACACCTGCTAACAAGCACATGGAGACCCACAGCGATTACAATTCAAAGCTTGGTTCAAAGGGTAAAGCTCTTCTTGATTTATTGGAGAACATTACTCTGTGGCATATCTGAAAGCCAGATACAGGGTGACAAGCCAGCAGGATTATGGCAAAGCAGTAATATTCAGGATTGTCCAAAGAAAGATTAACTTTTCCAGCCAGCTTTTACTGATGCAAATTGCCACCCGCTGTGTTGCAATAAAAAGCAGAAATAACTAAATATGAAATGCTGACTCGTAAAGGGGAGTCATCTAAAGTGCTTTGTGTTGCAAGATTTCATGAGAATGGTTTTGAAATGTTCTGCTGCATTTACCTTACAGAGAGGCCAGTTGTGCCAGCTGGCAGGTGCTGTCTGCAGTGCATCATCCTGGAGCTTTGGGGGTGGAGCCTGAGCGCTGGAACATCCCGTCCAGCTCGCAGGGTCAAAACAGGATTGTTCCCACTAGTGCCTTTTTGTCTTTTGTCTTTTTTTTTCTTTTTTTTCTTTTCTTTTTTTTAAATAAATAAATTTTAAAAGGTTTTGTCCAGTGCAGGTATAAAAGTCTCCAGCTTGGTTTCAGTCTCTTTTTTCTGGGCAACAGTTCCAAATCACTCCCTTCCCTGGCAGGGGGATGGCTCTCTAAAGTACATCTTAGGGTTCCGGGTCTTTAGGATCAATGCAAGTTGTGTTCATTGAAGGTCTCTTTCATTAAGTTCATATTATACAATATAAAGGACCTTTTTCTTCCTAGTGTGACCGCATTGCTCTGTGTTGTAGGTAACTTGCATCCTGGTGCCCAGTGTTACAGTTCCTCTTTCCTTTATGAATCGCTCTTTCCACTGCTCCCATTGTTAATCCTTACCTGCTTTGGGTTTTTGTGGTATGTTGCATATTTCTCTTTTTTTTTGCCTTTTTTTTCCAGTAGCCTGCATTAAAGTTGTGTGTTCTTTACAGCAGACATCTTGGGCTTGAGTTTTTTTGTGTTTGTGAAGCATCCAGTACAGTTTTGCAAGACCACCCCGAGCTAAACATCACAGCCTGTAGACCTTGTCCTGCTAAAGCTTAGAGGTTATGATTTCCCTGAGTTTTGCCAATACTCTGCTGGACTGGGTCCAAAAGGTGAATTCAGACACCACCCTGCTTCTCTAGAACTTTGTTTCCAGCTTCAATCCTTGTGTTCTCTCCGCTCAGTCTAATTAAACCCCGCTGTAATGAATGCTGTGAAGCCAGCTGCCATGCTTTGGCAGGTAGCAAGCACAGGGCAGCAAAACCTCCAGATAATCCATCCATGCTATGAAGTCATAAGAATCTTGTTAATTTTTAAAAAGCCCTTGATGCCCACTAATCCAAATCAATTTTAATTTCTTTCATAAAGTCGTGCTTCCATTTAAGCTTCAGCTAAGAATTACAGCTAATTTGTTCGATTTTATAACAGTATAATTGAAAAAGTGATTTTAATGTCCTGGCAACCATATTCCCTTTCTTTGGTTGTTAATGAAAGAATCCATTAAAGTTAAATGATTTGGGCACAGATTCAAGTTGAATCGCCTGAATATTCTAGGGGAGTGTTTCTGACCATCTGCTGCTCTGTCATTGGTGTTTGTGTTGTAAATGGGACCAAGAGCAGGACTTCACAGGTCTTGTTCAAACCATTAAGCGTAAAATATCATTTTAATTTTGTGATCTCAGTGTGCATAGTGGAAATGCTCAGGAGAGTTTGACTGCTCTGATCTGTGGGATCCTGCACTCATAAATATCACTGCTCCCACATCCTTTCCAGGGGATCTTGTGGCTGTTTATATCGATCACAGTACATCGTTCAGCAGCAGGTTGTAAGTTCCTTTTAATGACAGGCAAGACAACTGGAAGTGGAGCCTGTGAAGGGGAAAGCACACGTGATGGAGAAGTGTTTTTCCCACTGCCTCAAGTCACGCTCACCGTTTCCGTCTGGCTGTGATGGGAGCGGTGCGTCCTGGGGAGGGTTGGTGAGCGTGAACAGACACAACTAATAAATTACAGCAGCTGTTGTCACTCCTGCCTCCTTTGCAGAGAGCCAGGGTGGGCGAGCTGGGGCTCTGGGGCCGAGCTGGCACTCCAAGCACAAGCCTTGAATACCCAAGCAGGAGCAGAGTCAAAGGGCTCCTTTCTCTGTAACATACTTCTCCTCTTTCCTTTGCTTCTGAGCTTTCTTGCTGTCCTTGGTGACATGCAACACGCCTGACATGCTGGGAAGCAAGGTGGACAGTGAACCAGGCCATGAAATTCAGTGGAGGTGCCTCTGACTCTCACTGGAGGTGGATGAGTCTTTGGGTGCACCATTAAAGCTGGAAGTGTGCCTGTCTTGCAACATGAAAAAAAGGAAAATAAGATTTCAGGCGGTGTGTTTCTTTTGAAATTGTAAAGTATAGCCCAAGTTTCTGGAGGTCTTTAAAATGAGGGAGAAGCAGGATGGGCTCTGTCTGCTTGCTCCACAGCTTTACTCTGCATTTTGTGTGTAAAATTTTGAGTTACAAAGGCTAAAGAATTGTCTGGTGGAGAGGACAGGATGTATTAGCTGGGAAGTTTGGCTGCTGGATTCAGACTTGGAGTGGGAGCACTGTTTCATTCCTCTTTGACTTTTCCCGAGGTTTAGCATTGGGTATGCTGCCTTTTTATTTTTATTTTTTTTAAATACTGTAGAGTGGTGAGAACTTGACTGATAAAATATTCACTGTCGGAATGAAACATTTTTCAATTTAATATGTTTATATTTGTATCTTTGGAATATGCAAAGCCACTAACCCAGGGAGAAAGAGCTACAAAATACTCTTAAACTGTAGCCCACAGGTGAAGGACTTTTGTGTATTTATTTGGCTATATTAATTTCTGGTTAAATGACTATTCTCAAGAGGAATGATACTGAAGCTTGTATCATACTGCATACTTTCAGCTTTCTCAGGCATGAAGAGATGAAAGTGTATCCTAAAAGTATGCTAAACTGAAACAGTTGAAGTATAAAAACAGGTAATGTTGTAAGAGGAGATCTTCTTTCAGACTTCTCTGTGTCCTTTGCAGATAAAGTGTATGTATGATGAAATAAAATCAGAAACTTGTGCATCTCACAAAAGCAAAGTTACTGGGTTTCCTTTCCAACATCAGTGAAAACGTGAGATCATGCAAATCCAAGGCAGTTGTTTTAGTCTACAAATCTCAGGCTTATTCAGCCCGGACCCTCCGCAGCACAATTACAGTCACTGCAGCAAATGGGCCTTCTGATGTTAACACCAGCAGATAACAAAAATAGCATTTAATAACTTTCATTAGAGTTAGTGTTTCTAGGGCTTTGGGGCTTTGCTCTTTCAAATTATTTGCATAATTTGCAGGTACAAGCTGCTGTGCCAGACTGTCCATCTGATTCTCTCTCTGATCAGAGCATATTAATGCACTTGTTTGATGGTCTGTTACCAATAATTACCTTGGATTGCATTAGGAGCATTTCCAGCATTGCAGCTGGTCTGTATTTTTCACTAAGTGTATTTCAGGGCCCAATTACAGAGCTCTGATGTGTTATTGTTCCAGTGTGCTTGTTCAAGCTTGTAATTTTAATGTGCCTCCACACTGTAAATCTCTGAATGCAAACCCAGGGCTCTGTCCCGAGTTCCCCATGCATCCTGTGCTTGCAGCAGCTTCTGCAGGGATCGTCTCAGCTGTTCCTCACTGGCTTTTTTAAGAAGGGAAAGATGAGGGCCTGGAGATGGACATTGCTTTGGGGATGTTTGTAGAGCGAAGCCTGAGGTTTGGTGTTCTGTGTGTGGGGGAGTGGCTGGGAAGGGCACAGGAACAGCGCAGTCCTCCCTGGATCAGGCAGTGTGGGGATTGTGGAGAGGCTTTCAGGGATTTTAGTGTTTAAGTGACTGTGGCACTTTGGGCGTCCTTCAGTGCAAGGGAGGCTCACATTTATATTGCTCTACACGGGGACACCTCTCCCTGTTCCGCTGTGAGACACCCTGGGGAGAAGACCTGAAAAAGGCTGAGTTTAGCAAACCTGGATTTTAAAATTCTAGGCTTCCTCTGCCTTCAAAAACCCTTCTGGGGTCAGAGGGGAGAAATACAAACACTTAACCTTTGTGAAAGTCAAGCACTTTACTGTTATAATTGCCATTGACAATTCAACACAATGAATAAATTATTACTGCTATTGATTTGTTGCAGGGGGTACATCAGAATAACACACATCTCAATGAGAAGGAGCTCAATCTTGAGAGCTGGTGTGGTGTTTGTTCTTATCTGTTGGGCATCATCTCTAGACACAGATATTTGTGCAAATCTGATGCTTCTGTGAAAGCGGGAAAGCACCTAGTCCTTTCTAGAAACTGGTTGGCATTTTACTAGGTTGGGGTTTCCAGGGCTCTGTGGGTTGGTGGCTTTCATGATCTTGGGTGGCTGAAATGAACAGCTTCAGTTGACTTCAGCATTAGGAACATCTTCAGAAATACTTCCATGGAGACCTTTTCAGCTGTTCTTTTTCCTTGGTGTTTTCCTTGGTGTATGTTACATTTATACACAAAGGTATTCACTTCCCATGTGAAGAAAATTAATTCAATCCCAGCCCAAACCAGCACATCTGTTTACGGTAATTACAGCTTTAGATGATATCATTCTTTCCAGGTATGTCCCATAAACAGCGTTGCATGTGTTTTAGATGTTTCTTTCATGCCATCCCTTCTGCTCTTTTGTTTTGAGCTGGGGATTTGAGCAGGACAAAGGCCAGAGGCTCATGCCCAGCATTGTTCTCTGGGGAGAGCTGCATGCTCCAACTTTCCTTGCCAGTGCTCATCCTGGGTCTGGATGCATGCCGTGAATTGAGGAGCACCAATGTGCACCCAGGCCCAGGCTGGGGCGTGACCAGGATGCTGTATGTACACCATGGCTGCAGCTGGATGTGTGCAGGGTGTGAGGGGATTGCTCTTGGCACGGCCTCCTACCTGGCCCTTTGACGTGGGGACAATGTGACACTCTCCGCATGCCGCCTCTTGCTGCCTGCAGTGCCGGGCTGGCACCCAGCTGCTCATGAAAGCCTGGGATCAGCTTAGTGACAGGGGATGATCTGAGAGTCCCTTGCTGCCAGCTGGATAAATACTCCTGCAGCAGTGGGAGATGCTGCATTATTAAATAAACCATCCAGCTTGCTTATATGCAGAATTAGGATAAGGCTGGCTTCCCACTGGTGAGCACTGCTCAGCACTGGAACTGCTCTGCTGTGCCTGGATATCAAGTGTTAATAAAATGGTCTTTTCAGCAGCTCTGGAGATTAGTTTTAGGAGCCTTCTGTTCCAGAGAGGCTTAATGGGTGTTGAAGGTGTAACTTTCTTATTCCTGTTGCTATTACAAGGTGGAAAGTTCCAGTAACATCTGGTAACTAAGTAGGGAATGTAGGGATCTTGACCCTTCTGTCTCACAGGCCTCCTTACGGTTTAGTGGAAGAATGTTTTCTATTTTATTGTGCCGTGGGGAGGCTGAACAAGTGATGCACAAGGGGATTTAGATGTCCAGCTCCTCTTTCAGCCTCACATTCTGTAGAGATCATGGGAGTGGGGTGCTCCAAGTCCAGAGCTCCTCCGGTTCTGCTTTCAGTGCTGGTGTTGCCGAGCACCCAGCATGCAGACTGTCGAAGACCTTCGTCCAGATTTCTTTCTGGGTCACCACTTGCCAAGTGCAATTGCCCTAAAAACAGACTGAGGCCAAGCTATTGACTTGTAATTGTCAATGCATAAAGTTTCCAAGAAGAAAGAGAGCTTTGTGTTGCTTTAATGGGGACACACTGAAGTATAGTCACTCTTTGAATTAGACAATGGGAACGTAAAGATTTTCTGCAGATCCTAAGAGCCTCTGAAGAGCATCGGCAGAAGGTTACATTAAGCAGAACAATGGCACAGTAGTTGGCTTGCTGAGAGGTAGGAAAACCCTTTGGAAGGAGTAACTTCACTTTTTCTTTAGTGCTGTTCACTCCCAATTAAATAAGATTAATTGTGCTGTTGAGTTCCACGAGTTCAACATCCAAAATAAATACATAAATTAAGGCAGGCGACAGTGCAGAGGCTCAAATGCAGTTTGAATTCCTGCCACCTCCTGTGGGATGTGGAAGGGAGAGAGGAGCCCTTTCCTCTTACCGCCTGATATCCCACAGAACACACACGACGACCTAGCGCTCTGCTCTCCTTGCCTGAGCCACTTTCTTGCTCCTGGGAAGGTTTTCTTTGGCTGGATCTCTGCAAGGTGCACAAGCCAGTTTCAAAGTGCCAGATGTGTGTGGAATAGGAAATGTGCTGGCCAGGCTCCAGGCTGTGGGACCTGCAGCACAACAGCGGCTCCCCAGGAAAATCTCTGGCTGCCAAGAACTAGAAGTGATGTCAGCTCTGGAAGTGTGTCAGCTTAGAAACCCTTGTACTTTGCTCCCTGTGAAGTATTAATCTCCCAAGGCCTGTGCTGTAATGGGTCCTGTCTGGCTTGGCTCAGCTCTTTGTTTTGGGCTGGGAGTGTTGGAGGGGTTTCGCAGGAAGGCATTGGAGGCTCTCAGTGGTTTGGCTGCTTTGGGCTGGGTGTCCTTGGGCTGCTCCTGGGGCCTCACTCAGCCATGCTAAAGATGGGCCTCCCCTCCCTTGAAGTCAAGGTCTGAGCCTTGGAATTGTTGAGTGGGCTGGGGTTTGTAGGAGTTTGTGCCTTGGGAACTTGTGTGTGCCTAAATGTCTTTGGCTTTCCACAGCTGAATGAGTTTCTTGAAGAGAAGATAGAATTGATGGAGATGTGCTGTCAGTTTTATAGGCCTTACTCAGGAGTTGAGGTTCAGGTGATTTCAGCTGTGCTAGGAAAGAAACACAGATATGCCAGTGCACTGAATCCCTTTTGGTTTATGCCTGAATGTTTTGTTTTCACAGTAATTACTAAGCCACGACTCATTTTCCTCTGTACAAAGCCATTTGTCTCCTGTTGAACAGTAACCTTTTATTTGCTCCCGCTGTGTAGCAGAGTTCAAGGACATGTTTACTGCTGATAGCCAAAATTTCACCAGAACAAGCATCTCCCTTGTTTAGGTTTTTCCACCTTGATTTAAGTGGTTAAGCCTCAGGGAAGGGACAGGAAATAGCCCTGTGTGCAAGGAAACAGGTAAGGGTTTGTGCTGTTCTTGGTTGTGGAGTGAAAGCTCCCAACTCCGTGGGTTTGGAGTATTGCATGTCCTGGATATAAAAACACTGCTGTGAGGGTCTCACCTCTGCCCAAGTAATTGCATTGTCAGCAGTCTGTCAGACCTTGCTGTGTTGCTCGCTCACACTTCACCTGCTTAGTTATAGATTTGAAATTAAAACCCAACAGAATCTGTTCTTTCTCCCCTTTACTCAGTGGTATGTTGGGCTATTCCTGCCTCCCTTTGATGTTGGGGAGAGGAGATAATAGGAGTGGGGTTTGGCTGGACGCTGAGATGTGTGACTGGGGAAGGGCTGTTGGCTGGTTTAATGTGGATTTTCAGATGCCTGCCTTGGGTCTGAACTCAGGCTGGCAGGGACTGTGCTCCCATGGAGGGCAGAGGACAGCTTTGTGCCTTGAAGATTTGACGACCTTTGTTCATTTGAAACGCCCTGTTTTTTTACACCACTCAACAGGAGACTTTTTAATTTACTTCACTGGGCCTGGATGCCAGAGGTGGATGGATGGCTGATGGAAGTGAGGAAATACATGGGAGATAAAGAACATTTCCTCCTGGGCTGTTTTTATGCACAATATAGCCTAGGGCTTAGCAATACGAGGAAGAGTGAAAAAAACCCTACAGAGCTGGGTCAGAAAATATAATTTTCATGGGAACAAAATGCTTTTTACTTGCTACATCAAAGACCCTCCATTCCAGGGCATGCTCTGCGTTTGAATACATCTGCATTCCCCCAGAACTCTGTGTATGTGAATGCACAAGTATGTCGTGCATATCTACATGTAAGTGTGTACTTGCACATACATTTATGATCTGAAAGCCATTACTGCCCACCTTGGAATAGCTCAGCAGCTGAAACTTCCAGGAGGAGTCAAAAGCAAAAAGCTGTTCAGCTCCAAAGTACAGGTCTGTAGCTGGAACACCTACCTAGGACTGATGGGTAAAAATCCCTTCTGGCTCCTGTCTTAGAAGCCCACCTTGACTACATTCATTACAGCATCACCTCTGGCAGGTAAGAGGGTGGAGGTGAGCAGGAGGCTGCACAAGCACGTGGCTCTGTGCTTAACCAGGTCCTATCCATTTCTGTCACTACAGGATGAAGAATGGAGGTTGGAAATAGTCAGCAGCTTCTGTAAGCACTTAACATTCCTTATTTCATTTGTCTTTGATCTCACTTGGACTAATTTTACTCTCTTCTGATCCCTTCCCTTGAAGGGGCTTTTATCTCATTGTCAGGCTTGCTAATTTAGTATGGTGTTTTGAACCAGACCGCCTCCTACGTTTCCAGAGCCTGGAAGGTATTTTTTCCTTAATCAGGGAGTGTTTATGCAGTTCTTTGAACATCTTGGGACAAAAGTCATATCAGGGCTTTTTGCAATGCCAGGTCTGCACTCTGGACCCTGCTGTTCAACCTCTGCATGTGCAAATGGCTTGTCACCATAAATTGGCTGTATTTTGGGGCCAAAAGGGTAGGAAGGAGGGCTGGATGATTCAGGACAGGTCAGAGCAGTCTGGTGTTGGGTGGGAACTTCATTTGCCCAGCTGGAGGCCTTCCCAGCAGGCTGTGTTAAATAACAAACAAGGAGGGGTGGTCACAAATGTTTGACCAATCAAGTAGAAACTTGGATCCAGGTAGGTTTTGACTTTGGGGAAAAGAGCTGGGTGATTTAGGAATATAGAAACACCACAACACGCTTTTGAAAAGCAA
Organism: Dicaeum eximium; assembly: GCA_013396995.1. Classification (NCBI taxonomy): domain Eukaryota; kingdom Metazoa; phylum Chordata; class Aves; order Passeriformes; family Dicaeidae; genus Dicaeum; species Dicaeum eximium. The sequence goes on along the minus strand of VWZP01004535.1, from coordinate 1,036,923 downwards.
ATACTTCTTTTTCTATGATGGAAAGTATGTTCTGTTCTTATTCTGCTCCAAGCAGGTTGAGTTGACTTTTTAAGGAATTGAAGTTCGAGAGGCTGATAATTGCTTCTTACTGTGGGAAGCTGCACTGCAGATCCCTTCTCTGTTCCTGGCTGTCCCCTCACACTTCACCTTTGGAAGAGGAGGAGTATTTTCAGCAAAATGCCATTCTAATTGCTGTCTGAAGAAACTAGAAAATAGGACAGATATACAGGCTGTTTTCCCAAGTGATGAAGAGGAGCTTCTAAAGATGACAAATGTAAGGAAAGGCAAAGAATGAAGACTTTACCCAGCAAAGTTTCAAGTCTTTTGGAATAAGCTCTGTGTCACACACCTCAGCCCTTGCTGTAGCAGCCCTGCCTCCACAGAGGTGGTGTGTACACACAGGCTGCCTGAGCCCTGTGACATGCTGCCAGCAGCAGCTGCTGCAGGGACATCCCTTCAGAGAAGTGTCTGTCACTGCTCCTCCGTGGATGAGGATTGCTCACAGGGATGGCAGTCCTCATGGCAGCTTCTGAGCGTGCCTCCTGTCCTGAGCTCAGCTGAGTTTTCTCCAGCTGTTAACCCTCTCCTGTGCTTGTCCATGTCACCTGCACAGGTATTGGATGTGCTAAATTTCTCACTGCTTCATACAGTTTTTTGGTACCAGCTGTCTTGTATTAAAGGCTTCCAGAGGAAGTGTGTTTCCAGTATATCTGGGACAGCCTTTCAGCTTCATGTTCCCCTGGGAGCCATCTATCCTCCTGGGGAGCCAATGGGTTCTGGAGCTTGCTGTGATCTTCAAAGGACCAATCTGCCCTAGGAGCCATGAATGGGCAAGATTGCCCTACAGGAGGGCACTTGGGGACATTTGCCTGACTGACTTGCCAGGGCTGTGCTGGCTGACAAATCCAGGAATTCCATTGTGGTGTGTACACACTGGGAGCTCAGGAATGTCTGCTGCTTCTGCCTGTGCTTTCTCCCTGCAGAGTGTGAGATAGCAGCATGGTGGAAGCATCCATGCAGGAAAACCCTAAATCCAGGTACTTGGAGGTGTGGCAAGTGTGTTGGCAGTGGCTGCCCTTTGTCACGGAGTACAGTGCCTGGCTGTTGTGCTGACTGTGACATGGGCATCTCTGTATCCTGCTGGAATTCATCTTTGGGAGATTGCCCCCTGGATGTCCTAGTGAAGGTGACAGAAGAGGGTCTCTTCTGTCCCATAACAATGGCAGTCAACAGGCAGGGTTCTTGTGTGGCCTCCTTGTCACTGAAGGGACAGAGCTGGCCAACACCAAGTTCTCAGTGGCTGTTGTACAACCCAGCAGTGATGATAAACCTGACAAGTTCCTGTCCCCATGGGCACCGAATTGGCCACACATGGGGACAGGTTAGGCCCTTCCTTGCAGGGATACCTGCGGTTTCCAGCACACGCCTTGAAATAATTCCATCTCCCTGCATATGTAATTTTGCGTGTCATTGCCCCTAATTGCATGCTTAACACACACTCTTTTAAAGTGCAGCCCTTTTATCAGCACTAGGTAGTAGCAGGTTTAATAGGGTGTTTGAATTCCTATAAAATTAATCTGTAGCCTTGTGCGATAGGAGACGGGCAGGGAGCCATGTGGTTCATATCCAGTGTTGATAAACTTGTTATAGAGGCAGGAAACATTTCTGATTGGAGCAGTGACAAAATAATTTGGAGCAGAGCCATAAAAAGAGTGGATGGTGATGGTTTGAGCACAGCAGAGATTGAAATTGCTGGTGTGTGGAAGCAGCGCTGCCAGCTAACATTGACTTAGTGTCTCTGGAGAACTCTAACGGCAAATGCATTTTATTAATGGCAATATTCTTTTAGGAAATGCTGAGCATTGTTTCAGAGGTGGAGCCCCCCTGAGTACGTGGGTTTGGAAGCTGGCCAGACCAAGATCTGTTCAGCTGAGCTTGTTGCTGGTCACTGCTCTGGCCTCTGGCTGCAGCAGGAAGGTTGCCTAAGGGCATGTGCTGGGTACTGTCTGCTAACAATTGGAATATCCTTTTCTAGTGGGGAAAGTGCATCCATTCTCGCTCTGGATTCACCTATATGGGATAAAATGCTCAGAGACAGCAGGTCATGTTTTTAACTGTTCTTTTATTGTCTTTCCTTTGAAATGTGTTTCCCAGAACATGAACATCAGTGGAGTTGCTGCTTTCCCAGCTGGACTTGAGCTCTTACTGCCAGTAAGAGGGGGAATTGCTCTGACTAGGTTGTGGTCATTGGCATTGGAGTGCCACATGGGGCTTGGATACTTTTCCTTGCACTTAATTGTCTCGTGAGGGTTGATCAGCCTCAGAGGAGGCTGTGATGTGCAGGTGAGAGGGGAGCCTGCCACAGGCAGCCATAGGAGGTTGGAGCCCTTACTGCATCTTCTATGCTTGCTCTTACTGCTACCACCTCTTCGCCTTCTTCCAGCTGCTTTCTGCATGAATCCAGCATGGAAGCAAATGTGACAGCAGGGGTGGCTGCTGGCTCCATTGAGAATGGCAGCAATGGTGCAGGTTGTACAGCCACAGGGATGGGGGATGGAGAATGCAGTGCACAGGGGTCATGCACTGTGCTGGTCACCCAACTTGGCTGGATTTCACCTGGTACCTCCAGCCATGGTTCTTTCACTGTGCAGAACTGGGATATGATTAAATCAAGGAAAGTAACCCCCACTGCAACACTGTCTTTTCTTTGCAGGGAGTCTGTTGGAAGGGGATTCTCTGGAGCTGAGCTGTAGTGCTGGTCCTGCAAAGGTGATACTGGAGCCAAACCAGGTGGTGATTTTGGACTGTAACCTGACCCCTGCTGAGCAAGTGATCAATGTCACATGGAAGAAGAATGGGTTTCCATTAGTGGAGCAAGAGCATCTCCATGTGCTTCCAAATGGATCGCTCTTCATCTCATCCCAGGCTGTGGCAAAGGACAGTAAATATCCTGAGAGGGCTGGTGCTGAGGGTAATTACTCCTGCGTGTCTCACACCTCCCTAGGGACTGTCACCAGTCAAACAGCTGCAGTCAGATTTTCAAGTAAGTGTTCTGGGGGTTTTGTTCATTTTCTTTCCTTCCCCTCCTGGTATTTATACATAAATCTGCTTCCCCAGGAGCTTGAGATAAAATGTCTGTGAAATAAAATCATAATAATGATGTATAGGTGGGACTGGGGATAGTCCACAAATAAGCAGTGGTGTCTTCCTGTTATCCCACTGTTAAGATCTTGTGTAACTCTCCCAGGTAAGTGCCATCAGCTATGAATTAAAAATAGGACCCTCCTCTCTCCAAAAGACAGTGCTTGTTTTTGCAGAGAACTTCAGAGCCGTGAGTGCAGCACCCTGTGCTTGGAGAGGTGGCTGTGGGGGGGTCTGGCTGTGGCAGCTTGTGAGGTGAATATCTCCTTGTATGGAAGAGATGAAAGAAAGGGTTCTTCAGGGCAGTTTTTGTTTGGATCGAGAAGGACACTCCAAGATCTGAACTGCTGAATCTGCACAGAGTTCAAGAATAAAATTCCTTTGTATTCAGGCTTGGCTCCTGGGGGCTATTTTAAGTGAGTGCAAATAAATGATTCCTTGACCTGCCAAATAGGTGAGGCTAGAAAATAATGCAAATACAATAACACTTCTCTCTAGTAGAGTGACTTGTGTAAATGTTGCTGAAAACAGCTGCACAGCACACCATGGTAGTTGTGGGGTGTGAAGGTGCAGAGATAATGTCCTGACACCCCCTTTACAGTGGGATGTTTTTAGGCTCTGGTACCACAGACAGGGCCATCCACGTTTGGGCAAGTGGGTGTTTCAGTCTGTGAGCACTGTGCTGTAGAAACCAGAACTGCTGCTGAAGCTTTGTCAGATGAGGGGAAAATCCTTTGCAACATGTCCTCCTTTTCTGCTCAGAAGATGTTTAGCATGCAGTCAGGGATCCTGCTCACAGGTATTGTTTGGGAGGAGCTGTCATTAGTCCAGATGGATTTATTTAGCTGCTCCTGCCTCAGTCCCAGACTGCCTGAGTTAGGATATATTTATTCCCTTTTAGGGGTGACTTATGCTGAAGTGTGTGCTGTGTCTCTTGCCTAGTGGCAGTGGGCTGTGTCTCTTTTATGGTCCTGGGTTTATTGTTTGGTGTCTTACGAGTTAGAACAGTGGAGACATCTCAAAATGGGGAGGCTGACTTAAACTGCCCTTCTCTCCTCTTGAATTTTTCCAGAGGAGTGTACATGGGTGATGCCTCTCTCCATCCCCTTCTGTGTTTCTCCCAGAAATGGGAAATTTCTGGTGGACTCTTCCTTGTGTGTACTCATATGTCTCATTTTATTACCATCTGCACGGAGAAAATGCTGCTTCCATGGCACACACATGCACCTGACATAACATATCCATTTCTGAGCAGGGAGCAGCGAGAGAATTGATTAATGAAATGCATCTCTGGCTTCGATTTGTTCCGAGGGCTGGGCAAAAGCACTTGCTCCATTAGCATTCAGCTGGAGTGAGTGAGGATTGTAAAGGCTTAGGTTTTTTCATTTTTTCCCCTGCCACTGAACACAGTCTATCCAAAGCTGGATGGAGTGGATGGATTTATTTTTTGTGCTGATTGCCTTGGGGACTGCTAATCAGGACAGGGCAGTAGAAGAAAACCTGTTCAGCAGGTGGGATGTGTTATTCCTGCCATGAGCTTGTCCTTCTGACCTGCAGGTCCTTTCCTTCCCTGGGATGGGGTTCCCATGCAGGGTGTGGGGCTCTCTGTGCCACTGAGTCTTGCAGTAACAAGTAGGAGCATTGGGTATTCATGGCACCTCCCTTGCTCAGCCCTGGTTTGGTGCTGTTGGTGTCATCTTTTGTGTTTCAGGCTTGTGAGAGTCCACTTTTCCCCCTGACAGCCCCAAGAGCAGCTCTGGCACCTCCCAGTGGAGGGAGGGGATGCTCCAGGCAGCAGTGAGCCCAGAGGCTGAAGGAGGCCTTTTGGGGCAGTCAGGCTAGAGTGGTGGAGGTTGAATGGCGTGTGAAGGCTGTGGCAGTGTGATGACTTCCATCCTTCCGCCGTGGTCCAAGAGTTCAGCTTGTTGGCATTTTGCTGCATGAACATATGGCTCACTGCCCAGTGTTCCCTGGCACCCTGTGTGCCACTAAGGGACCCATGCCATGGTCCCCATCCACACCTCGTGGCAGTGGTGGCCATGGCAAATGGGGAGGAACAAGGCTGTGAGGGCTCATATGTGAGGGTGCCTGTTAAACAAGCAGCTGTTCAGGCTGATAAATTTGGTTTGCAAGGTTTTCCTGAGCCCCACCTGCTCCCACATGGAAGTACCAGGGCCGTTACTGTAGTTGTGGGAAGGTGTAGCTTTCTACCTGTTAATAACTACATCGATGAAGATTTGTTAAAGCTTTTAATTTAGCTTAAACATTTTGTGCAAGGGAGGTTGTAGAAAATTACAGTAATTGTGGCTGTCAGATGAAGACGTTTGCTGTGCCTGGAGGGAATGGGCCAGCATCACGTGGCTGCTGGCAGGGAGCACGGGAAAGGTTTGGAGTGTTCCTGCACCTGGAGGGACAGGCCACAGCAGGAATCAGCACACAGGATCTCTCACCATCCTCTCTCCACATGGACAGTGGATGCTTTGTGGCCCCCTGTGTGTCTGGGATTTGAGGAATGGCGGACTAGGATTTGTTCTTACTTTAAGGCTTTATTTTATAGACTTTATCGTATTTATTTTGTGAATTAGGGTCATAGGTGAGTGAAGGCCAGGTACTGTAGGCAGAGCCACTCTGGGCAGAAAAGCTTCCTGCAGATGAATGCACAGGCTCTGGACCATCCATTACTTCAGATGTGGCTTTAGATGCTGTTTTGGGTAGGTGGGGAGCTGGCTCCTGTGGGAGCAGGAGCAATCTTGTGCTGCCATATGGCCCTGCAGACAGGGCTGTGCTGGCTGTGCCTGCACCGTGCCGGGGGGCCGTGGAAAATTGCTCCTGCAACTTTCTTTGTGTGCTCCCCTTCCACCCCCGGCCTGTTCAGAGGTGAGTCGTTCAGAGAGGGGTAGCCTGGGTGCTGTATGTGATCTGAGTGGGGGCTGATGCTGCCCCCACCTTGGAAATAGCTCCTAATAATTGTAGAAGGTACAAAGAGGACGAGCACGCGGAGAGTCTGGGGGCAAAGCGCTGTGGGAGAGAGCAGCGAGCCCCTTTCAGAAGGCTGAATTCCTTGCATAGACTGCATTTTCTGCCTGGGGTGTAGTGTTGCTGGCTGGCAGCTTTTCCAAGCCCACAGCCTCCTGCACGGATCACGCTGCTGGGAGAGGGGGAGGGTGCTGTGTTTCACCATCCTGCAGTCACCCCTGGGCTCAGGGCTAAAAGCCTTGGCACACACGGCTTGGCTCCAGCTGGGTTTAACATGTCAGTGGGGAGGGAGCTGCCTGCCCCACTCCTGGAGGTGCAGAGCCCGGTGCTTCGGCTGTCGGCTGTTGCTGAAGGCAATTTGCTGTAATGCTCTTCACCTTCTCACCTGCAGTGGGTAATTTTTACTGAGTGGCCTATTAAGGTGCTCAGGATAATCAGTGCAACGGGGCTGGGAGGTTTTGTGGCTCAGGATGGCTTTGGAAGCTAAACCTTAGCTGAGGAGCTGAAAATAATGTTGAGTATGTGTCGTCTTTGTTTGCCTTTTCCCCTCAAGCATCTCCTTTCGATGCCTCCCTGTGGGAAAACCTCTCACTTTGCAGCACTTCTGCAGCAGCCCAGAATGTGTTTGTGGGAGAACAGCCCCTCCAAGGATCCTGTGGCCCCAGGGGTGAGCAGTGTGTTGGAGCCTGTCCTGCACTCGCTGTGACCTGCACGCAGGTCCGTGCACTGTGTCCAAATCGCAGGACCTGCTCTCCAGTCCTCTCCTCCCTTGCATGATTCTTTTTCCTCCCAGCACCAGCTGTTTGCAGCACAGCTCTGAGTTGCACTAGAGGTGCTATATGTGTCCTGCCTCATCCATTCCACCCTGGTACTCCTGGGGGTGAGAGAGGAGGAGCACAAGGGATCAGTGTGCTGTGATGTTGGCCCCAAGCTGGTGCAGATGCTGGTGGAGCAGTGATGAGCCCAGCCAGCAAGTCTGTCTCTGCCTGACTCTTTCAGAGCTGACATGGAGGGGTGTTGCTCAGTCCTGTATCAAAAGAACTTTTTCACCTCTCTTGCTTTGGTTTGGTGTTACTTTCTGTGCACAGAAGATCCCAGTTGAAGTTCCCTATCCTCTCCTTCACGGAGGGGTCTGCAGGCTGCTACTTTCAGAGCTTGCAGAGATCATTTTTTCCAGCCCATCCCTATCCCCACTATCCCTAACCTCATGCTGTGAAAGGAATATGATGGGGCTGCTCAGCCTCTGAAGCCCACCCCAGGAGTTCTGAGAGGGTTTGCTGGGCATTGCCAGGGTTGAATCCCCAGCCCTCAAGGAGCTCTCAGCCTGTCATGGCTTTGCCAGGAGCTGTGACTCCCTTTGGGAAGTGTGGCTGTTCCCGTGTGCACTCTGAGCAGGATTGGTCACACTCCTCCTCATCCTAATGAGGCTCTGTCAGGGGTGCTTTTCTTGGCTTTTGAAGAGCCACTCCACCATAGTGGGCACATAGGGCTGGGTGGAGGTGAAGGGCAGGATTTCATTCTCAGCTGGGAATTTCAAGCTTGCAGGACCAGGTCTGGCAGGTGATAGCCAGGAATAACCAGGACAGGTTATTGCCTAGTAACCCAGGGAGCCCAGGAGGCTCTGTCACCTTTTGTACACCAAGATGATGCCACTTAATGAGCAGAGAGACAGGTGACGCTGTGTGAAGTGGAGGAAACAGAAATGTTAACCAGTTTCATTTTTTGGAGGCAGGCTCCTCCAGAGCCTGCCAAAATATTCTCGTTGACACCTGTAGGATGAGAAGAGAATAATGGAAAAGAGGACTAAGGTTGAAGGTTGTTTTGATGGTGCCATCCTGAACATGCACTGGCATTTGATGGATTTTCTTCTAAACTCTTGGATTCAGAAAGTTTTATTAACATGAGCTTAAAAGGTTTTGTAATTTGTAAAAATTACTCTGTGATAAAGTGGTCTGCAGTGTATATTTGAGAATACCAAAGCAGTTGGCTGAATTACGGCCCTACATATTAATGTATTTTTCAAATTTTTCCAGGAAAACATTTTTCGTTCCATTTGTATTGAATTGAAAAACTAAACGTGGCAGACAGCTGGTGGGAGAATTTGGTCTGTAGCTGCTGCGGAGAGCAATGAGTTGCTTGAAACATGTGATAACTATTTAAATTAAAGAAAAACACTAATGACAGCTGAGAATATGCTGAGGTTAAAATGGGTCATGCAAAAGCATTTCATTTTCCAAACTGTACATACTTTCTCAAGCTCACACTGCAACAAAGCATGTATGTGTGTGCATGGATGTTTGTGTGTGTGAGAGATGCAAAGAAAAACTTTGAGTCCTACAGAATCCAAATCAATGATGGATGTTCTTGGAAAGCAGTGGTGGGACAAGCACATAATTGTGTTGGAAGGCCAGGAGGTCACTGGGGGTCCTTCTGAGCACAGTGCTGTGCTCGGCCCAACATTCAAGTGTGTTTTTTGGCTGAAATTTATTGTTCCACATTTGGGGTTTCTGGGACTTGTGTTAGAGTACTGTTGGATGGATTTGTCTGGCAGGGTGGGTTTCACAGCAAAGACAGTTTAACAGAGATGGAGAAAGCAGAAGCCAGTTCTTCTGGTGGAGAAGAACACAGGCTTCCTGCCCCCATCTGGGAACCTGCATGAATATTCAAAACTCCACCTGTGACTGAGATGCCTTTGGGTTATGCTGTTGGTAGGACAGATGCTGACAGCCCTTGGGGAAGATTTCTGCTGCAGGGTTTTGCTCTATGCATAGGTTGGAAAGGTATGGAAAGGTTGGAAGATGAGGCAGCTGTGGATTGTGGTCCAAGAGCAATTCCAAACCTTAGTGCTTTGTCTCCAAAGTAGTTCAGCCTCTTTACTATGGGAAGACATATATAGAGAGAGGTGAGCCTTGGAGAACAAACAAGTATTCTGGCATGTATGAAATCTGTCCTCCTTGTAGCAGGGTGTCTAGATCCCTTTGGCTGCCTCCCATCTGCTTAAATAGGATGAAGTTGGCTTTTCCAGGTAGGAGAAGGAGGATCAAAACCCTTATGGGCTCTGCCTCTGGTCTCCAGCACTGCCAGCCTGTGGGCAGTTGTTTTGTGTAACTCGATGTCTGGCTTGTTCTTCCTCTTGCCTTGTTTTAATTTCCTGTGGCTGCAGGAATGCTACAAGGCAAGGGGGAAACTCTCATCTCTGGGGTTGTGGCATTTCCCCTCTGTTTCTCATTCTGTGTCCTTCCCAAATGGAGCAAGTGAACAGACAAGGAAGCAATTTAGGAAGGTAACTGATGAAACTGCTAAATTGTCTGTCTTTCTCTCAGATTGTTGCCTTAAGGGAGAAAGTGAGGCAAGAAGCAAATTTACACATGGAAACCTTTCCGTTATTGTTGTTAGGGTTGCTGAGGGTCTGTAGGAGCACAGGAAAGGGAAGGATTACATTTCAGGCTATCTTCAGGAGAGAAAAGCCTTCTCTTAGCTCATACATCATAAGAGGTTTCTCAGCAGAAACACTGAGTTACTAACTTTCCATCCCTTCTTCTTTCCCCAGCATTATCACACTTTTTCCAGCAGCCGGAGTCGCAGACAGTGGAAGAAAATGGCATGGCCCGGTTTGAGTGCCGGATCGAGGGGCTGCCCTCCCCTGTCATCACCTGGGAGAAGGACCATGAAGCTGTTCCAGCAGAACCCAGGTGACTTCTGATTGCTTTCTCGGGTCAGCTTGAAAAAGAGCTAAGCAAAACCTGACCATTTAGGATGTGGAAATCATTCTATAGAATGGTAGAACAACGAGACAGGTGATAGACCAGCTTTGGGCCTGATAACTAAGTGATATAAGAGGAGGTATTCAAGGGGCTGAGGAAAAAAGGTCCATAAACACCTAAACAAAATGAACTTTCCCTCAAGTATTCAAACCACAAAAGAGAAATAAGTATTGATATTGTGCTAGTTATTACAGCACAGAATCTGCACTGTGCAAAGGCCTGGGACTGTGTGTGCCTGGGGCGGGGCATGGCAAGGCATGGACTGCTTTGGCTTGTCCTCTTGTGTGAAATGACATGGAATTCTTTGGGGAACTGGGGCCTGGGGTGAGGAGTAATGACCTGGGTGTACCCAGCTGAACTCCATGATGTGGATTTTCTTTGGTTTTGGTTGTGGTTTTAATGGGAGGCCTTTCCCTTTGTCTTACTCCCGTATTTGGACACCATCTAGTAAAAGATGCTGAGTTGTCTTCTTCTGGAGAAATAAGGAGAGTCCTGCAGCATGATACTTTTTCCTTAATGAAAGTCAGTTACAGAGGAGGGGATAAACCATTAGCTGGCTGGCTGTTTGTCTGTAGACATCACTTCTGCAGAGGATCAGTGACTGAATTGTCCTTTAGTTCTTAAAAACTCCTTTTCTGTTCTTCAGAAGGAGGTGTTTCCCTCCTGGGGAAGTTAATCCAAGTGGCAGAAGAGGAAAAAAAGAGGGGGGTGTTGGGGGGTAAGTTTACAAATACGTTTGCAGCAGTGACTGTTTCTATAAGAATACCCACTTACATCCTTGAGTCTGGAGTGTGGCATCTGAAAGTTCATAGGAGGCTGTTGCATAGGCTGCTGTTGAGAAGAAAAATAATAAAAAAGGAAGGAAAAAATGAAAAAAGAAGAGATTGCAGGGAGAAGTGTGTCATAGATACAATGGCTTTTTAATGAGACAGCTCGATGGATATTGTGAAATTACTTGCTCAGAGATTGCTTTCATCACGGGCAGCCTGAAAATTGTTTTCCTTGTAAAAGCCAGGCCATAATCTCTGTCTGCAGATCTTGCTTTTTAAATCATGTTCTAGCTAATATGCTTTTTCAGAAGGATTTGCTTTTTTTGTTGTTGTCTAGTTGTTGTTGGATTTAATATAACCGGCTTTTGAAGGAATTAAGTGAATTCCAGGAAATGTTGGCTGCCAACCAGAGCTCTCTGTTATCCTCCCTGCTTCGTGCCTAAGGATGGGATCTCGGGCTGGCCTGGTTAGTGTGGGCTCCCTCCTGTGCACACTTGGGATGAGCCTGTGAAAATGCAACCCTTTGGCTGGGCAGGTGTCAGGGTGATGATTTCATATTGCAGAATAGCAGGGCTGGGAGGGTGTGCAAAACCAGGCTTGAGGACTGGAGATACAACCCTGGAGTAGTGCTACTGCATCAGTGTTTGTGATTTAAGAGGGATAGAATAATCATGTTAAACTCACATTGCTTTTCCTTTTTCTTGCTTTTCCTTTTCCTCTCTCTTTTCTTCCTTTCTCCCCCCTCTTTTCTTCTTTTTTCCTCTTCCCCCTCTGCTTTTCTTTGTTGTTCTTAACTTTGGGCACTCTTTTCAGCCTTTGCCTCTGGATTCAGGTTCTAGCATGGTGCCACCTCAAAGGTACTGAAAGCTGAGCTTAAAAAAAGTACTTAACCTAAAGGGTACCAAAGTGCTGATTGGTGTTTTTGGAATACCTTTCCTGTCCCTCTTCAGGACAAAAATCTAAATTCCTTATGTGAGTAAGGCCCAGATTATTTTGCAGTTCTGGCTCTGAAGCACATTGAATAAACAGAGTCTTAAATCTGCAGCAGCTGCTGAAAGGTGGCTCACAGGATTTCTCTAGACTGCAGTTGCTTTGGGGTGTGTGCAACATCTCTTGGCGTAATCTCTGGTTTAGGTGCTGGCTGGGTTTCACATCAGGCTCCAAATTGCTGTTTATTTTCTCTAGAGCCAAGATGAGCACTTGCTGGGAACTGGAGGTTTTTGGAGGTCTGTACAGCAAATCTATAACCTACAGACCACATGCTTTGCAATCACAGTATATTTTCCCACATTTTGGCTAAGTGAGGGTTTTATCTGTGTATAGGGTTTATTTCTGTGCTGTGTCAGGAGCGCCTTGATGTGGCTCATGTTCATGTACAGTACTCTGGAGCTGTGAGCAAAAGGGCTTCCAAACTGAGCCTACAGCAGAGCTGCAGGTTCCTCACTGTGCTCAAGACTGGTGCTTTGGGCTGTCCTAGGCACCTTCAAAAGGCTGAAGGGAGGGTGTGCTGGCAATTTACTGGGGAGAAGGTAAAAAAGAGAATAGGGCTGTTAATGCCAGGATATTCTCTGAGCTGTAGGGTTGCAGGGTTTGGACATGAGGCAGTGGCGCTTGATTTCAGTTCTTGAGCCCTGCCCTGGTGAGCAGCGCAGAGCCCCTCAGTGCTGTCAGGGAGGGGAAGAGCTCCATGGGTGTGCCCTGTTGCTCTTGCTGCCTTTGGAGCCGTGGTAGTTGGCCCTGCTCTGAGTGTGCTGTCCTTCAGTGTAATCCAGGTGGGGGCTTGGCTTTCGCCCCCGTTGAGGCAAGCTTCTCTGAGATCCTGACACTGCAGCTATCAACAGCAAAACTCCTGGGACTGCCAGGGTTCCAGCATTTCTGTTGCTTCCAGGGCCCTTGTCTGTCTTTCTGTCCTTTAGTTTTTGTTTCCTGCTTAATCCTTGGTGAAGGTGAGCAGACAAAAAGATTTGCCCTTTGTGTGGAAGAAAAGCTCTGACAACTGTCTGCTCTGAGTCATCAGGCAGATTTCCTTGCAGGGAGCCTGGGGATGGAGCAAATGCCCTTGCAGGCTGCCTGAAGGCTTCTAGTTCAGGGCTGCTGGGACCCTGAAGAGCTGGAGGCTTTGTGAGCAGCTGGGAGAAATGGTGGATAGACAAATCCTACTTTTCTTCTCTCCTTGCTTCCCCAACAGAGTGATCCTCACTGCCGCCATGTTTTCCCAACAGGATGTACTGCACTGAGTAGATCTCTACCACTGGTGCTGAAGGGACTGTCTCAAGCACTTTTCATGAAGTCTCCCCATTTAACTCCCTTGTTTCCAGCTCCTGCTCTCTTTAGAGACACAGTGGCTTGTTTTGTGCCCTCAGGAGAAGCTGGGTCCTGAGTGCCCTGCTCTATGACCCTGCTCTGAGAGTAGAAAGGCCACAGACCAGAGGTCTGTCCCAGCCTCAGTGAATCTGTGATACATCACTGAAGTGTCTTTTTGTGGCTGGGAGATGCCTTGCCTGGTGTTTGAAATATGTTGATATTAATTACAGACTCAAATAGCAGATGCACGACAAAAATAAATATTATCGCAGTGGGAGGCTTTCCCTCCACGGAACTGAGAGAATGCAAATATTTGTCATCTTTCTCCTGAGCCCTGATGAGGCATCCTGATGAGGGCTTTTGGGTATCACCTCCTTTGAGGTTTTTTGGAGCTTGATCCTGAGCAAAATGCCTTTGTAAGTAGCAGGAACGTGGCCTTAGGGATGTAAGGCATTGCATTTGTGTATGAGGGAAACTTCAACCAGTCTGCTTCCACAAATCAGGCTGTGGGATTGTTTCAGTGGAGACTGAGAATGGTCATTGGAGGAGCTCTGGTAGCTCTTCCTTCTTCATCAGCTGTGAAGAGGACAAGACATGATGAGCTCAACTGCAGTAGCTGAGGTCCAGGATCGATGCAGGACTCCCAACAGGGATATTTGTCTCTGGAACAGACTGCTTAGGGCACGGGAGGTGTTTCCATAAGTGCAGATTTAGGATAAATACCTGCAGGAGCAGGCATGCTGTTGGTGACCATGGCTTAAATGCAGGATGAGTGGCCTGTTAAGGTCCTCCTGGCTCCCTGATCCTTGCTCATGGCACTCCAGCTGTCTCAGCACCTGCAGAACCACCAGTAAGTTTGACTTACTGTGATCTTTGTGGATGGCAGGACTGGCGTTCATGGTTATAACTTGTCTTTGTGCTGTTCCTGTGGAATAGCTGCTATCCCTCCCCTTAGCAATTGCCTTTGAATGTGTCCTCTTCATAATGAAGACTGATAACCCAGAGCTGCCTGTCAAACCTCGGCAGCTCTGTTTATAGAGACTTGCAATTAAAAATGGATCTCATATATAATTAAAAAGGATCACGTAGGCTTTGCGCCTTGCATTCAAGAATAAAGAGGCTGCCATCTAGGAATCCAGGCAGAAAATGGAGATGCTGACAGCCTGCTCCTACTTTTATGCTAATTGCTAATCATCTGCTTTGTTCAGTGTAATGCAGCAAGGATTGTGTTCATGTCCTGAGCAATGTAGCCATTTCACGCCGTGGAAGTGTTTCCCAGTAGCATCCCATGGGCAAATCAGAGGATCCTGAATGCCCAGCTGTGAGTTTGTCACCTTGTGAAAGCCAGAAAGTTGTGGAAGAAGAAAAGGAATGACTGCAACCCAGAAATGATGCAGGTTCGGGTGGCTGTGTCGTGGCTGCTTAGGCCCATGGAGGTGCAGCTTTGTATCAACTGGTCCCTTTTCATGTACTTGAGGTGCAGCAAGAAAAAGATGATGTTCAGACTTCTTTGCAGTGTGTTTTTTTATTGGGCAACCACACCTTTGTAAAAAGCAAGTGCTGAAAATGGCTGTAGCATGTGCTCAAGCTTGGGGACACCTACAAATGTGTATGTAGAAATGTGAGTGTATAAAGTTGGTTTGTACTGGTTTGTGTCAGCAAAGTCGTGTTAGTCTGGTGTCCCAAAAGCAGCTTTTGCATTTGGAAGACTCCAAGGTGATGGATATGTCTGTACCTGCTGCTTTTTGACACCCATGGGTTGGGTTGCTCAGAGGTTCCCTGATCCCATTCTGCTGTCATTACCAGGACCTGCACATGAGAGATTTTCCAGAGAAAAGGAAGGGATAAAAGGGCTTTGGGGTGATGAATATCTGGGGTAAGGCATAGCCTGTCTCACACTCTTCCTTTTGGTTACTCAGGTTTATAACTCTTCCCAATGGTGTCCTCCAAATCGTGGATGTGCAGGAGAGCGATGCTGGGATTTACCACTGCGTGGCCACCAACGCCGCCCGGAAGCGCTACAGCAACGATGCCACCCTCAGTGTGGTGAAAGGTGAGGTGCTGCCAGCAGCCTCCTGGGCTGGGCACAGGTCTGCCAGGTAATCACTGTGTGACCATAATCATACCAGTGACCATCTCCCCTCCTGGTGTGGCTCTGCACGTGGCCAGCTTTGGTTAAAACTTGCAAAGAAGGCATTTCATGAAAGCTTTCTCTTTGCTGTGATGGGATAAGGAGACTGTGTTGAGAGGGCTCCTTTGTGCTCTGGGGTATTTAGAAGGGATGAGGCAGCCCATTTTGCTCCTTGGGGAGGGCAGCATTTTTGGTGATGTTCTCTGCAGTGGCCTTGGATGGCAAGACAAGCAAGGGCTGGCATGGACAGACGAAGATGTTTTCCAAGCAAGCGAGGGAGATAGTTGGAGGCTGGAGTAGCTGGTAGGACTGTGTCTACCTGGGCTTCCCAGCACAGTCCAGAGGAGGCTGAGCACAGTGACATCCAACCTGTGTTCTGGGTCCATATTGCTGGCGCTCTGCTGAGCTCCAGAGATCTTTGTGTGGTATTTGGGAACGGCCCCAGCTGGGATTTTTCCTGGTGATACAGCCTTTTGGAGCAAGGCTTTAGGTATGAGCTGTCCTTCACCTCCTGATCTGGGCCTCAGCCTCTGAGTGCATTTTCCTTTGTAAGCCAAGAGTGCAGCGGGCAAGTCTGGACATGAGGACATAGCTGAAAGCATGAGTGCAGTGGGGGTCTCCAGCATCCTTCCCAGCATGCCTGGCTGCCTCCCCAGCTTTGTATCATCCCTGTCCTGCAAATGGACAAACTCACCAGGGCTGGGAGTCTGGCTGAGCTGTCCCTTCTCATGGGACAGTGCCCCCTGCCACGTCTGTCTCCTGTTCATGCTGACCCCAGTGTATCTTGCAGGCAGCTTTAACCTTGAAAGCTCTGAAATCCTTCCCAGCCCCTTTCATCTTTGTTTAGGATTGCGTTGCTTGGCATTCTGCTCCCTGTGTATTTTCCCAGCGATGGCTTTGCTGTTCATCCATCAGCAGGGAGTGTAATTAACTGTGGAGCCTGAGAACACACCTCTGATCAATGGATTGTGTCGTGGAGGTAATCTGGGTGGAATCTGCAGAGAATTCGTGAGTGCTTGAATGCTCTGTATCTAATTGCCAGCCCCTGCCAGATCCTCTGTGTGTTTAATGAAGCTTGGAGCCGAGGGGAGAGCTTCCTGTGGGCAGTTCCACGCTCCAGAGACAGCTCCTGTGTTGGCTCTGGTGTGCTATTGATAACTAATATCGATCAAGCTGCAAAGGTGAATTTGATGTCCTTGGCATCATAACTCATTCTGCATAATTGCATCTTGTAGCTCTGCAATGTTTAATCTGCTTTGCAAATGGAGGCAATGGAAGAGGTTAAATGGGAAGCGTTCCTTCTGGAGCACCAGCCGGCCCGAGCAGATTTCTGCCTGGAGTTCTCACCCAAATCTCTCTTCTGCAGCACCACACCACCCGCTGGCTGCTAAAACAAATATGTGAGGTTGAGTTTTTCACCAGATTGAGCTGATAGTGATGAAAAACATGCCTGTTAAATCTCAGGGGTTTTTTATAATTGGGGAGAAGTAGCTCTGAGACAGATGGGAAACTGCAGTGACCTGTGCAGGCTGTAAACTCCTCCACGAGTGACTGGCATGGTATTGATCCTTTTTTGTTTCAGCACTTCACCATCAGAGCACATTTTTGTATGCCTGGACTGGCTCGAGGAGTCTTTTCTTCCCTGTTCAGAAGCAGCTGATTGGAGTGAACTGGTCAGGCAGAAATCCTTTCCTGATTGTGAAAAATAAAATCAAACTAAACCAAAACAAAGAATTCTAGGAAAAAAACCCAAAATAAACTAAAAACAGACAACAAAAGAACAATAGATTGAAATACAGCTATTTAGTGCTGCTTATTTGGAAATTTCAGGGACCAAACTCCTGTGTGTCTGCAGACAGGAGCAATTAAACTGCTTCTTCCCTCTCTGCTCCTGGCTAGGGACTCCTTTGTGCCAAAATAAGGTGACAATCCAGCCTTTCAGTCCCACTGCACTGCTAGGGCCCCTGGAAGAGGTTTGTGCAGTGGGACCTTGTGTCTCCTTACCTGCTGTCCCACTGGCAGCACAGGCAGTGCTGTGTTATAATGCTGGAGGCTGTGCTCCTGGTAGATTTTGGGGTCTTGCTGGTGATAATGCAAATGCTTCCAAGGATCAGGCCTGGGAACTTTTTGTGTTCATTCCTCTGCCTTCTAGACAGAGCTGGATTTGAATGGGCTGTGCATAGCAAAAGAATCAGTTTCCCTATTGCTCTTCTGCCCAGTTGTCCTGTTCCTCCCCCTCCCTCCCTGTTCCTTATACGATGGCTGGGAATTGTTCCATCTCCCTTATTAAAGGCCTTTTCCTAGTAAAAACAGCAATTAGCATGACCCCTTTTGGCCATATCTGAACAGCTTAAAAACCCCAAAAGTGTCATTTCCCCTGGGCAGTGTGACTTGCCCGTCCTGGGGGGAATTTGGGCGGTGCTGTGTGTCCGTGGCTGAGCACATGCTGGCTGTCGCCAGGCAGGGCGGGGAGTGCCGGGGCTGCAGATGTTTTGGCTGTGCAGACTTCATGGTGCAAATTTCCAGACCTTCCCTGGGGAAGCGGCGTTTGGAGCTGGAAGGGAGGAGAGCAGACGGGACAGCGGGATACAGTCACGCAGCCCTGAAACAGAGCCTGCTGCTGAAATAGGGATAGCTGGGGTTTTCCCTTTGGATCTCCACTGCTCCCCAGTGGACAGAGTGCCAAGCACATCTGGCAGCTCTGTCCCTTCACCCCTCACCTGGACAGGTGATGAATGAACTCTGTGGCTCTCTCTGCCAAAAAGGGCATTAGGAGCTTTCCCAGGCTCTGGCTGTGCATGCTGCCTTTCCTTGGGATCAGCTGTGTCTTGTTTTTTGTAGCTCCTTTTTCTGAAAGGTGGTCCTGGAGTCCTACTCTGAACTTGTAGATAAAGAACTAATTCCTTGTGTGTTCTGTCGTGTTCCCAGGTTCTTGACATACACACAGAAGTGTTGCCATGCTTTATAAAGCAGCTCTCAAAGAAGAGTAGCAGAAAGGCTTGGGGGACGTGACGTGTGGTCTCAGCAGGTCACTTTGCCTATCACTTCGCTTTCCCTCTCCATCTCATGCACAGGCCTGCTCTTTGTGTGTTTTTATGGGAATAGGGACTCCCTCTTACTGTGTGTTTGCCCCATAACTGGCACAATGTAGCACAAATAACAGTCAGAAGCTGTGCTGCTGCAAGAACACTAAACTTTTACAAAGATTTGATCTGTTCTGTTTTTAAATGTCACAAAGAGTGTGGTTCCCCCTAATTTCCATTGCATCTTCCCCATTGAATGAATGCTGGGAGCTCTCTTCTGCACAGCTAACCCAAATTCCACTTCCCTGCAAGTCATCCTATTAGTTTTAGTTGCAAAGAATAGGGAATCTTGAAAAAAAAATGTCATATCTCCTTATTTTTTAATCCCTTTGAGTATGTATAAGCAGTATGGTGTCTCCCAAGTGACCTAAAGAAAGTTAAAAAATCTTGGCAATTTTAGTACAGAATAGTTTTCTCCCAGTGGAGTGGGAGAAACAAGTTTGAGATCCTGACCCCAGAGCTCCTTCGTGTAGATCTCAGTGTTTGTGTCTTTTCATATTTATTGGTTATTGCAGAAGGATTGTCAAAGTGCAGTCCTGTGAGCCAGCACTCCTGGCTTCTCTCTCCCTCTCTGCTGTTGGGCTGCAGAGGAGAATCAGTTCCTCAATGTTTAAATTTCTGTAAATAGGGATAATGTAATAAATAGTCTTGGAGTTGCCCTTTTGGAAGGGATGGGTCAGTCTGGACAATGATTATGGGCATTTGGTGCTGGAGGGGATCTAGGGGCACATACAGAGAGAGGTGTGGACATGAATCTCAGAGTGGGTGTGGGATTTCCCCTCCTTGTGTCCTCTGGAGCCTGGTCCTGGTCTGTGCACGTGAGGTGGCCATGACTGCTGTAACATGTGTGGGAAAAACCTTTGCCTCAAACCAGACCGGCAAGAATCAGGATCTCCCTGTGCTGCAATAATGCAGGAATTGGAGAACAGAGCAGGGTGATGGGTGGAGGTCTGGGCTCAGCGAGCCACGGAGGAGTCTCCCAGCAGCTGAGCACATCCCCCCAAGCTGGGATTTAGTGCCGTGTTATTAGAGATGACACTGCGAGATTGCCGTTGGCGGAACATCATTTACGCTGACAGTTGTAGCAGCTTGCTGCAGCAGTGTCCCAGGAAATGGATTTTTCAGCCAAATATTTGTATGAATGTGATAACGGGGACAGAGCTTGGAGGCAGCTGAAGCACCTTCAGGTTTTTTGTTCTTTTGGTGTTTGTGCTGCAGTGGCTTGCAGGTACCAGCACAGAGCCTGGGATGGGGGTGGTTCCTGCTCCAAAGGGCTGTAGGAAAATACAGCTCTTGACTGGGATGAGCTTTAGGGATGGAGGGGAAGGTGGTGATGAAGTGAGCAACACTCACAGTTGGCCACCACCTCACAGAAACAGACGTGCTGTTACCACAAGTGGATTTTCAGTCCCTGCATGTGCGAATGACGTGCTGGATGCTGGCTTGGCACTCAGCCTGAGCCCCGGCCACGTGCTCTGCTCCCCTCGCGGCTTCCAACTCAGGTACTGGGCAGCCAGGACACAGGGAACTTTGGATTTGGGTCAGTGCTGCTCTGGGCTGACCTCCCTGACTGCAGCTGGGCATTGATCCTGTGTGTGCTGCCATTGACAGTGAAGGGCAGCATTACCCAGAGTAGGGGGATGGTCCCACCTGGATTAGGGTGGTCTTCCTCCAGTAGGAGCCCATTGCAGGGGCAGCAGGGCCCTGTGTGGTTGTGGGGGCAGAGCTATCCACAGCTGTGTGTGGGCATGGCACATTTCTTCTGAGAGGCATGAGTTGTGGGAATGTGTAGGGAGAGAAGGTGTGGGGTGGGATAACACAGTTGCATTTTTGCTGTGAGTTGTTGGCATAATCAGCAAGTCATGCATCACCTCTGGAGAGGGAGACACCCCAGTTCCAGTCTGGAATT
The DNA here is from genome assembly GCA_013396995.1 of Dicaeum eximium. Taxonomy (NCBI): domain Eukaryota; kingdom Metazoa; phylum Chordata; class Aves; order Passeriformes; family Dicaeidae; genus Dicaeum; species Dicaeum eximium. The sequence goes on along the minus strand of VWZP01004535.1, from coordinate 1,016,824 downwards.
GCCATGTTCCTGTTCCCTGTGCCTCCCGTACTGGACATAGAACTGTCACTTCTCCCTCTCTCCTTTTAGCATCCTTCTGTTTTTCTTTGCCCTCTGGTCTCTCACTTCACTAGCAGGGAACTGCTCTCAACTTGACATCCCAAAAGCTCAGCCATGAGGCCTCTGTTTACGTGTGTTTCACAGCTCTTCTTCCTGGGAAGCAGGTATCTGAAGCTGTTTGCATAATGCATCTGATGGATTCTGTAAAATGCTGTTGCTCCTGCCTGTGGCAGAAGGTGCTAAGCAAGCCATGGCAAGTGTGAATTCAGAGATGGCAAGATCAAGGAGGAGGCACACAACACTTCTTGCTTAATTAATAGATCTTTAAAGCTAGAAGTGACCTTCTGCCTAACAAGCTGTAAACTTTAAGTCCATCTCATTTTACTGAGCCTGTCACTGCTGGTGGGTTTCAAGCATGCGTGGAACAGGATTGAGCCCATAGATATTGGGTGAAACTTGTGAAAGACTGGTGCAGACATGTCAGGCACCCATCCAGCCACACAGCTCTGCTTGGCTGAGGTTCCTACAGGGCCAAGATGCATCACACCCCTCACATCACCAGGGGAAAGCTGCTCGTAGCTCCAGTGTCAGCAGCCTGCTCTGGGAGCCCAAGGGGAGTTCCAGCTCAGCTATCTGTGAAGTTCTGTGGGGCTGTGATATGCCACTCTCCTGACAGCTCCAGCAGCCTGCAGTGACAGAGGGTTTGATACAAAATGCAGAGCCCTCACCTCCCATTAAGCACAACAGCTAAGCCCGGGGATGGCACCGAAGTGAGTGGCAACAGAGGTGTCAAGGATAATAGAGCAGAACAAGGGATGTATGGCTGGGAATAGGTGAGCTGTTTCCAGTCCTAAGGGGAAACTGGTCTAATCCACATGCAGTGGTAGCTGTGTGTGATGTTCAGAGCTGCCAGATGTGGCCAGGCTCATGTGTTACTCTGCCTTCAGCTCCGGCAGATGAGGGATGTCTGGATTCAGGCGTGGTTTGTGGTCCTCTGATGTTCTCCACATGCATCTCTTACTAATTCAGATCTGCTGCACTTTTGAGGTTTCCTGAAATCACAGCTGGTGTTTGGTTAGGCTCAGACTGAGGCAGGATGTAAGCAGTAGGCTCCATTCAGTTCTCCTCAGAGTCCCTCGGTGGTGGTGCACTCCTGTGGTGTATCAGCACATCTGCACTAGAGGGGTCACACCTAGCCTGTCCTGCAGGGTGTGGGACAGGCTATGCCTGCGTGGGGAGGCTGGAAGGGAGCTAGGAATAGAGACCATAATTAGGTCAGCAGCTTGCAGTGGGCTGCAGGACAGGAAGGTTGATGTGGTTGGGCTCCTGATGGCACTAGTTAATTATTAATCACTGGTGCTACAGCTGTGCCTCAGCAGCTCTCTGAGGTCGAGGGCTGGCAGTGCCCTCTGGCACTGACAGCATCCAGCAGCTGGAGTGAGGATGTTGGAAGTGTCTGGAGGCATAGCAAAGCTCATGGTGGTGTCTGATCCCATTCCTTTTGATACAGGACAGACATGTCCCTGTCTCCAAGACCCACCAGTACCTGCAGGGGTGCTGAGGTACAGGAATGGAAGGAGTGGGCCTGGGTCACAGGGGAGGCTGAGTCAGGAGCAGAGCTGGGCTGCTCTGAGTCCTCACTTGGATATCTTGGATGTCAGGGATTGCTCAGAACACAGCTGGAAGTTTGCCTTCAGTGTCAGAGATGTTCTTGTCCAACTCTCTTTCTGGTGCAGCCAGGGGGCAATGCCAAGTGGATTGTGGACAAGAATGAGGAGCAGGAAGAGTGAGGAAGGGATGGGATAAGGAGGGGCAGGTGGTGTTATCAAACACTGTCTGAATGCACAGCCTTAGATCAGGGTTTTCTGTGGCACCCAGCAAGTGTCCAGCCAAAGGGCTTTGACAGAATCTGTGGATATGATGATCTTTCTCCACGGAAAGCCAGCTTTTCTTCCGGACTTTTCCTAGAAAAACAGATTTGCATTGTCCTGAGTGAATGCAGATGCATCCATCTGCTTTTAGTTCTCTCCCTTCCAAGTTGGCAGTCTCAGTGTGCTGCCAGACTGTGTTACTGTGGGCTCCCAGCGTGTTGTGTGTTCACAGCGTCACTTGTGGGAAGCATTCTGTGTACCTGGCATCAGGGAGACCCCTCTGCAAGATCCCTTCCCAAAATGTTCCTCATTTCAAAGCTGCTTGGGACAGTGGATGGCTGCTCTGGCAGAGGGAGTGGAGCAGAGCAGGAGCTCTGTCACAGAGGAAGCAGATTGTGCCCTCCTGCACGGTCCAAGGCCTCCAGCCTCATCCCTCTCTGCTGTAGCTGGATGTGCCTGAATTGCAGATGGATCTGATACAACAAATAAATCTAAATTGCAAACAGATCTGATGAAATAGGTGTCAGCCCCTGGGAAGCATCACCCTCAGAGCACAAGAAGGAAGTTACTGGAGTGAAATGGCTCCAGTCACTGAGGCAAAGTGAGTAAGGAGGAGTTTCAGGGTGACTTGTGAGCCAGAATGATCTTCTGTTGACCTTCTGTTGATCTTCTGTCTCTGTGTCATTTCTCTGCAAGCGGTAAAAGAAAAAAAGGCCTTACAGCTTTTTTTCTTCCCTTGGAAGTTCTTCCTGTATCATTCTGGAAGGTGGTGTGCTGCCCTAGGATTATGACAAAGAGAGCTGGTGTAATGATGGTTAAAAAGGCATGAGGATGTTCCCACTGAATCCCAGAGGCTGGTAAGCTTATGTCCCTAGGGCCATCTCAAGTTTACTGATTTGGGGGGTGTTTATATTTAAATCACAGATGCTGTGGCATTTGTTAAGGGTCTTCTGATGCTCTCTGGCTATTACTTTTGCACCTTCACTTCTGTGAATAGCTGTGTTATGAACTGTGAGCAGATGGAGTCCCAGAGATGCTGAGAGAGGTACCCAGAGCAGCACAGTGAGTTAGTGACAGAGACCATGGCAGACTGTCTTGAACCACTGGACCAGAACCTGGTCCAGCAGCAAAGCTGGGACATCATCCTGACTGGTTGTCAGCTGTGGGACATTCCTGGTGTACTGTGGAGGTTCCTGTTGCAGTGGTGACTTTACAAAACAGCCTCTTGCAGCCCTTGTTTTTCTAGTCCCTGGGTTTGGCAGCTGCATGGGAATGGCTGGAGCTTGCAGTGCTTTAAGTGCTCAGCTTGAGCAACATAAGCTGTCTGGGTCTTAGGGTTAGGGAGGCTGCTCTGCTGTTCTCCACACAGGGACACTGAGGGACCTTTGCTCCTTTCTTCTCTTCTTGTTGGCCTCTCACCTGACCTAGAGGCTCAACTCCCTCTGTACACTGAGTAACTTTCTTATAGGGAATTTGTTTGCACAAAAGTCCGTGAAAGTGTGCCAGGACAGGCTTATTAACCAGTAGTTACTATTTAAAATGATGAAACTGTCAATGCTGCTCCAACACAGTCTTTCTGTTAGGTCTCAGCATCCATTGTGCCCCCTGAAGCTGGGGTTTCCTATTGCCTCTGCCACAGTCCAGCTCCATGGGCTGCTGCTTCTGCCTCCCAGAAACTCTGTGATGTATCTTCAGGTTTCTGAGGATTGAGATGCCTGGAGGCCTGAGGTGTCCAACCGTTTGGCCTGTGGCCTGTGGCAGAAGAGCCCCAGTTGTCCGAGCTCCGTGCGCTGGGGCCGCCCGGCCGCAGCTGCCGGCACAGCCCCTCCTGTTTATTTTGCCTGGCTCCGGCTCGGAGCGGTGCAAATGGAGGCGCTTCCAAGCGCTCTGGGGAAGCGAGCAGGAATGCGTCGTGCAGTCTGGCTGGCTCCCGTCCCTTTTGGCGTGCTGGGGAGCAGCTCCAAACGCATGTACGCAAACAGAGAGCCAATGTTGACAGCTTTACAAGAGCTGGAGTGGTGGGCAAAGCACACTCCGACTGCTTCGCAGCAGAGCTAAATGTACCCTGGATGTACAAAACTCCATAGCCTGAAGGATCAAGGATTTGGGGAGTGGGGGAAGAGCCCTCCTAAAAATCCACTGCAATTTCTGGAAACCTGCCACTCTTCCTGGGCTTCTGGTTACAGAGAGTTCAGGGTGTCAGCTTGTGGCTGAGCTAGTACATTAATGGATTTAATTTCTGAGCTGAAATCTGTCAGCTGTATAAAGAAGTTGAGAGGAATGAAAGAGGGCTGCCTGAAGGCCCCTTTGCCTGTCTGGACTGGGATCCATGTGCTCCCAGGGCTACCAGACACAGACGTGGAACTGGGGAAAACGTTGGACAGGCTGTTTCTCAAGCCAAATGAGGAGCTGTTCCTAGAGCAGCTTCTGCCACACTCTGTAGAGAGACCCCAGAAGCTGTGGCAGGAGGTGGTCTGAGGTCTGCGTCCAGGTAGTAAATGGACACTCTTCATTCAAACTAATTAATCTCTCTGCATTTTTTTTAATCAGAGAAGTGTATTTATTCTGTTAAATTCACTGTTTTTCACATATATGCAAACAGCAGAGGAGCAGATTTTGTAATGTGTAGGTTGGACCATATATTTTAGGATCTGTTTGCTGACTTATTTGTTGGGGGATTTTGGGATCGTCGTTTGAGACACAAGTGCTGTGTGTGGAGGTCTTTTAATAGCACTAAAAAATGATTGAACTTCTGTGTTTTAATCCCACGTTTGTTTGTGTGCTGCTTTAAAGATGACAGGATATGTCACTGCTCTGCTGCAGCACCATCTTAGTAAGGAGGAAGAGAGACTCCCCATTCCAAAACATGGAGATAAATTCCTCCCTGTTCAGTGTTTGCATTGACAAATGCATAATTGCTTACAAAACATTTGGAAGACATAAGGTAAAAAGAAATACAAAACTGATGTATTGAGCTCATCTGTATTATTGGGCAGAAATAACCTGTTACTCCAATACACTGGGCAATGGAAGCCAAGTTTTTTTTAACCTCCCTTCCTGGATGACTTGTGTGCTGACACATTGTGCTGGGACAACCTCTGCAGTCCCAGTACCAAAGCACTGTCCATGCTGTGGTTTCTGCTGAGGCACCCACCTAAAAGATCCTGCAAAGCTTGGGAACCAAAGGCTGCAGAGGAGGAGTTCTGAGAGCACTAAAGTTGGGGAATTGAGTCCGTAATTGTGTAACCAAAAGTCATCCCATCCTTCAATGACAGGAAAACAGAACTTGGATCCAAACTGCCAGGCACTGATATAGCAAAGGTGGGAGAAAAACCCCACAAAGTAAATGGTAAGTTTCAGAAAGGATGTGCTTGCATTTGGGGATAAGAGGAGGCAGTTTTTGACTTACGAAACTTGGGAATGCCTGATTTAGGGTGTTAAAAGGGCACCCTCACCTTCTCTAGTCACTTATGAAAAGTCCCTTGTGCCAGTCCTTTTTGCTTTCCTGTTTACAAAGCTGTGTCTTGCCATTTTCAGCTGAAAACAGTTAGAAAAGAAGAAAAGTCTATTGCTAAACATGCTCAGGTGTGAGATCTGACATTGTTTATATTGCCCCAAAAGCAAATACTCCATGTGTTTGGATACAACTGGGCAAGAGTCTTGCCTAGAGATTTTACATGCTAGTTATCCTGTCCTGAAGTGGAAATAAGTTACAGATAAATTTCCAGGGCAGTGTAAAGGGAAGAGAAAGGCAGGTCTGGAGGATGTTTTTCTCCTCCACTGTTGCTGTCAGCTTCTTCCCTAACAGTCCAGGAGGTCTGTGAGTTATCCAAGAAAAGGGAGAGAGCTGTGGAGTGGGAGTAGGACATGCTCTGCAAACACAGCACCTGCATTTTTGAAGGTGTGTGCTTTGCAATGGGTAATTTGCTCCTTTATTGTCTGCAGAATAACAGCAGTGACAGCATTGACTTTCTCTAATGAACAGCTGCTCGGTGCTAGGATCTATTCCCGGAGGAGGCTCGCAGGGATGAATAAGGTTTCATGCTCCTCCTCCAGAGAGGGTGAGAAAGTTCGCAGAACAGAAGATTGTTGCTTGATTGTCAGAGATTTCCAAATCTTGACCTGCTGACAGCTGAGAGCTGAATGTGTCGCCATGCAAGTCATGTTTAACCTTCCAGCACTTCTGCCAAGGCAGGGTGTTCATGGAATCGGGAGAGAGGTGTTAGTTCCCATCCAAGAAGTCATCCTCTTGTCACTGCAAACGACCATCACAAATTGGCTGAACAAAAAGCATTTTCCTCCTGTTGCACTGCCTGAATTCTTTGCTGATACTCTGCACTAACAAGAGCAGGGAGGCGGGAGAAGATTGCTTTTGAATTATGGATGCATTAGATGCAGAGCCAAGTTATGAACTCTTGGAGCTGGAAATCACTGATGGATGTTATAACTCAAGCCATAAGCTCAAATAAACATTTTCAGCTTTGTCCCAATCAGCTCCCCTTGGTGCCTCCCTTGACATCCCTGCTCAGAGTTCACCTTCACTGTGAGATGACACAGTTGGATTTGCAGAGATTGGGCAGCCTTGGGAGTGTGCTGAGGTGTGTCTGGCCACTCACTCACAGGTTCCCTGTGCTCCCCTCCCCACCTCCTTTTTGATTTATTACACATATCATCATAACTGCTTTGTTGTATTTCCTCTGTGCCTGCCCTGGGTGCAGCTCCAGGCACTGAGGGATGCCTGTGAGAGCAGAGGTTCAACCAAGTGGAGCACCCAGGTTTGGCCTGACTCCCCTGTCTCATGACAGGAAAGTAGAAAAACACATAAACAGAGAGGTTGTCTGTCGTGAGTCATTTGGAAATACAACAAACTGCAGACAATATTTTGAAATACTTCTGCAGCTGATCAGTAAGTCTGGGCTCTTGGTCTGTGGTAGGACCTTTGTTGTCTCCCTGTGCAGAGGTTAATGAACTGTGCAGGAAGAGAGCTGCCTTCTCAAACTCCTTCAGTGCCCTGAGAATTTCCCTGTTCGGTGCACTACTCCCAGTGATGCCAGAGCCATTCCTGGCACCCCATATGTGTTTTTTCCAGTAAAAGAGAGTAAAATTGATCCATCTGATTCAGAAGGGCAGAAAGTCCACAAAGGCCTCAGTGATGGAGAGTTTTGATGTGAATCCATGGGTTGTGCCTTGGGCTGTGCAAAGCTTTTGCCTGAAGCAGCTCTGCTGCTTGGAGAGACAAAACAAAGCTGGCAGAGGGGGGGAAATCTCAAAGCCCAAGTTTTAAATAGCAGCTCTGTGAAAGCTTTTAATGCCCCAGAGCAGCCAGCACGGTGCAGGTGCATTCAGTGACCTGTTTTGTTCAGGCAGTGAAAGATGTCTTGGAAACTGCAGCTCTTTTTTTCCTTTGGTCCTGACAATATTCCCTCTTGACCTGAAATTGTCTTAATGGCAGTAGAGACAAAAAGCCTCACGTTGATTTTATTCTTTGATGTGTGTTGGAATCCCCTGTGTGGAAGTTTCCCTGGTTAGCTGAGTACTGTTCTTGGGAACTCCTCAATGAAGCACAGTTTGTAGGGTTGAACTTGCAGTCCATTGTGTCCAACCAGCTTAGAGAGGTGGCAAGGGAAAAATGTGCTCCAAAGGGGCTCAGTTTGAAGAGAAACTTGACTTGTGGACTTGCTCTGAGAAACCCACAATGGAAGAAAGCTGGAGAGTGTGTTTGTGTGTGCAAGAAGTGTAAGGGGCATTCATCCATGCACACACCCAGGAATGCACTGAGAAAGCAAGCAGAACTGTTTCTGTTTGTAATATAATTTTCAGTAATAATCAGATATGGGGTCTGGACTAATAAATTTTCCCAATAGATTTTCAAGGCTGAAACTAAGGTAAAACCCCTCTCCTAGTGAATGACAGCACTACCAGACAGCTGTCAGGGACCAAGTGATACAGGACTAGTGCCTTCAGGTGAAGCTTCTGTAACCTGTAAAGTGCCTTTGCCAGTCAGCACCTGGGGCCATGCACCTGATTGAACAGATGAGTGTTTAAGTCAGGTTTGAGCAGCTTTCTCTCTTTCTCTGCTCTAAGCTTGGTAGAGGAAGTTGCTTGGAAATCTGGCAGGGAATGTATTACCATCTGGCTGGTGTTATTTTTTTACTCTAGATTTATTTTTTCCCCCAGCAGTGCAGAAAAAGACAGTTTTTTGCACACAGACGTGTCTCAGCCATGTCCTGCCCAGTGGGTACCTGGCAGCCAGTGCTGTTGGGTAAAGAATGTCACTCCCAGGTAGGCTGGAAGTCCTACCGTGGATATTCCTGGATATTCCTGCTCCCAGGATGTGTGGTCAGCTGCTGCCCTGCTCCTTTTCATCAGAAGCTGCCATGGCCCTGCAGGCAGTGATTGGTGTCCAGGGTGGGCAGATTGGGCTCGCTGAGCTCTGTGCAGGGTGAGCTTGCCCTGAGCTTGGGTTATGTGGAGATGTGTGACCACATCCAGCCCTGCTCAGCACAGAGCAGCTCCTCACCTGGCTCCTTCTTTCCCCAGCTCACTCATCACAACTCATTGGGTTCTTCAGTGTCTTTCCAGCACTGTGGCCTTCCCTGCAATGGCTGCTGTAAAACTCTTTGCATTTGCTTCTGATGCTTTTTCATGTGTTTCCTTCCAAATCCTGGCTGGAAAGCTCCTTCTTGTTGTTCTTTCTCCAGTGTTGCCTCATCCCTCTGTGCAATATGGGGTAGAGACCTCGCATTAACAATGTGCAGAGCAGCCTCACCCATCAAGCTGGGCCTGACTGGAGTCCCTGTGCTCAGTTCTTGTGCAGGACTAATGATTACTTGTGGATTTTAGAGCTGGAATTAAAAGAGAGCCGCTGTTGCAGAGCACCTTGAGTTTCTCTGATCCTTGATGTGCCTGGGGTGGAAGCTCTCATGCCGGTTTTTGCATTAAGTCCATTTTCTGTCTCAGTAGTTGAGAGTGACCAGGATTTTGATCTGGTTGTCAGTGAGTTCTCAGAATCCGTATCTGCTGAGTTTTTTCCCTGTCCCCCAAGCTGTCCTGCTGCAGCCAGGCGTGCTGGCTGTGAGGCTAAAGGTGTCTGTGGATGTGGACGATGGGAGCAGCAGCAGACGTGATGGAGCAAAGCCCTGGCCAGCCCAGAAGGAGACTGAGTTTGCCTGTCCACACCAACCCCTCTGTGTAGGGTACTCATTCTGCTGGAAGGAGGACAGCTGGCCTGGCTCTTCCTGTCCCAGGGCAGCTCTTCTTGCTGGTGTTTGCCCAGGGCTGGGATTGCAGGTCAGCGTGGTCCGGCCACTGCCCCAGGTCAGGCACTGTGGGCGCTCCTCGGTCTCTGCTTCCATCTGCTGGACAAGCACTGGCTCCTGCTCGCTCCCGGTTTCCCTGGGTGCCTCAGGGATTCTGCTGGCTCCTTTTGACTGTGCTCATGTAATTCTAGAGATGGAAATCCCTTTCACGCACGTATGGACTGCGAGAACATTTCAGCATGGAACCAATGCTTTGGCAAGACTGCCCTGCTTAGATTGACTGGCACCGAGCCTGGGGCTGGGCTGAGCACAGCACATTCAGTGCAGCCCTGTGTGGCCTCCTGCCATGCAGGCAGCTCTGCCTGTGAGGCTGAAGCTCCTCTGCTTTATATCCTCAAGGAATTCAGATATGAGTGAGTTGTTTGGACGCTGCATGAATGGCCAGTGAGGGTCTCCAGAAGTGACCAGAGCAGGTGCTAGAGGACAGCATGTAAAGAAACTGGGCATGGTGCTTTCCTTCGACATCTCCCTCAGCATCTGACAGAGTCCCAGTCCGAGTATTCCAGTCAGGAACACTTTGAGCTGGGGACTGTAATGAGACCATATTTAACAGTCCTGGTAAACGTGTCCTTTTTGAGCTTGTCTGAATCTCTTGGGTTTTGAACTCTGCAGCATCTTGATACACTGAGTTCAGAAAGGTTCTGCTTTTATTTGTTTGAGACCTGCTGCCAGTGACTTTCCTTGCAGGCCTAAGTGTTACTGGTACTATGTGCCTCCTCTACACTTATTTCTCCCTTCATGAGGATAACAACAAAAGTATCCCCCAGAGTTAGAGGTATTTGAGAGAGCTGGAGGAACTGGTGATGGTCTGAACAGTCTGGTCTGCTCAAGAGTGCTCTGGTTGTTTTCATCTGACAACAGAAATTTGGCCGCTGCAAAGACATTTCCTTAACCTTCCCTTAACCTCTGCTCAGCAGTGGGCAGACACAGGCAGAAGGTTCATTTCAAGCAGAATATCCCCATCCCATTCTCAAGGCATTGTGCAATGCAGCCTGAAGACCTTCCTGTAAACCTTGCTTGATTTAAGTGTTGGCTCTCTGTGCACGTACAAGCTGCACAGCACTGTCTCTTCCAGATGTGGGATGACTGATCAGTCTTTGTGCTGTCAGGTGAAGGCCAGGACACAGCCATGACCTCTCTGTGTTGCACTTTGCAGCCCAGCATCTGGCTATTAGAATTTCTTTAGCCAAGTGACTGGATTCTTTCTCAGCTGCTCCAGTGCCTTGGTGGAGGATGAGTCTTGGTGTTACTCTGTTTGAGGACAGTGGTGTCTTGTTTCATCTCATGAGCAAACATCCCTATAGCAACAGTTCATGAAGGTGTTGGGTTGAAATTCTACTTGTTTTCCATGTGAAAATCCTGTTATTAGGGCCTGCATGATTAGAGTAAATCTTGCTGGGCAGATTGTTTGTTTCTTTAGTAAAAATTCCGTAGTCATATAAGAGCAAGACCTGTTTTTCCTCCCTCAACTGGGCCTAAGCCATTTCCACACATGAAACTGCCCAGGGAAGTGCAGCTAGGCAGTCAGGGCTCTCTACATATTCTTTTTTTCTGGGAACTTTGCATCCTGGAATGACAGACTTTTTTTAAATTTTTGACATTAGGTTCCCAGCCAGCAGGAGGAGATGTCACCATCGTCGCTGCTCCGGAGAACACCACGGTGGTGGCTGGGGAGAGTGTGGTGATGGAGTGTATGGCAGCTGCTGATCCTACCCCCTTTGTCTCCTGGATACGACAAGGTGAGTGAGGGACAGCACTAAACTTCTGTTCTCCATAGGATCCTGTGGATACTACATTCTAAAAATCTATTAAGAGTGGAAAAATCTGGGACAAGAAGGGTGCTTGTAACATCAATACCTAATGACACAGGTGGTGTTACAGTGTGGGGTGTCCTTGCTAAAGTGGAATTACTAATTAAATCTTGAAGGTTACAAAGCACACAGTTCAATTTATAGTTGTTTGACCTGTGTCTGGATGCCTTTGGATCTAAATTAGTCTTTCTCCTGTGAACTGGAGTCGTCAAGGTAATGAGTTGGGGTCAGGTGCCACTCTTTCCTGGGCTTCAAGGTTACTGGGGATTCAGTGGAATCTGCCATTGCACTAGAGAAATAGCTTGTATTATCTTGCCAGGATTATAAAACTTGATAAGATCTGCTAATCCTTGGAGTGACTGGGGCTGTTAATGGGAGGTTTTTGTTGAATGGAAGGATTGAGGAGCTGCTTAGGTCTCATCAGAGGTGCATGAATGAGCTGGGCTGGCAGATGTTACTGAGGGCTGATAGCCAAAATCATGAGTTGGATGCCAGTGTCACTTCACTGAGAGTCACATCCATCAGATGTGTTTCAGAGGCTCTGACTGAAGACATTCTCAGCTCAGAGGTTGATTCTCCCCTAGAAAAGGCTCTCAGTCATTTTCATAAACCCAGGTCACGATTTAAGACTCCTCTCCCCTGTAACCATTTATTGTGGTTGGTTTTCAGCCCAGATTTGTCCACAGGCGGTGATTTTAGCATATAAAAATATTTTCTCTTCGCCACAAAAAAGGAGCAAGAAAACCTCAGAGGATACCACTTTGGAAATCAAGTCAGCAAGGCTTAAATGTTATGGCAGAAATGGTTCTGGTTTATCCCATGCACTTTACAATTACAAATTACTCATGCTAGGTCATTTACTGCTTTACTGAGAGCTGCTGATGCCCATTGTAAAGTAGATAATATTAGAGTTAATTATCATTATTAAAGTTTTTTGTAAGGAAGGAAGACAAGGGTGGAGGGGGAAGGATTGGTGAACCAGTTGTTACCATGCTTTTTTTAAAGTGTTTGCTTGGTCCCAGTCTCCTTCCTTGTGTGGACTCTTCAATTGAAAAGGATGGAGTAACAGTGCAAGTTATTCTGAGGTGCACAAGTTTTTTTCCAAGCCTTCATTAAGGAGCAGGCTGGGTTACTGGACCATCAGTCATGTAGGGAATACTGAGGATGTACCTCCAGGTTTCCAGTTTGGCTCTTGCCAGCCTTGGTGGTGTCAGCTAATTGCTACCATCTGGAGTCAGTTTTCCAACCAAGCGCTCCAGTGCAAACAGGGTGTGCAGATTGTGTGCTCTGAGTGTGCAGCCACTGAACTGTGAGGCCATCTGAAGACCCCCAAAATGCAGGGAGGGGCAGAGGATCTGCTCTCAGCCACATTCCCTGCTGATGGTGCTAAGTCAGTGCAGCTGTTCACAGTGGAGGTGGGGAATTCATTCTCTGTGAGCTCCAGGCTCAGCTGAAGCTGGAGAGGTAAAGGCGGGCAGTGCTGAAGGTGCTTCTGCAGGTGGAGAGGGACAAGGTCTGGTGATGCATAGGTACTGCACAAATTGGCTGGTTCTCCCAGTCTGCAGACTTGGGCCAGACCTCCCATCCAAGCCTTTCCTCAGCTCTTGGCTTTGTCTCCCACATGCTCTCAGAGGTACCAATGCCATATCCCTGAGTTTCTCACCTCGGAGTGATGCTGAGAATATGCAGTGCGCAGCACCAGCCTCTGCCCTGTCTGTGATGCTGAGGAGCCCAGAGCTACTTGAAGTTGTAGAAGGACATAATGGCTTCTGGCCAGGGATAGGGAGCTGCCCTTTCCTCCTTCCCTACTCAGCAGTGCTGAGTGCCCAGCCTGGAGAATGGGGAGAAGGCAGCTCATGGCCCATCTCTCTGACATAAACACCACAGTCCCAGGGAGCACCAGGTGTCTTTCTGACACCTCACAGCTAAGCTGTGAACAAGGAGTGGATCAGGAAGCTCAGTAAATTTGGGTTCACATCCAGGACACGGAGGAGGAGGAGGAGCCCCTGAGTTGTCAGTGATTCAATGGTCTTGCTGACATTGCATGAATGAGTGTCTGTGCTCATGACAGGGGTCAGCAGGCAGATCAAGCAGCTTTTCCAAACCGTGTTAGCACAGCTTTCCCTTGAATGTGCTATTCCTAGGGCTCTCATTGCAGGCACACCCTAGGCATCAGAGACTGTTTTGATCCAAGCCAGAACTTTGTAGATTATTACAGGCTAAACTAAACCTTGAGCCAATGTTGGCTTGAGCCGGCTGTCAAGCACTGAGGAGTGTCCCAGCAGGAATCTTCCTCTGTGATGGGGTTTGGGGTTTGAGGGTCTCTCCACTTCTCAGCTGCGATCCTGACATTGTTTACAAGCCCTCATAAAGGGCAGCCTGGGGCTCCCTCCCACATTTGTGCACGTTTCTTCCTGCAGATGGAAAGTCCATTTCCACAGATGTGATTGTGCTGGGCCGGACAAATCTCCTCATTCCTTCCAGCCAGCCCCATCACTCCGGGGTGTACGTCTGCCGAGCCAACAAACCCCAAACCCGGCAGTTCGTCACTGCCGCAGCTGAGCTCCGCATCCTCGGTGAGTAGAGAGCAGGCACATTCTCAGGTACAAATGCTGGCCAGCTTGCTGTGGATGGCATGGATCAACACCCAGGAGATCCCCAAGGGTTTGTGGCCTCTGTGGCCCGTGCTGGGTAAAATGGGAGCCAGGTTAGAGCCAGGAGGCCTGAGTTGGGATAGCTCGCAGTGGGAGTGTCACATCTTTAATTTGGGGTTTAGTTCCTGGTATTTACTGAACCGTTTTATGCCTTATTTTTGTTCTCCAGGGTTCCCCCTTGGAAATCTCTATCAGCAATTAACTTTCAGTATCCTGGAAGCCAGCAGGGAGAACAGCCTAGGATCAGGGAATGCAGCACATGATTGATACAGAATTTATTTTTCCTTTTGGACAGAGTCTAAATTAAGCCTCTAGAGTCTGCCTGGCAAATCCCATCTTGTAAGCAAAGCTGCTACTGAATAAAACATAGCACTGAGTGGGGAGGAGAAGGGATTTGCTTTGCTATCTTTTCCTCCTCCTTCCTGCATTAATTTTTTCTCTCTCCTCCCAGCTACTCCCAGCATCTCCCAGGCTCCTGAAACCATCTCCCGCACCCGAGCCAGCACAGCCAGGTTTGTGTGCAAGGCTGAGGGAGAACCAGCCCCCACCATCCACTGGCTGAAGAACGGGGAGCCCATTCTCTCCAACGGGCGCGTGAAGGTGCAGAGCAGCGGCAGCCTGGTCATCAACCAGATCGGCCTGGAGGATGCTGGCTACTACCAGTGTGTGGCTGAGAACAGCCTGGGCATGGCCTGTGCCACCGCCAAGCTCTCGGTGATCGTGCGGGAGGGTTTGCCCAGCGCTCCCAAGAAGGTCTCGGCCGTGTCCCTCTCCAGCACCACTGTCCTCGTGTCCTGGGAGCGGCCGGAGCACAACAGCGAGCAGATCATCGGCTTCTCCTTGCACTACCAGCGGGCTGTGGGTAGGTGTCACCTCCCTGAGCAGCACTGCTGTGTCAAAGGTACAAGGCACAGGTTGACCTTCTTCCCCAGCTAGCAACAAGTGTGAGGCAATTCCCTTTTCATTGCAGGTAAAGGAATTTTCTCCTGGAGTCAGTATCAGCCTGTGACAGTGCCTGTGGATTAGCCAACATATCATAACTTCTTGACTGGCAGTAGTGTGTCCACATAGCTGAGTTGTCTGGATTCTATGGGACCAGGCACTGCTGATTTTATACATATTGATTTTGTATGCAAAGAGTGTGATTGCTAGCAGTGATACCAACCAGCTGCATTGCGTACAGGGGGAATCACTTAATTATCCACACCCAGAATCTGAAGCGAGGCACTGGCTCTCTTGGGGTCTGTCTTCCCAAACAGCCAGCAAGCCAATGCTCCTGCTGAACTGTTGCCAGAGCTCCTCTGAAAATTAAAGTGGTAACTGCAGCTGCTTCAGCATGGATTAGGGAGTTTGAGTCAAAATGGAGACATTAACATTGAAGCACTGGAGTTTCTGCCCAAAAAACTCACATAAGAGATGAGGCTGTGTAGGTGCTAGGGAAACTGAAGAAGATGTAGTGATTTTTAAAGTGAATTTAGTCTGTGAATCTTGTGAATTAAGTGTTTTTTTCAGGAGTGTCTTGGCAGTTCACTGACCTGCTGATCAGTGTTTCCTTGGCTCTAGGAACAGATAATGTGGAATACCAGTTTGCTGTCAATAACGACACAACTGAGCTGCAAGTCAAGGATCTGGAACCAAACACCAACTATGTCTTCTATGTGGTTGCATATTCCCAGCTCGGAGCCAGCCGGACGTCCTCTTCCATTGTTGTCCAGACCCTGGAGGATGGTGCGTTGAATTAGATGGGTACTGGTGCCTAGGAAATGTTCTTGACCTGGTTCATGGTGAGCACTGAATGTGCTACAGGGAGTGGTAGCAGCTCCTAGAAACCTAAACCTGCACCCTGGTGTCATCATCAGCTTGAGTGATGAAGGGTATTTTCATACCCTGGCTGATGGTGGGACCCATGAGAATCCTTTGGGAATTGCAGCCAGCTCCTGAGGGCTTTCACGTAACCCATGTGATACTTCTCTAAGCTTCTCTCTGGGCCTGACTGGATTTCAACTCAGAAGAAACATGTATTGCAATTTGTAGGGGTGGGAGCAGCCTTGAGGTCGGACCCCTTCAGAGCCAGTAGTTTGTGTTGATTTTACCATTTATCACATAGCATTTTGTGAGCAGTAAAGGCAGAGTGCCAGAAGCACAGCTGCCCAACGGGAGGCCATGCACAGCTTTCAACAGGCTGCAGGACAGAGGCAAGCAGAGATGGTTTTGGCAGACCTTGTGTGCATTATGTGCTTTTAATGCTCCTGACATGGTGACCTGCGTGGTCCCATGTGTGTCTGAAGCCTGAAAGGCTGAGTTGAAAGCATGAAAGCTGCCTGCAGCCCAGAGCTGTGGTTCTCAAGGGAATGAGGATTCCCAGGCTGCAGTTTGGATCTGTGAGCCATTTGCTTTTGTGTTTCCTTTGTGCTTCACAGTACAGCTGAGAGCTGATGTGTGCCACCCTGCTCAGTTTGCCCTGGACACAGGACCTTGGGAGCAGTGTGGCTGGGGCCAGCAGGCTCTGGTCAGCCTGGAAGTGGAGCAGTCCAGCATCTCCCCTCCCCAGACACCCCTGAAGGGCTGTGGGGTGTTGGTTCCTCCAGGACAGACACCAAGTCACCAATGGCTGTGGTAAAGCCAAGGCAGTGGCCTCCAGCCGGCTCAGAGAGCTGGCAGAGATGTGTTGAGGTCTTGCTCTGGTCTTTGCTGACTTCTCTTGGTTGTTTACCCAGTTCCCAGTGCAGCCCCTCAGCTGTCCCTGTCGAGCATGACTCCTGGTGACATCCGTGTGACGTGGCTGCCTCCTCCTCCCGAGCTGAGTAACGGCAAGATAACCAAATACAAGATCGACTACTGCACCCTCAAGGAAGGTGAGGGAAAGACCATTTGGGGCTTGTGTTCTCTGCTCTAGTGGTGTTAACAGCCTGTGATGTGAAGGGGAGGTGGAGCAAAGCTGAAAATAGGGACTCATTTTACCCAAGGGATGAGAACCCTTTCATAGCCTGGCTCTGTCTGGTGGTTATGGCAGACACCACCTCGAGGTGCCTTTTCCTGTGGTTATGTAGGAAGAGGAGTAAATGCTTTCAATTTCCTTAAAATGGAGTCTAATCAAAGTGATCCTTGTGAAAAACAAACAAACAAATACCCTGACCAGGTTATGTTGGTCGATTACTGAGTTTTATCCGATTTTATTTCCATTGTCAGACACACTAAGCAGGGTTCAGCAGGGATGGTAACATTTATGTCTGCTGGATGTGGCTGTTCCAATTCCACGTGTGCTTGCTTTGCAAATCCTTCTGGGTATTTGCTCTTAAAACTGTCAAAGCTCTGCAGCTTCTCACTTCCCAGGGTCATGATTCTTCCTGAGAGAAGGATGGCGAGTGTGATGAGGTGCTGGACATGTTCCCATGTATTTGAACTGGATTAGTAGTGTGTGCTGTGACTCCTGGCTCTGTTTCCTTTGCCTTGAGCCTGCACATGGCTCAGTGGCATCATAAAACCTTGGAAACACTTGCAATGCAGGGATCACACTCAGCAATATGCTGTTACATAGCAGGGACAGTGCTCCTGGCTGAGTTGACGCCAAGGGAGGTTGAAATCAAGACCTCTGTGTGCTCTAAACAGGCCACATGAACCTTCAGCAAAACTAGTTAGCTGATACAGTGAAAATCCCAGGCTATTCTCAATTTAAATTTCCTGTTACCTCCCTTATGAACTTGGGTGGGCTGAAGAGGGAGCAGTAAAATCTCTGTCTGGCGTGGATGAGGGTGTGAATTTTGCGGAAAGCAGGGCTGCTGGACAGTTCTGGTTCACATTAAGGTGGGAGTTTAAATACAGCAGTGAGAAGCATTGGAACATGCCATCAGCTCCCATTAGCTGTGCTCATGTTCCACCATCACATCATCAGAGCAAGGTTTCTGACAGCTCCCTCTGGGCAGGCTCTGTGGTGCTAAAGGCAACCTGCAGTATGGAATGTGATGAAGGGAGTTGTCAGTCAGAATATCAGTTCTGCCCAACCTTACAGTTTTTTTTCTGGTGGCATGAGACTGCTCTGGACAAAGCCAAGCCAGCCCAGGGTGTGCAGACCACGAGGGGGCAACGGGGCTTGTGGCTGCTCAGCTGTACTTCCCTTTGGCTGAGAAATCCCTGTTTTCAGTGGTGTCCCCTTGGTTCCAGCAGATCAGGTCACCTCCATCGAAGTGGGTGGAAATGAGACCCAGATCACCCTGTACTCGCTCCATCCCAACAAAGTGTACAAAGTTCGGATCGCAGCCAGCACCAGCGTGGGATATGGGGCCCCTTCCGAGTGGACCCAGCATCGGACTCCTGACAGAGACAACCAGACACATGGTAGGAGGCTGGGGAATGCCTGGGATTTGGGACAGGGTATTTAAGGCATTTTCAGAGATACTTGCTTTGCTTTGGGAATTACAACCGTTGATTTTGGTCAGACCAAAGTGCTCACCTTTACCTTGCTGCTCAGCAGCCCCTGTACATCTCACTGCTTGCCTGGGCAGTGGGGCTTTGCACCCTCCACGTGCAGCTGTGAAAGTTTTAAAAAAAAAAAAAAAAAAAGAAAGAAAACAAACAGAACTCCAGATCCCAATGTTACAGCATTTGGGAGTGAATAGACAATTCTGCCAAACAGAGCCGAGCCCATGCCTGACTGCAGCAGTGGTTAAAGATGGTGATATCTCAGAACACACTGAGAAACCCCCACAGTGGCTTTGTGACAGCGTTGTTTCCTTTATCACCCAGCTGAGACAGTCAGTGGTAGAGTGTGACTGTCCCACTCAGGACAGTCTTTTCCCCACTCTGCCCTCACTACTGAGGACCGGGAGGATTCAGCAGACCAGGGAAATTAAGACATGTGGCTCCATCTTTTTCTCTTATCTTTCTCTTCTTCTTCTTCTTCCAGTTCCATTTGCCCCAACAGAATTAAAAGTCCGAGCGAAGATGGAGTCTCTCCTGATAACATGGCAGCCCCCAGCAAACCATGCCCAGATATCTGGCTACAAGCTCTACTACAGAGAGGTGGGCCCAGAGGAGTCCAGTGATGAGAGCCCTTTGGATGGTGCTGAAGATGAGAGCTGGGATGTAGGACCCATAAAACTAAAGAAGAAAGTGAAGCAGTATGAGCTGACTCGACTAGGTTAGCTGGCTGCATCTTCCTAACTTTACACTTGGTGTGGAAACCCAGGGCCTGTCTCTTGCACTTTGTAGCACCCCAGGATGCTCCCAAGAGGCTCAGTTGTTTGCATGACTGGAGATACATAGGGCCAGGACCATCTGAGGTGTTTTAAGATTATTCAAAATCCTTTCTGGAGTGGAGCTCTTGAGGCTTGTATTGAGCAGAGTTGAAAGCACAGAAATTTCTAATGCCAGTTTAGCAGGGATTTTAACCAAGTTACCAACATACTTGGTATATGCTAATAAGTGGTTCTTAATTAATTAGTGTTTTTATTGTGTCACTATAAGAGTGGCAAGATTGAAATCTCCAGTCAGGACAATTATCTCTCCTTCCCTGTCTGTTTCTAAGGAGCTCAATAATTGCATGCTGTTTGAAATCTCTCTGTATTAAAATGCAGAGATGGGATAATTCACAGCATACTAATTTTAGCCCAGTATTCTCCTCCACCTCTCACTAAGGGAAAAGTGATGGAAGAGTGAGTGTCCATGACTGGAGAAGATCTGAGCAGCAGTGAGACCTCACTGTGACCTGGCTCACTGTGCTTGGCATTTCCAACAAGGGGTTGTGTTCCTAACATCTGACTGTATTAATTAATTGATTTGCCCATTGATACAGGATGGAGAGAGAAGAGAGTTGTGGCAGATGCATCCTTGAAAGAGGCTTTTGCTTCCTAGAGTTCTTCTATCCCCCAGTTTGTGTTTCACTGTTACTGCCCTGTGAGTGGAGACCGTAGGGCGCGTGTCTGTCGTGCTGGTTCATCTTACACTTGTAGCATATGTATTATGCACAGTGTAAAGGTCAGGCTGCAGCACCTGGAAGGACTGTTTGTGCCATCTCTAAGTGGAGTTCCCAGCTCTGTCACAGCCATCTTGCCATTGAGAATGTTAACAGTGATGAGTTTCTCTGAAGAATTTAGGTCTGTAATTATTGCGCAGAGGAAACCACATGTGAACATCATCATGCGCTGCTCCAACCACTGGCAAGTCAGTCAGTGCAGGGGCTGGGAGTGGGCTGAATTGGTTCCAAATGCTCTGGCACGATGATGCTGAGAGGGCTGCTTGTTCTTCTGTAATTACTTCCTTGAATTTGGGCATCCGTCAAGCCCTAATCGTTTCCGTATGATTTGGCGGCTGTGCATCGGCTATCGCTGTGGCAGGAGCACAGGCTCGGGTTTCTCCCAGCCCAGGATGTTCCCTTGCTCCCCTTGTGCTGTTGGATTATGTGTTCCTGCACGTGTACAGAAAAGGAAGGGTCAGGAATCTGGCTGTGCTGAGGAAGGGAGGGGGTCTGCACATGGAACAAGGAGTGGTTGGGATTTAGAAGGGTTTTGTTTTACGGTGCAGAAGTGCCCTGTACCAGTACTTAGGGCTGCAGCTTGTAGGCAGAGTGGGTAGTGATCTCAGGAAGGGCTGGCAGCCCTAATGGGATCTGGGCTGATGGGGAATTAGCTGGGGGGATTTCCCAGATCAGGGATGTCTGTTTGGAAGGCACAGCACTGGAAACCTCTCCTAAGATCCCTCTATAAAAACAAATACCCAGCATTGTCTCTTTGGATTATCTTCAATAGTCATTGAGTCCAACTGCCTGGATACCTCAGTGTTGACCAAAAATGAAAGCAAATTCTGTCCAAATGTCTTCTAAACACTGACAGGCTTGGGGCACTGACCATCTCTCTAGGAAGCCTGTTCTGCTGTTTCAAGTGGTGTCAGGAAATCTCAGGTTGGGCACTGGACATCCCAGGCTGAGCTCAGATGTGGTGTGTTCCATATTAGTGCTGAAAAGGTGCAGAGTGGTCACTGCATGTCCCTTGGCTCCCCAGCTCTGTAGTGTCACTGAAGCCAGCACTCTGCCCCTTGCCTTGGTTTAAAGTGTGGCTTGAAATAGAAGGCTTCTCCTATCTCGTGCTAATCTCTGCAGCAAACCATGTCTCCTTCGAATGGTATCACTAATGGTACCATGTGTCTTACCTGAGAGGTGTGTGCTGAAGTCCTATGAGAGAAGTGGGCAGATGGTCAAGGGCTCACAGGAAATCCAGCAATTTCATGAGTCCACAAAATCAGAAGGAAGCTTTCCTGAATCACCAGGAGGGGTTTTCCCTGAGAAATTCTTACTGACTTCCACCGATGTTCTAGCACTTACTCTCTGTACTGAGGTGCAACTACCAGGGCCATAATTTATGTGAAAAATAAATGGCAGGGATCTGATCCTGTCTTCCACATTCCCATGAAGGAAGACTCCATTCCTTTGGAAGTAGCTCTCTGGAAATCAGGGTGTTTTCCCACATAAAGGAAAGTATGGCTTCTGGCACCTGGCCAATATGAACACCTTGAAATGCTGAGTGAAGCAACATATTTAGCATATTGGATATACTATGCAGCCATCCAGATTAGTGATTTGAAATGATCTGGACTAGATTATTCTGCTTATATTTAATGTATGATGGAATGCAGTGAAATACATCTGTTTTCGTGCTGCCTACCAGCTTCTTGACAGCTTGATAGAGTTTTATGTCTGCCTGTTCCTAAGAGCTTGAACATCTGGGCCTATGTATAAACATTGAAGCCAATCCTCTGACTGAGGAATCCAAAATACCCCTATTTTCAGGATGTGAGGTGCTTGATCTTGCAGTCAAGCTCCCCTGGCATCACATGTAAGCAGCTGCTGTATTGATCCTGCCCAGGAATGGGACAGAGGACTTGTCCTTTCCTTCACTCCATTCTCCAACAGGAGCTGCCCACAGCTGCCTCACATCTGTGAGCTTTTCCTCATTTTGGATTGCACTGTCCACCATGTGCTCATGTCCCAGTGAAGCCCAGCCCAAGGCTCAGGCAGAAGGAGAGTGTGGTGCTGGGAAGAGATGGGCTGGGGGTTCTTTGTTCCACTGAGCCCATGGTCCCAGCCCTTTGGAGGTTGGGTGTCCTTTAGCCTTATCCCCCTTGCATGGGTTTGAAACATTTTTCTGTGGCTGGAGAGTGTGGAAATGCAGATCAGGCTGTCTTGGAGGCAGACAAAACTCTGTTTGCTTTTGGGATTCTTTGGGGGAGAAGAATGTGGCTGAACTGTTTTTATATTCTGAGCGCGAGCGTGTGTTGTGGAGCAGAGAAAGCCTTTGGTAATTGGTACCATCAGCCTCTGGGAGTGTAATCAGGGCAGTAATAATAAAATTGGCATCAATAAGAAAGGTTTCATTCTGCTTACGTTGTCTGGCAAAGAGAGGAGTGATCTATAAGGGCAGGGAATGAAGAGGCATGTCCCAAATTAACAAACTTCATCAATGTGCTGCAGCCAAGGCAACAAAAGGCAGTGTGGACTGCTCTGGCTGAGCTCCTGAAGGGGCTGGCTGCTGCAGGGAATGTCTTCTTTGAGAACTTTACATCTCCCAGGTTGTTTCTTTGATTAAGCATCTCCATTAAAAATGAAGAAGCTGATGAAAGGCTGGAGGAAAGAGGGAAGTGGATTTTGGACCAGGGCAGCGCTGCTTGGAGACAGAACGACCTGTCCTGCAGCTCAGTTTGAGATTCCCCACAGTGTGAGGCTCTCTAATGAGAAGAGCATGCAATGAGGAGCCTCAGGTTTTTGGTGTGGGATTTCTGTGGGTTGTTGCTTTTCTGATTGCAAATTGGGAAGCTCTACTGTGGAAGCAAAATAGACACCATACAACAAAGGATGCCAGTGACTTAACAGGGCGTTTGAGAACTTACTGGAAGGAAGATCCTCACAGCAGTGAATAAATCAGAAAGGACTTCAGGAACAGGAGGTGCATTTTGGGGGAAGAGACAATGTCCTCACTCCTCAGGAATAAACAATACAGTGCAGTTACTTCCATGATGGAGAGAGGAGTCAGCATGTGCAAGTTTCTTTAGTAGTTTATAAGGGAGGAAGATCTAGAGATCCTGACTAGATGTGCCTGAGTAGAGGCCAGGACACTGGTCAACCCTTGAGGGCTGGGGCAAGTCCATTTCCTGCTGATAATTTCTGTCAAAAGCAAGGGGAGAACCAAAGAGGAGCTGTGCTAATAACATACACCAGCTGTGAGACAGTGTGTGTGTGGGAAGCCTGCAAGTGGAAGGGGGACTCCCTGCTGTAATTTAGGTATTAGGTGATACTTACATAGGTATAAGGTAACAAAAACGTATTTATGATGTTCAAGCTGCGTTCTTGCATGGTGAGAAAAGCTGGTGGGATCAAAAAACCCATGTCTGACTAGGGAGGGTTGGTGACAAAAATAACCCAAGGCAAACCCTGATTGATTTTTGCAGCTCCTGGGAAACTGTACGAGGTGAAGCTGGTGGCATTCAATAAGCACGAAGATGGGTACGCAGTGGTTTGGAAGGGCAAAACAGAAAAGGCACCTGCGACAGCAGTAGGTGAGAAATGCCCTTCAATTGTTGTCTCTCTTCTGCTTGGCACATGGCTTCAGAGGAAGGGTAGAGGGATTAAAGAGGATGAACTTTAAAAAGGACAATACCAAAACAGGGAAGGTCATAGCATAAGGGAACTTCCTTTTACAGTAATTGCAAAATGCATTTGAAGAATTGGGAAGGAGAGAAAGGAGCAAAATATCCCCCTTCTCTTTAAGGTTGTTGTTCTGTGGGGTGTGAGTGGCATTACTCTCATGTACACCTACACTTCTCTTGTTGTGCTGCACCATAGATCCTCCTGTGCAGAAGGGGCCTCCACTGCCTCCAGTCCAAGTCTATGCAGAGTCCAACAGCTCAACTTCCATCTGGCTCCGCTGGAAGAAACCCGACTTCACAACAGTCAAAATTGTCAACTACACCGTGCGCTTCAGCCCCTGGGGCCTGAAAAACGCCTCTCTTGTGACGTACTACACCAGGTAAAGAGGGTTCATCTGCCATGTGTTGGTCATGTCAGGAATGAGCACAGGGCAGGAGGAAGTTGCATGGAATTTCCAGAACTTCGCAAAATCCTGGGTGTTTCATATGCTGGGAATATCTGCCATGGTCATAGATAATGTTCAGAACTGCTGAGATGTGGCAGTGGGACTTGACTTCAATACCAAGGAATTATATAGTGGTCTCTGTATCTTTTTTGCTGTGGTTGGACCTTACACACTTGTTAACAACATGGCTGGGTGCAATTATGCATTCGTGATTTGTGAGATGGTCCTCACATGTTGGTCTATAAATAGCTAGAGTTTAAGCAGTTTTAATAATTTGGGGATGTATTTTACATCTGAATACTTGTGCCCATTTTTAGCCTCTAACCAGGCTGTTTTCCATTTTTCCCTGCAAGTACATCAGAAATTATCCCGGAGACTGGGAACTGTTTTGCTCTGTCCCTTGGAGCTGAGTGTTCTTGCATTTACATGGCTGCAGGAGATGGAAAATCAAATACTGTCAGAGTTAGGATAATCTCTTTGAGTGTTCCTGGTGAGGTGTCAAGGTGAGATAGGAGAACCCTCAGGCCTTGTGCTGTGTCTTCTCTCTCCAGCTCAGATGAAGACATTCTCATTAGTGGGCTGAAGCCCTACACCAGGTATGAGTTTGCTGTGCAGTCCAACGGTGTTGGCATCGACGGGCCCTTCGGCAGCGTGGTGGAGCGCTTCACCCTGCCCGACCGTGAGTGTTCATGGGAGCCAAACCCTCATTTCTCCTGCCTTTCCTTGAGTCTCTTATCAGATCCTTCCTAATGTGCCCCTGAGAGATGTGATCTCAGACCCCCTCGAAGCTCTGATGACCTTGAGTACATGCTGGGAGGCCCTCTGGGGGTGAATGCTCTGCTCCTCTTCCTGCTGCTCAGCCTGGGTCTTTATTTGTCTCTGCCAGGGCCCTCCACTCCTCCATCTGACCTGCGGCTGCACCCTCTCAACCCCTACGCTGTCCAGGTGCACTGGTGCCCACCTGTGGAGCCCAATGGCATCATTGTGGAGTATCTCATCCTGTACAATGCCAACAACACACAGCCAGATGACATGTGGACCTTGCTGACACGAGAAGGTGAGCCTCCTCCAGGTACTGGGGTACCCCACAGTCCTCCTGCCTCCTTTCCTGTCTCTGGAGCCCTGTTGCTCAGTCCTGCTGCCCTGATTTCTGCCTCACTTTGCATACAGACAAATAGTCAAGAGTTCATCCTGGCAGTTTTCTTGAAGCATATGCTGGACTTGGTCATAGTGGAGAGTCCAGGGACATGGCTGCTGAGAGACATGAAATGATACATGTCTGGGGCTGAAATAGCCCACAGCTACAGCCTGGCAGCCAGTAATTCCTAGAAAAAATGTGTGCCAGCAGCATCACGAGCAGTCTGTATGGTCGGACCTGTAAGCAGGAAGTTCATTATTACTAAAGAGTAAATGTCACAAAGATGTCATAAAATCCCTCACTTCTGAGGGTCCAGCAATTCCACATTTGCTTTGCTGTAGCCTCTGAATACTCTTGAAACAGAACATTTTAAATCTCTTTTGATTTGCTTTTGGTCAGGAAACATCTTCAGCACTGAAGTGCATGGCCTGGAAAGTGATACCAGATACTTCTTCAAGATGGGAGCAAAGACAGTGGTGGGATCTGGTCCCTATTCCAACGTTAAGGATGTGCACACCCTCCGGGAGAAGCTGTCTGGTATGAACTCCTCCTTACCCCAGGGCAGGAAGGGAATTGCATTGGTGGAGACTGATTTGTCAGCAGTGACATTTCTGTTTGCCAAGCAATTAATTGCCTGGTGTTGCTGTGTAGGATGTGAGATAAGATTCTTTGCAGGGCAGTGCAGAGGATCACAGCAGAGCCCTCAGATGTGCAGCTCCAGAACCCATCCCACAGCCAAACTTCATCTCCTCCCCATCCTGGTTCCTCTGGAAGGGCACATGGAACCTGCATCTTGCTGTAGCATGACATTAATGACTATGCATAGATGCCAGTTTGCTTTAAGTTGCTCTAAATTGTCACTGCCAAGGAATTTTATTGTTTCATGTGTATAGAATCAGAACCACAGAACAGTTGGGTTAGAAGGGCCTTTTAAACCTGTTTGGTTTAGTACAGC
The DNA here is from genome assembly GCA_013396995.1 of Dicaeum eximium. Lineage (NCBI taxonomy): Eukaryota > Metazoa > Chordata > Aves > Passeriformes > Dicaeidae > Dicaeum > Dicaeum eximium. Next base: position 990,958 of record VWZP01004535.1, on the reverse strand, counting down.
TGGTGCTTCTCTTAACATGAGACACTTTGTACCCTCTTCCTGCTAGCAGCTGAAAAGATGTGGCTGTTGTTCCTTCCCCTCCTAGATGTCCTGGATATCCACTCTGTGACGGGGATCATCGTGGGGGTGTGCCTGGGGCTGCTCTGCATTCTCTTCTGCATGTGTGCCAGCTTCCGCAACAGCAAGCACAGGTAGGTGGCACCTCAGGGAAAGGAGGCTGCTGTGGGAGGAGACAAACCACTGTGAGCTGCATCCCCTGTTCAGCTGGGCTGCTAGGGATGTGTGGTGTAAGGGGCAGTTAATGCACAGCTTGGATCTGTGGATGGATAAGGAGTATGTTTAATATAATTTTTCACAGATTTATTTTTTCAGTAGTTTCTCTTCAATATGTATTCTTAGACTAGCAGAGGTTTTTTTCAGAGGAAGAAAAAGCCCCAAGAAAATGGAAGAACCACTTTATTACCTGTGTCTGTTCATGTGGGTTGTATTTTGCTTCTGAGGTTGGACAGCTCTAAGGATGTTTGGAAATGGCTTGTTAACTTCCATCTGGGAAAATGATGAAAGACTTCCCAGTGAGTGACAGGCTGGTTTAAGGCGGATTGGATACTGCCCAAAGCCCTCTGCTATCCCAGGGATCTGGATCCAGCCACAGGCATTTGGAAAGACCATGAGCAGAAAACAGCTCACTTGTTCAGAAGAGGTTTGAGCTCACAGCAGATCTCAGGGCTAGGAACAGCTTCTGAAGTCTCATCCTAATGTGGCCACTAAACTTTCCTGTCCTGTTGCATCTCTAACCTGTAAAGCAGAGGTGACAGGAGTGACACAGCTCCCCATGGACCAGGGTGGGTGAGCACCTGCTTGTGCTGGGACTTGTGGTATCTCCTGCCCTTGGGATTTGCTGGCAGAGGGACAGAGGGACAGCTTTGCATCCCACAGTGGGATTTGTCTGAGCTTTGGCATTAACCAAGGTGGTACAAAGATATATCTGCAGTGAAAGGTGTTACAGTGGGATGTGATGGTAAAGAATATCCCCAGGAGTGGCAGGGCAGGGCTTGGGCTTACTCACTTGCACAAGGACCAGCTGAAATGTCAGCTCTTGATTGTTTTCCCTCAGGGAGGCCCTGCCAGGCCTGGATTCCCAGGCTGCTGGCAACCACACGTACTACCACCGGAGCAGGCAAGGGTTGGCTTCTCCCAGTGCCACCTTGGACTCCCATGAGCTCGAGTCCCTCATGTCCCCGCTCCCAGAGGATGCACCTGTGCCCCTGGGGGACATCACAGAGCTGGCAGAAGTGCACAGCCTCATCCACACGAGCCTCCCTGAGGACATCTTCCATGGGAAGAGGAAGGTAAGGACCCATGCATGTGGTGGCTGGGCTCCCACCTTTGGCAAGAGCCTTTGTTTGGTCTGTGACTGCTGGGAAGCCAAGGTGAGATCCTGTCCTGGCTCTGCAGTGCCAGAAGTCTTGGCTGCAGTCTGGTGTTGGACAGTCACACATTTCCCCTCTCTGTAAAACTTGACTGGCTCAGCCTTGGCTGTTGGATCTAATTTGGGATCCCTGTCCATCTACCACCCCTTTTCATCTCCTGGGACAGTGACCCCTCAATCTGAGAAGCTGCTGCCAAACTTGGTGCTGCAGAAAACTCTGTATTCGTGTTGCTGTGGCATGTGGATGGTGGGAGGAAGCGTGATGTCTAGAGCAGACACGTAGTCTTCCAGGATTCTCTTTTGCTTGGACTAAAAGGAGCTGTCTCCATAAATAGTGTGTTCACTGCAATACTCTTGAAGATAAACAAGAGGTGAAATTGTGGGGTTTTTGTGAACCTTATTTTTTTAAGTAGTCTTTTCCTGTCCTGCCTGGTTTCCTGACACTGCATTGTCTCTCATTCCTCCCTGCCCATTTCCTCTTTCAAGCTTGCCTGAAACGTTTCATTCCATTAGGGAACCTTTAATTGGCCTAATTTAGTTAATCTGTTTATGTCTCTCTTTGTAGCCCTGGGAGAGCATGTAAAGTAATTAGGAGGTTCAGTAAAACAAATGCATTGTGAGCGCGTGGGATTTCACGTTTGCATCAACTATGCAAGGGAGGGAAGGTGAGTTCAGGTACCTGACTGACCACAAGCCCTGTCCGTGCTGCTAGAGGCAGTGCAGGTGTGATCTTTTGGAAACACAAAGGCTTCTGCTGGCTTTACTAGCCCCATGAGCTGAAGGAGCCATCCCATGGCCATCCCTGCGTGCTGTGGCAGATCAGCACTCAGCTGAAGGAGAGGCTGTTTGTTTGCAGCCAAGCCACATCTATGGATTTTGGTGGAATGTGGCTGCCTGTCTGGACCCAAGACGAAGAGTGTGAGGAATTTCCTACAGCTCTTTCAGTTAAATAAGGAACAAATGTTTTCAGTGATGGGGACTTACCCCTGAGAACAGGTCAGGGTGAGGGGAAGTTCCTTCTTTGTGAGGCCTTTCTGGGGGGAGCATATCCAGATCTCTTCCAGAGCAGCAGTCCTGCCTGCAAGGGCTTACACCAAGATTTGAATAAGTGCAGAGTGGGGCTGGAGGGAGCAGTGCCAAGGCCTGGCCACGTGAGGTGAGAGCTTGGGGCCCTCAGAGTGGGCAGTGCCCAGCAGCAGGGTTACAGTCACAGAGCAGAGCTTCAGGGGAGATGGACTGTTCTGGCGGTAGAGTTTCCATAATTGGATGGGGAATGATCACTGAGAGATAAATTCACTGAGGATTTCTTTTTTTTTTTTTTTGATGGATGTGGCTAGGGAAGCAAGGGTCACTGGGAAGCAGCCACCCGGAGAGCAGCGTTGTCACCCGTGCCGACCAGGAGGATGACCTGGCAAGTGAAGGAGATCGAGTGGTGGCCGAGAGCAACAGGCTGTTGTTGCTGGGAGCGGGCACTGGAGGGAGATGTGCTCCCATGCAGGAGACCTGCTCCCTGCACTGCCCCGTTCCTGCTGGGAGTGCCACCTGAGCACCATTGCTTCCTTTCTCTACTCCGATGTGTGTAATCAAGTGTGAAAAGAATATGGCCAAGAAAAACCTTTATGCTGCAATGGCCAAGAAGCCCCATGTGTGGATGGTGATGTGATGTTACCTGGCTGGGCAGGCAGGGAGTTGGGCAGGTCTCAGGTACATGGCTGGAGTGGTGCACACATGCCTGGTGCCCACAGTGGATGTAAACCAAGTCAGGAGCAGTTGTGAGTGTGTGCATCTCCCTGCTTGTACACAGAATGCCTCTAGTCGAGGCTGTGGAGTGGGTGTGGGTGTCCTGTGTGCTGCAGATATCTTCCCCCAGCGTGCATTGAAGCTGGAAACCCCCAGGGACCCTGCCTGGAACAGAGTGTTGTGGGAGCTTTGCACCCTGCAGTGACCAGCTGCCTTTGTTGCCTTCTCTTTTCTTCTCTCATGCTGTGTGAAGTTTGGGCTGTGAAAATCCATGGCAAAGAATGCAAGAGAGCCACGGGAAAGAGAAGATCATTGTGGAAGGAAATTCCTGTCCAGCCTGGCAAGGGAAAGCTCTCCAGGGTGTTCTAGGTTGGATACTTGAAGTCCTATTCACTGAAGAGAGGGAGTGAGAAATGCCTCAAGGATCCCTTTTGTTTAGCAGCAAATCCTGTCACCACAGAGCTGGGGATGTTGGCTGAGGCAGACCCTTGGGCTGAGGCTGCTGGCACTGCAGGGCAGGTTTGTGTAGCTGTGAGCTCCAGTTGCCTGCTCATCCCTCTGTCCTCAGGTTACACTCCTGGAATCTGGTTTGTGTTGGCTGGTTGGCACTTGCATTGGCTGCTCTGTGCCTGCAGGCTGTTCCCATGCTGACTCATTACTTACCATTCTATGGATTCTTTACTGTTTTTATTCTTGTGGCAGCCTGAGGTCCCAGTGGAGATTGGATGCTCCATCTTAGATAGACACAAAGGAGGGACTGTCCCCGTGCCATGTGGGGTCAGAAGTGAGTGAATGTCATTTCACAGGTGTGGGGACTGGAGAACAGACTGAGGGCAGGAAGTCTTTAAAAACTCTGAGATTGGAACTGATTCCTATGAAGAATTGTGGGCAAGGGTTGTGAGATATCCCCTTGGTTATTTTCAGGTCAAGGTCATCAGTTCCTTCAAATTTAGGGCTGTGATTCTTCTTGAGCTGTTACACATAGTGGTGAGGTGCAGGATGGTGCAAGTGGAAGGTGGGACAGTCCCAGAGGAACCTCCTGGACCCCCTGTCCCTGCCTGCAGGGCAGCAAGGTGCTACTGCAGTCAAGGTGTTGGCACAGGACCCCTCTGGATGCTCGCAGCTCCATTAGGCAGGAGTACAGTTGGCCATTCAGTGGTTCATTTTCCTGTTTCCAGTGGTCACACACAAGGATTTCTAAATACACTGACAAGTGATTTTCCTCTCTTTCTCTCTTCCTCTTGCAAGCACCCCCCAGACTGGTGCCCTCAGTAGCCCTGTTATAAATGACACAGTCGTGCACGGGCTGTGGTGATGCAGCTCTGTCTCCTCTGACAGATGGACTGAGGATGATAAAATGGCTCCGCTCCAGACATCTCTGTCACTGCTGCTTGTGGGCCAAGCAATTTAAAGGGTGGGGGAGAATGTTAAAAAGCATCTGCTTTCCATGGAAGACTTCAGCTTTTCATTGAATGAAGCCAAACCCAAGCATTTTGGTTTGGAAATGTTTGCTGTTGTTATTCTTGTGAGCTGGAGCCTTCCTTGCTTGCTGCCCTTCTCCTTCCCTGTGGGCCTCCTTGCCACAGGACTGCATTTCCCACGAAGCATCCCTGTGACTCGGAGAGCAGAAGCTGTAACACATCAGGGAACTTGGATCTACTCAGGTTGTTTGTCATTTTCGTGTTGAAATTTTTCTGTGTGGAATAGAAGTCCCAGTGTTTTCTGAGAAGCTTCAGACGAGAGCTGTGCTCCTGGTGACAGCAAGCAGAGACTCCTTTATCTGCTGGGCAGAGGTCTGTGTTGTGTTGCATCCCAGATGTGAGCAGCGATGTCGCTGTGTTTGCGTGACACGGAGCTTTCCCACTCCCACCCGCTGCTGTTCAGCAATGAATCCTTTCTCTCCACTGCTCCTCTCAAAAGCTGGGCACATCTGAAACATCTCCAGCCTTGTTTTGCACAAGACTTCAAGCTACTTTAAATAACCATCCTGAAAAAACAGGGAAGGTTTCAAGTTGAACTTTTGCTATGTGTTCATTCTCACCTCATATATTTGCATGAAATCATGACTTGTCACTGAGAAGGTAACACGATCTAGGCACATTTTTACCAGTTGGAGTTTCTATAAAAAGGCTGAAATGAAAAGGCTTGTTTGCTTTGATAAGGATTTAGCTGTAATGGAAATGTCTTTTATTGGAAGATGTTTTTATTAGTTTTCATTCTTGTGTTTGCGGTAAGCTGACAAAGAGATTCTTCTCTCTTTATATTAGTATTAGACTGACACTCCTTGCTCCTTGCCTTCATTACTGTGTTGTAAAAACCAAGAGAATATTTCCTTCCTTCAGCCACCCACTGGCTCCCCTTGAGTAAAAAGGAATAGTATCATTTATTACACCAAGAAATGCTGCTTAAAAAAGCAGTGAAGCTTTCAGGCACACAAGATTCCTTCAGGTCTGTGATGAAAACAGTCCTAGAGTTAATTGCTGCTGCCCAACCTTAGAGACTAAGCCCGAAGAGGGATTTGTCTTTTGCTTTTTTTTTCCCCTCTCAAACATAATGTGCTCGAACAACATGTGGGACACAGGCCATGTTGTGTGGCTGATGGTTTTTTCTGTTTGTTGAAAGTTGCAAACTGGTACAAAACAAGTTTGTTCTTCGTTGCAGCCAATTTCAGCCAGAGCTGAACAGGCTGTTCCCAGAGTCATCAAAACCTATGTAAACATGGCAGATTGACATTTCCGCTAACAGATGGTCCATGGGGGATTGCAGTAGAGCTGCCTGTTTCTTTCCACGTTTTTTGGTATTCACAAGATGCCTGCAAGAAGGTTTTGGAGTTTGCTCTGTGTGTGTGTCTGCGTATGATGCTCAGATCTCTCTGATGGCAAATATGCATGCAGGCATCTCTTAACAGGACACACATTTGGTGCATGTGTGCAGATTTGTGTAGGTTCAGTGCTGAAATTTCCAGGCACTATTTGCTCAGTAACGTATGTTCCTTGGAAGAGGCACAGAAGCCATCAGTCAGGGATGTAGCTGCAGAAAGCCTTTCAGATGGCAGCAGAAGCAAATTGAACACGCTCCTTGAGCACTCGCATGTGGAGATATTCCTTATTGTGAGCTCTCTGTGATCGCTTGGTTGATTTCTCGCTATTAAAGCGTAGTTTAATGATTGTCCACTTAGAAACAGAGCAATTAGGGAAGGCTTTTTGCTCAGAATATATGGCTGAGGATTGCAGAGAGAGAAATGGAAAAGACACTGCCTCAAGCATTCACATCTAAATTAGCAAATGTTTGATAGCCACAGTGCTGAGGTTGGACATCACCATTCTGCAGGGTGTTGGCATATCAATGAGGCCTTTTACTATTTGTTTGCTAAAAATTTGCTCCTGAGGCAGCAGCAAAGCTCCTGTAACTTGAGGGTGGTGCTGGGATGTAACATGGCTCTGCCTCCCACAAGGTGTTGAGCCATTGGGTGCCTGAGTGAGGGTGGACAGAGGACTTGGGAGCAGCTCCGGCCGCCCTTCAGCGCATGCACGAATGCTTCAGTGTCCCTCTGCCAGCATGAGGTAGCATTTGCTCCTTGCTAAATAGCTGACTTAGGAATGCCTGGCTCACACACAACATCTGGTTGTGTATTTTTACCTAATTTTCGGCCAGATGGACCGAGGCACAAGGAGGTCAAATGACTCACCCAAGGTCAAACTGATGTCAGAAATCTCCTCGTTGCCTCAGCTGGACTTACACTGGCAGTTGTTGGAATAGATTTGGCCTGAGGAGCAGCCACATATGCAGAGCAGGAACCTGGGCATCTGCTGGCAGCGAGCAATAGAGGGTCAGTGGGTTTGGATAGATGTGCAGGGTATCTTCACCCTACACAGCCGTCATGCTCACGTCACCACTATTCCGTGTGCATGTATGCAGTCGCTGTTGTCAGGTCAGGATTTTCTCCTCCTCTGCATCAGCCTCTCTTGTACCCACACAACAATATAGCATCTGTGGAACAAGGCCAGAGATAATGGGCCTTTGGGGTCCCTAAATCTGAGTTGTGTGTGTACATGGATATGTATGTGAGTACTTGCAAGGGTCAGCTCAGGTACATGCAGAACAGCCCAATAAAATCAAAACCTGGAAAGAAAATACTTTTCTGCCTGTGAACTAATAGTCTGAGCTGTTAAATAACTTCAGTTCTTAAAGACACACATTTCCCATACACAGAGGTGTGCATTCAACAGTTTATTGCAAGGGGAAGCTGAAAGAACCCAGAACAAATTGCTTTCAGGCCATATAATTTAATTAGATCTACAAACAAGGTAACACTGGTTGCCCAGGGGATTTAAAGCTGAGCAAAGAATTGCTTGGTGGTCTGTTGTAAAGAAAAAAAAAATTAGAAAAAATTAAAGCCCCCGGTTTTGTGCCTCTGTGTTGATGAGGAATGGCAGAGTGTTTTCCCAAGTCCTGGCTTGGAGCAGGAACTCTTGTCTGTGCTGCAGAGTGAGCAGTTTAGCAGAATGTCCAGCTCTTACTGGAGCACACACGGCACTGCCCACAGGTGAGGGTCCTTCTCTGTGCTGTGGAGCATTGCTTGTGTCAAAGCAAAGACTGTGGTCACTCAGCTACAGATTTCCCTGTCCCTTCACAGCTCTGTGGTATTTTTCAGTAGGCTTGTTCTGCTCTGGGCTGTTGCAGCTTTGCAGGGAGTTGATTTTAGTGGACCTCTAAATGATGTCTGTGCCATGATTTACCCGCTGGCCTCATAATTTGAGAGTCAGGGGAAAGCCCCTTATGAACCAGTTGTGAACCATCTGGCATCTTTTGTCCCTGTGCTCTGCATCAGCCCATGTAATAGCAATAAAGCCAGTTCTAAGGCAGGGACTGTGTGAATCCATTGCAGAGCATTTTTATTTTGATACTATCAGAAGTGTCCTCCTCATTTATGGTATTTTCACAACTTAGAGTTTCCTTCTTCAAGCTGCTTCTCATTTCACGCGTATGAGGATAAGAATCCGTGTCTGTGATAACTGCATCTTTTTCCTGCCACTTTTCTCCTGCAGTCTTCATGGAATAAATCAGCCAACCAGGCCTGGACAAACAGCATCACCAGATATGGGGACACCATCACCAAAGAGCCTCTCTCTGCTGTCAATGGGTCACTGAAGCTCCCCTCCAGCGCGGGGCAGAAGCTTCTCTTACAAGCCCTGGTTTATGATGCTGTGATGGTGGGTATCTTTGCTGCTTTGTTGACTTGTGTGCTCTCAAGTGGGTTTTCCATTTACGTTCTCCATCTCCTTTTCTCCTTTTTGCAGCGCCTTTTTGTGGGCTTGTTGGTCTGGTGATGGCCAGATGGGGTCAGAAGCTTGGTTGTCAGCAGGGTTGTGGCAGTTCTGGTTCCTGAGGACCTGGTAACAGGCACCAGCAGTCTGCTTGGAGTCTTTGCTGTGGCTGTGCAGCAATCAGCCTGAGTGAGTTAGGAGCTGCAGTGCTCAGCACAGTCACTAAGATCTACAGCGTGCTTGCCTGACAGAGGGATTGCATTTTTGGCTGTAAAAGGAGTCAAAGATCAAGGATTGATTTAAACTCCCTTCTCCAGATAGGGCAGAGCAATTTTCACTGCACTTAGGTTCTGGGAGGAAATCCTATTTCTGATATTGCATCACTGGAATAAGTATGTACTCCTGTGTTTGGGAGAGTGTACATCTGTGTCACTGTCTTAGCAAAGCAAGCTGGCACCTGCTCAGGCTGACTGACTCTGTACCAGAAGATTTCTTTGGTTATTCTTTGAAAAAGTTCATTCCCCCTCCCAGCAAATACTTCTAAGTAACCTACCTATGTTTCCTTCCTAGGCAGTGGTGTGAAAATCAATTATACACAGGATGTAATTAACATTGTGGATAGAGCTAAGACAGTGTTTTACAGCCCAATTACAGGGCAGCATTTACAGGAAGCTTACCCATCAGAGTTTGTCAACAGAAGAGAAAAGTGTTAAAATATGTAAATGATGCTCAAAGTTGGCTTCAACAGAAAGCACAAATTACACGTGAGATATCACTTCCATACTCTGAATTGTCTTCTTGCTGCTACATCACACTCAGCCCAGAATGCGAGCGTTGATTGCCTAGAGAGCTCTTTGTGAGCTTCTACAATAATTTGTCTGGTAAATTATTGAGTGATAATCTCGCAAAATGACCTCTTTGTCAGCCAGATTTGTGGAGATCTGTAGCCTGAACTCCACTTGAGCACTGTGGAGCAGAGCTTGTTTTCTTTCTGAATTAAAGTGCTTGAATTTACACAGAACTTTTGCAGGCTGTGACCAGGGCTTTAACAAACACACACTTTGTGGTATGTAGCCAAAATTAAATGAGGAAAGTGAAGGGAGCCCCTTTATCTTTCTCAGAAGCCAGTTTCCTACAGTGCTGCCCACTCAGCCTCTAAAAATCTGGCCTTTAGTATGGAAACAGACTGGTGAGATTTGAAAATTGTGGTCTTTGACAGAGGCTTGGAGGAATGGTTGCTCCAGCCTGCCAAGAAACTGAGCAAATCACTTCATTCCCTTGGGTCTTGCTTTCTCAAATGTAAAATAGAAATAATGATCCTGAGGTGATTTGAGTTGCTTCTTAAGACCTAAGCCCTGAGAAACATATCAAGATAATATTGCACTCAGTGGGATTAAAAATAAATATATTTTAGTGCTTGGTTTGGTCATAGCTTCAATTATCTGAATTTCTCTTACTTTAATTTTATTTATTTTTAAATTTATCCCCTGTTTGATAACAGAATGAAGCAAAGAAAAGCCACCTGCCAGCCAGCCTCCACCAAGTAGAAGCAGAGGTCATTGTCCATTCTGATTTTTCAGCCTCTGACAGAGACTATGACTCCCAGCTGCACACCCTGGAGGGTGAAGAGACAGAAATTGAGGACCAGGAGCCTGAAGAGCTCCCCTCGGCAGAGCTGGCTCTTCCCATCTCTCCCAGTTCCCAGCAGGACACTGGCCAAGTGTTGGTGGACTGCACGGACAGTTTGGAGGCTCAGGCCCAGGCTGAGCTGCTCTGTGCTGACACAAAGACTGACAAACCAGAGGCTGTTTGCATCCGTGGGCTCACCAATGGCTTCCACAGGCATGGAGAAAGTCTGGATTCGGTGGGGAGTGGAGATTCAGACTCCATCCAGGAAGGCAGGGGTGATGTGCAGCCAGTCAAGTGCCAGTTGCTTTCCACAGCCCCTGAGGAGGCCCTGCTCTGTAGTAACTCTGGTTTAACCAGTCCATCCTCAGCATCTGAGAACATGGCACATGTCCACGATCAGAATGAACTGATGTGATTTTGATCACAGCAGAGCCTGTCCCTGTGAGGTGCTGCCTGCGCCCGGCTGGCTGAGCCCAGCAGGAGCTGGGCAGGTGCAGCATCTCACCAGAGCAGGGCTCAGACCTGTCAGCTCTACAGAGGCCTTTGGGAAGCCAGGTGGGTTGGTAAGAGCCCGTCTTCCTCCTTCTGAAGCCAGTGAGGAGCTGGGTGTTGGTGGGAGCAGGACTGAGCCATCTGCCAAAGTCTGACATGGAACCACCACGGAGCGGAGCCTTCTGCACCAGGCTGGGGCTGTCACTTCACCACAGCCCTCAAGGAGACTGGCAAGATGTCCTTTCATGCTGGGAAATGGCAGAGTGCACCGAGGGATCCTTCTCAACTGCCCTTCCCCAGGGAGTGCCCGGGCACTACTGACTGCCTGGCAGCGTTGGGATGAATTCTGGCACAGGAGTCCCAGGAGGGGGTGGAAGCCCCAGAAACAAAGGCAGTGAGCTGTAAGCACCAGCCTTTTCTGCCCTCCCTGGTTAGAATCCTGGTTAGAAGGATTACTAGGCTCTCTGTGTGTGCTACCACAGTAACTACTACTAGCAGGCTGATGTAGTGGCCTTTTATTACACACTCTACGAGTGCCTCTAACAACTTGTACTATATAGAACCTTCTGCAGCGTCTGGGTCTTTTCACCAGCCTGGGCTTTGTTTTATGTAGGTTCTTGTACCTAATATTTTAGGTACACATCTGTCCTTTTAATGTACAACATGTATTTTTATTTCCTTGGAACATCTTTATATTATTTAATTTTATAAAGTGGAATAGTGTGTGTAATAGAGTAGCATTTTTACTACTTCTCTCTTTCTTTATTTTTTCCTTCCTAACAACACAACTACCTCATGTCTGTTGGAGAAAAAAAAAAAGTAGCAGTACTCATTTGTTATAGTCCATTACAGGTTTTAACTTATTCTTATACTGCCTTTTTCTAAAGAATATGTTTGCACTGGTTGTTGACTCTTCTCTACCATAGTGCTGCAGATCTGATGTCTCTCTTGCTTTGTTTCTTGACACCTTCCCTACAGCCAGAGAGTTGGGTTGTGTCTCTCTGTAGGACTGTGTTTTGCAGCAGCTGCCAAAGGAGACTGCTTTAGCTGGCAAGATGATCCATCTTTCCTCAACAAGCTTATACTAACAAATAGAAAGAAGAACCAGCAATTGCAAAAGTAACTGTGATACTGGGGGCATATATTTCTTTTCTCTTTTTTTGAGTACTCGTATGGAGACATCTCAGATGGTTCTGATTTACAGAGGGCAGCACTCAGCCTTCTGTAAGCAGTGGACTTGCTGAAAGCCTTGGATGAACAAATGAAATTTTCCAGTCACTTCTGATAGTCCTGGCCAAAGTGCTTTTGGTTGGATTTTTTTTTTTTGAAGAGTAAAGCACCACCAGAGCTTTAAAATTAAAATTAAATCTTTGGTCTCGTACCAGTCAGTCTGGCTTGAAAATCATCCAGTGACTCTTCCTGCTGATGCTGCTTGCTTACTGCTGACATGTCTCTCAGCCTGGCCCTGCTGGGGGTGGACTTTTTCTACTTTTTTTAGCTGTCCTGCTCCTGGCTTGCCGGGTTTGACTGCGAATGCTACGAGATTGGACCAGCTGCTTGGAGATAACAAGGATCAGTAATTCTGTTCATAGGTGTTTAGTGAATGTTCTGCCTTCCTGGAGGATTCAGACATCTCACCATTTGTTTAAAAAGTTAAGGAAAAGATGCCCACCTTCCTATTTTCTTACTAATATTCTCCCCAGGGTGTATGGGGAAACTATATGCCAACTTGAGATCCTGTAAAATACCTAGATTTTGTTTTTCCTGGTGATGACTGGGTGGAGGTACCACTGCTTGCAGCATGGAGAACCTTACTTCACCAGCACCCTGCAATCCTTTTACCTCCAGCTCTTCAGCAAATGAGAACCTCCAAGCCTCCATGTACCCTGAGGGGAAGGATATTGGAGCTTCCACGTCTTCCCAGATGGCAACATCTCCTCCCAGTAAGACACACTGGTCTGGTAACCAGCTGTATTTCCAGTATTCCATTATGTATTTCCAATTTATTGTGATTGCTCTGTTTCTCCAGCTGCCACTTGGTGTCTTGAGGAGTCTCAGAAATGCTGTTCCATGCTGTGAATAGCCATGACTCTGGAATGCTGTGGGACAGAGACTGGAAATCAGTGCCAGTGAGCAGGCAAAGGCAGGAGTTTGTGTGTGCACTACTGGAGCAAGGAAAAGGCAAGGAAACATAACTGGGCAGAGGAAGTGTGTAAATAACCTCCAGAATCCACTGCCACAAGACTTTGAAACTCATGACTTAGCAGGGTTACAGATAAGGCAGTGAAGTGTTATTGCAGGCAATAAGGGCAATTCACAGTTCTCTGGGAGTGGATGCAGTCGCAGAGGTACAAACCCTCCAGCTGGGCAAGGCCAGGCACGCGCTGCGGAGAACGGGGGGACATCGTGCAGGTGGCCCCCAGGTCCCTGTTAGTTCCATGAACAGTCCTTGCCCTTCCTCAGTGACAGAACAGGCCCTGCACAAGCCACATTGCCATTGCCACTTTGCATCCAGGGGGATGGAAGGGGATGGAGGCTGATGAGTGTGCCACAGTTTTGGGGGCGCTTCCTTGTACACGCACCCCCTGCTTTGCCTGTACAGCCTTCAGCAATCCTGCAGCCCTGAGCTGCCTGAAAGCTGTCCCTGCCTGTCACTGCAGCCCACACAAGCAGGCACAGTGGGACATCATTCTCCTGGATCACTTTGGGCTGACCACCAAACCACCACAATAGTTACAGGCTCAGAGAGCTTTGGAGATGCAGCAGACCACAAACAGTTCTGTTTACGCATCCCCAAAACACTTCTGTCACCTTACGCTGAGGCTTGTTCTGATCTCGTTACACTTCACCAAACTACCAGGGTGTGAAGCTGGCAGTGTTTAGCTGTCCAAGAACTGTTTTGGCCATGGGCTGGTAGGCCAGACCTCAGTTGCAGAAATCCAGACAGTTCCCTTGGAGCCAAGAGATCGCCTCTGACCAGCAGCACCAAAGCTGTCCCTGGATGAGCACACATCCACACAGAGTGCTGGGTGTCCTTGTCCAACTCAGCTGTGCCCCAGGTCCCCCTGCCCTGAACATGCAGGGACCTTCAGTCTCAGCTGGAAGTGAATCAGAGGAGACACATAATACACATTTGATGTGTAATGCTGAAACAACCAGTGCATATATTTTTTTACCATGAAATAAGTAGCTTTCTTGCAGATTTCTCACAGGCACAGAAACTGTTGATATCTTTAATTACCTGTCATGCTTAATATCTGTTCTGCACACCAGGCTCCTTTCTCCATTTTCTTTCAGTAACACTAAAGATTATTGCTGTTCAACTTTTTCGCTGGTGTATATTGTTTTACATTGTTAAAATGTCAGGTTTGTCTCACTGGCATAATTTTCTAGTATTAATGTTACTGTTTGGCTACACAACTGTATATTCCCCATGCTGCTGTGAGAGTCACAATTCTCATCCTTTTATTTCTTTTCATTTCTTGTTACATGAAACATGCAACTCAGATAAAAACCTCTATCGGCCTTTTGTTGACTTGATTTCTTACTTAACAGACAGCAAAGTTCTGGTTTAAGTAGTTCAAATGAGATAACTTCTAATTCAGTTTGAGAATTTTTTTACATTACTAGCTAACAATCAGCCCATGAGATATTGCTGTGTAAGAAAACAACCATTTTACTAGAACACTGTATATGGTTTTGCTTTCATTAGTAATAGGTGTTTTGAAGGAATCATTGTGTCTTTTCTAATCAATACTTTTGATAGAAAAGAAGTGTTTAACCAGCAGAAATCTACCATCTACTTCTGTTACTGTATTCCCTTGCTTGTATTTTCAAGTTAAATTTCATTTTCTGCACAGTACATAAAGATGTGTAACCAGAACTTGATCTTGTTTGAAGGTTGTGTCTGTGTTTGGTTCCATACTGTACCTGATTATAACTTACTTTCTTCAGAGACTGTTCTTACTCCACAAATACTCTTTAGTGTTAAAGTGTAAGACATTGTCCTTATAATCCTTAACTAATGGGTTATTAATAAAATGTTTTTTAAAAAGAGTGGAATTTGTCTCACAATTAAGTCTGTTGCAGCTGTGTGAGGCTGTACCTTGCTGGCAGAAGCAGTGGTGGGAGCAGAATGCAGGATTCATGCTCACACCACTTCAGTACCAGAGCTCATCACCGTGAAGGTTGGGATTGTGAGATGATAGTGGGTACCTGGTTCCTTAGGGATTCTTCTGGAATTTCATGAGCAGAGTTTGGATTCATTAGGCATTTCTGGATGCTTACTCTTTTCTCAGTTTTTAACTGATTCCTATAGGAAAAAAAATTTGTCCAGTTTCATGCTTCATCTTGCTGGGAAATTTTTAATGGGAAAAATAAACACAGGCATCTAGCAGGTGAGTAGGGAGAGTTCTCTTGGATGGCTCAGCTGGGCTGAGCACCTGGTGGCTTGTGTCCAGTGGGATTGGTGAGAGGATACCTGCCAGTGCCCAAGGACACACTATTACCTCCCATGCATCTCCCTTCTTCCTGGGATGCATTCCCTACTTCGGTACGTAGTTTCCATTATTACTTTATGCTGCCACGACTACAGAGCCATAAAATCTCATTTTATCTGCATTACAGAGGTAATAAATCTGCACTTAGCACAGTGTTCTCTGATAGTGGTTAAAGGGAACTCTGTCAGACTCTCTAACTCTGATGAGTCTTTCTCCTAATGATGGTAACCCCACAAATGAGCAAGGAAGGACCTTGGAGGGGGTGATGGGTGACTGCAAATCACTCTTCAGCTCCCAGTTTACAGCATAGGCTGCTGAGAGGAGACACAGTGGGATGGAATGGATGACAGAGGTGGACACAGCAGTTAGAGGAGAGAAGTGAAGAGCAGAGCATCAGGTTGCTTTTCTTTCTCTTCCCAATCTTTGTCACGCTGACACACAGTGTAAAGATGCAGCTGGAAATACACTACATGGGCTTGGGTTTCTTGTGGTCTCAGGTAATTCAGGGAGTTAAAATTGCCAGGGCAGTGTGTGGCCAACTCAGCCCTCTGGAACATGGCACAGCACCAGACAGTGGGCTGTGCGATGCAGTGAGGTGGCCAGGGTTGCTTCACAGATTCTCAATAGATACAGAAAAGGAGGTTTCTGCTGGGGAAAACAGCTTCCAGAAGCAGGTCCCGGGGTTGTCCCACCACTGCTGGCATGGCTCTGGGCTCAGTGCCTCAAGGTGGGTGCCACAATTTTGGCTCCCACTCCCCACTGCTCACTGACCGTGAAGCAGATGCTAAAGCCCTGCATGTACGTACATAAGGGAAAAGCTCCCAGGCTGTTAGCAGGCAGGGTAACCACAATTACACATAGAATAATAAATGGAGTGAATTCAGACAAGTTAATCTCCCATTTCATCCACTGAAACTACTAATGGTGTCTTGGGGACCTCAGTTTGCAGTTAATTGGTGTAAATCAGGAGCACAATTGCAGCTGATGGAAATTTGCTGTGCAGGGAGTGAGGGGTGAGTGATGCCCTCGGAGGGCAGCTCTCCTGGAGGATAACCTTGTGGAGAGGGAGGGCAGATGGACAGACAGATCCTGTGCCCCTCAGCAGCAAGGGAGATTGAGGAATTGACCCATTGACTGGTCTGCAGGAAAGCGTTTGGAGCCTCAGTTTGGGCTGGACACCGTCACTCCTGTAACCCTGCTGCTTTTCCAAAGGCTCCAATTTCTGCTTGCAGTGTGATAAGCAAATTCCTGCCTCCAGTACAAAGCAACTTTTCTAAGCCCTCGTGCTTACAGAAAATAGAAAAACACGAGTGCTCTGAATTCCTGCTCTTAGGGGCTCCAAAAGCCCCAAACCTGCCTATTCCCTAAAAGATCTCATGGTTTTTCATATAAGTCCTATTGTTGGGCAGCAGTGGATGATTTCTGAATGCTGTCACCAGTGTCATTTGCAAGATGTGGGGATGAACTTGGTAATACCCTAAACATGTACCTACCTCCCCCAGCCCCTGGGTCCTGCCAGGGCACTTGGCAGCAAAAGCACACAAAATCTGGTTCACAGGGAAAGCAGCACTGTAAAGCTCAATTTCTCTTGGAATTATTAATTCCCACAAGCCATCCTCAGTGATAGAAGCCACAAGTCCATGATGGCTTCAAGCATTACAGAAATGCTGATGGGGCCCCATGGCAGGAGCCAGGGAGTCGGAGCAAGAGCACGGCTGGTGCCAAAAGGTCAGGGACAGCACAAAAATTCAGATGTTACCGAGAGGCTGGTGGAGCCAGAGCAAATTCTTATCCAGCTGAAAGCAGCCTCGTACAGCTCAGCCCTCCACTAAATGAAGGACGCTTTAATGTGGAGCAGATGTAGTGACGTCTTCTTTCCTCATTAGCCGACTCCGACACGCTCAGGGTGCACCATCCAGGGGAGCCTCACATTGCTCCTCTTCACTAAGGGTTTTTCACCACACTTCTAGGAATGGTTACAGGGTTTAGTAACCCAGTCCACAAAATCTGGTTTTAGTCTGAAGAAAGAAATTACTAAGGATTGACTTTTATTTCATTTTAGTTCCCTTTTGCCAAGCAAACACCACAAAACACTGTGCTGTCCTTGCAGAGATGGCTTTTGCAGCTAAAAGTGATGATATGAGTTATGTTTGTGGAGAACATGGGCCAAGGGACAGGGCAGGACCAGTTGGAAGGCTTGGGTACAGGGGTTGAGAGCCACGTAAGAACACATTATCCTTATTTTATGCCAAGAGGGCAGATAATTATCCTGCTGTGGCAGGATTTAGGAGCAGACTCATCCCTTACTGGGGCCTCTTCCAGGGTGAGCAAGCTGGTCCAACACCTGCATTACTGACTCGGGTAAGTCACTTAGGATAGCATTAAAATCAGGAGCACAGAGGGGGGACAAGCCAAGCTTTTCTGTGGTCCTTTGAGGTTGCCCCAGTGAGAGGAGACAGGTGAGGGGAAGCCCCCTGATGTATCCCTGTGATCCCTGGAGCTCCGTGATGGGAGCCCCGGGAAGCGAAAGTGGTGAGGGGAGATCTGTGAGGGGGCTCCGCTAACCGGGATCCCGTGAGGGGAGACCCTTGAGGGGGCTCCGGTGAGGGAGACACACGAGGGGAGACTGGTGGCGGGAAACTCCTGAAGCAGCTCCGGTGAGGGGAGACCTGTGGGGCTGCCTCAGTGACCGGAAGACCCGTGAGGGGGCACAGGTGACAGAGCTCCGGTGTGGGGCAGCCCCGTGAGGTGGCACTGCTGAGAGCAGCCCTGGGAAGAGAGCCCCGTGAAGTGGCACCAGTGAGGGGAGACCCGTGAAGGGGTTCTGAAGAGAGGGCTCCTGCGAAGGGAGAAACGCGAAGGGGCTCTGGTGAGCGAGACACATGAGGGGAGATCTGTGAGACTCGACCCGTGAGTGGGTTTTGAGACGTGCTCCGTGGCGGGAGTGCCGTGAGGGGGCTCTGGTAAAGGCAGACCCAAGAGGGTCCCGGGTGTGGAGTGTCCCCTCACGGGGCCGCCCCCCGCCCCTCAGCCCGGCCGGCGCTG